>JAITYT010000626.1:180012-200086 GCA_025433975.1 Liostenogaster flavolineata | reverse complement strand
AGAGAGAGAGAGAGAGAGAGAGAGAGAGAGAGAGAGAGAGAGAGAGAGGGTCGGATGAGTAAGAGTACGATGTAATTATACAAATCGTAAAATGGATGGACACGCGTGGAATACCAAACGATATCATCGCATATTCGCGTTATTCCAAGACCATGACGTTCCGCGATGCGACTTTTATTCGTGCGCAGGTCCGTCATACGTCGTCCTTGATATTCGTAATTTTTTAACCCCCTTCCGTGCCATTTAGCTCGACGAAATCCGGGTCCGAGCTGTAAGGATCAACACGCGGTAAACAAACAAAAAAAATAGTAAAAGAAAAGGGTCAAATCGGTCGGTACTCCTCGATTTTCTGCTCGCGAACCTGGCTCGTGATATTCATCTTTGGGCCAAAATGTTCGTCACGAGTCGGACTCGTTAACCTGTTAACCGGGGAATTCCCTTTTTAATTACGCAGCTTTTTATGCTTAATCAGCTTATCATTGCTATATTTATTATTGATTTTGATTAACATTGATATATTATTGCTTTATAATAAGCTAATCGTGCTTAAAATAAATTGTACGTTTTACGTAATTTATTTTTACGTAATATAAATTTAAAACGTTCGACGTATTTATACGTCCCGCTCGGTTAACAGGTTAAAGTACGGGAAAGGATTAAAAGGATAAAAATTTCCGATAAAAAGATACATCCGATCGCAACGATCGTATCTCTAAGTCGAAAAATTCGGTGGAGCGAAGGTGAACGAAGCGAGTAACGTTCGAGACGAATGGAAGACACCCGTGCGTTAAGACGGAACGGACGAAGTCGATACTGTGTTTTTTTTTGTCTCGGCGATATCGAGAGTACGAAGGTATTCGCGAATTCTTGAATTCATCGTTGATAAGATTGGTCGATAAGGTGCTAAGATCGCGCCCGGAGCGCTAGAAATAACGCGGAGAGGTCCCGCCAAACGAAAGAGACAAGGTGCAGTCGTCGCTGGAAGCACTCGTTCCGATTAGAACGGAAACGATCGAGAGATCGCGCCTGAAGCGAGACCGAAGCGGTCTAGAGCGAGAGGGACAGAGAAAGAGAGAGAATGCCGATAGCAGAGTTCTCTTGGCGCCTACCTACACCTCGGTGTAACCACGGATGAATGGAACAGACCGAGGGAGTAGGAATGAACAGCTAGAGAACGAGAGAGAGGGAGAGAGAGAGAAATATTCGAGCAGGAAACGAGACAGGACGATGAATAATCGAGGAGACAGCAATTTAGGGTTGCCGAGCGACTCAATTAACAGGCAGCATCTCTCACGGTTCTTCTTCTCAGGGTCGTAATCAAAAATGCACTGAATTTACACGAGCAAGTGGCACCGCGAATAATTAAAAGGCGTTACCTGGTAATCGCATTACGAGGAGTCACCGCTTAATTAGCTTCGTCGCTTTGACGGCCTTCGTCGTTGTCGTTGTCGTTATCGTTGTCGTCTTCGTCTTCGTCGCAGGTGCAACGACGTTCTCCGTTCTAGCTCGTCCTTTCTCTTTCTTCGACGCGCTTGAAATCTCCACGATCGCCTTCTTCCACTTTCCATTGGCGCGCAATCGTTCGCATCCGAAGACGAAGCCATGAATTTCGAATATCGGCGAGATTTTAACGAGATCGCGTCACGAGCCGTGCGACGCTACTCGAAACGTCCAACAAGTCCAACGGGTCTTGTGACCGATCTTGATTAACGTTTTCTCGGTTTACTCGCAAAGCAGCGGATTGTGAGATTATTGCGATTCGAATTTCGTCTTTCAAATTGAAAGGAGGTCGAAAAGGCGAGAAAAGGCAGTAGAATTCTTTCGTCGCTGCGGACTCGCGATTATATTAATAATAATATAATAATAATAATGTCATAATAATTATTATAAAAAGATCGGGTAAACACGTCGATGTCTACGTCGACACGTAGAACTTAAAAGGAAGCTAAAAAAAAGTTCGTCGTTTTAAAGGCATTTTTCGAAGCGAGTAACGCGCGGATGTGTTTGTTTTTACACTTAATGGACGGGTCGAATCTGCTGTTTTTCTCGATTTCCGGGCATTTTTTAGGAGAATTAAATGAACGCGTATGTATGGTTTTAAAGCATTGTAGTTTTATCCAGTCAATACCGTGTCTTATAATATTTTACAAAATTATTTGTTAACATGTTTGGTATATTTGACGAGTGTGATATTTTGTGAAACATTCAAATTCGCTTTCTCAATACTCCGAAGGCGGTGATTTCCGCACAATTTTATTCTTGGAAGCAACAATCTCAATCTCATCGCTAGAAATATAATATCACTTTTTTCGTCAAAGTTCTCCGATTCATTATCGTTTCCTATAACGGATAAGTTATCCGCATAAATTTCCTCATTTTCCACAGAAAACTCTTTCGTGCTTGCCGTTTTTACGGTTACGAAATTACTTAAAAATACTACCTAAAAAGCAAAACTATGCGGTAAAATCGACAGACAGATAATACTGTAACTAATGGCACCAAGAAAAAATATCACAATGTGCATAAAATGGGAAACCATTTTTCATAAATCTACCTCCTAGGAAGTCACGGTGGAAAAACGTAAATTTATATTTGACTCTCGAAGCACTTGCACGCGATCGACGTGTTTCCGAACGAATCGATCGAGTACAAATTCGGTAAAAATTCAAGAAACAGCCAAGATGGCGTGGCGAGTTTTGGGTTTCGTCTTGTTATCGTATTATCGACGAATACGAGGGTAAAAAGACGCTCGGAAACTTTGAACGCCGTTCATTTAACGACGACGATCGAAACGGTTCGCTTTGACGCGGAGCATCGCGAAATAAGCGGCACCGTGAAAAGCCGCGGAATCCGCCGCGTTCCTCCTCGCTTTCAAACGATCCGTCTTCCCCGCCGTCGCGGCCATTATTTAGAAACGAATCGCTCCGCGATCGCTGACAGTCTTCTTTGAAATCCACGCGGGTTCTCGCTGCCAGCCTGCCTAACGCACGTTCCAACGAGGAGAAGGCGAGTTGGAAGTCGATCTCACCATCAGTCGTCGTTGCCGAGACGTTACGCGTAATCGCCTATCTCCGTCCACCCTCGTATCGTTCGGCATTTTTTTTACCGATTTTCTTTTATCCTTCGACGCGGATCCTCGTCTTTCCTCTAGACGCGATTCCTCTCTTCCGCTTTTCGATGTCAGCCACCGATCGAGCCACCAAAAGCCAAAGGAAACGACGTTTTCATTCCGTTCGCCCAATTTTTAACGATTTTCGATTTTATTTTTTCCTCATATTTTGGACGCGTAAGCGTCGTTCTTTCCGTCGCCTTTCGAACGATCAGGACGATTATTTTAGGTAGGTCCAACAGCTGTTTAATAAATCGTTTCTTCCACACGAAGGTCAATGGTTTGAAAAGTAGAAGAAGACTTCGAAGAGAAGTATTTCCGAGTCTCCGTGTGGCTCTCGACGAATTTTCTCGATTATTTATCATTGGGCGATAATTCTTGCGTCCTTCGAGACTAAATTCGTTTGGACGGTTCGTCGCGGCGCGAGATCAGACGCGATCGAATGTAAAAAGGAAAACGAATCGCCCGTTCGCGTTGCCGACGAGGAATTTTAATAATTATTCGGTCGATAAGGCCGCAGTCGGTGCGTGATGGTAGCTCTTCCGATTTCGGGAAGCGTCGCGTCGCTTCGTCACGCGCGTACGTATTCATCGTGCATCCGTTTCCGCATCGAATCCATCGAAAATTGATTTATTTTTCGTGATGCGCGACGCATTAACACCGTCGAGTGCCGCGACAACGCGCGCCGGGATTAATTAGCCATTCCCGATATTCGTTTCGTTTCGCCACTGGATTCGACCAACACCGCGCGCATAACTCAAAATAAACGGTTGTCGATCAACCGGATCCCAGCGAAGGCGCTAGAACCAGAAACTCAGACGGATGGGGCGAACGATGCCATCGTGTTGGTTCTGGGATTCGGAGCGATCCTTCGAGAGAAGGGAGATAAAATATCGAAGCAATTCTCAAAGACAAGTTATAAAATATGCTACGAGGAGAAAAGGTTCTATAAAACTGCTAATTCTTGTTGCGACGGATCGATCAAGCGATGCCATAGTGGTGGTTCTGGAACTCGGACTGATCCTTCAAGAGAAGAGGAAGGGAAGGGAGAAAGAGAGGGAGAATGAAAGCAATTTCGAAAGAACAGCCATAGAATACGCCACGATGGCTAACGTTTTTATAAAATTGCTAATTCTCGTGGCGACGGAAGGGGCAAACTATGCCATTATGGTGGTCTTGAGGCTCGAACTGATATTTTGAGAGAAGGGAGGAAAAGTATCAAAGGAATTCCAAAAGAACAGTCACAAAATACGTCTTAATGGCTAAAGTTTCTATAAAACTCCTAATTCTGGTTGCACGTGGTCATCGAAACACGAATCACGAATTCCTTCGGCGTCGTAGCGTCGTTTGTCTCTTCCGGTTCGAGGCAATTTTCAATAAACTCGATGATTACCAGGAAATAGACTTGTCGTTATCAATGATCATTTCGACGGTCTACGTGAAAGGTTGGATCGTTCCCTTTGTGAGTGTTACCTTTGGATCAAACTTAGAATAAAAGGGATGCGTCGACGAAGTAAGAAAATGTAGCGTGAACGGGGATTTTTACCTTTTCGAGAAGCCGCGTCGGGAAGTTGTCGCGTCTTTTGTATAGCAAAAAAGAAAGACAGAACGAAAGTCCGCGAGAAAAATCGGAGAAAACAAAATGGCGATTTATATCGGCAACTAGGCGGGGTGGAAGCCGAAGCGAAGAAATTGAAGCTGAAGCAGTAAGGACCGGCTGTGAAGTTGGTTACTGAGGGATGCAGGGATAACGTTAAGAGAGAGAGAGAGAGAGAGAGGGAGAGAGATTCCATGACGGGCGCTTTTAAATATAGTGAAACGCGGACGCGATTGTGCGTTCGTCCATGCACCGATGACGGTGCGCGCGCATACTTAGCTACGGCTTAGCTCGCGTACGTTGCAAACTTGCCCGTTATCAAAGGATTGGAAGAAGGCGAGCAAAGCGCCGCTCCATGAAATTTTGCGCGAGTATGGATGTGTGCGCGCAGGTGGGGCCGAGGGAGACCAACCGACGTAAGCTCCGTGAAGAACGAGAGGGAGAAATTAAAAAAGAAAAGCGTGGGGAAAAAAAAGAAGGAAATAAAGAAAGACGATAGGAAGGAGTTCCCCGTCGACGTCGTCGTCGTCGTCGTCGTCGTTGTTGTACGTACACGCGTATATTTTTATATAAATATTGCTACGTAGATGTTCGCTGGGTGGTTTGTATTTGCGCGAACACAGGGATAAAAAGAACGCGTACGTACACGAGGCAAGTAGGAAAAGGAAGGCAGGACGGGCTAAGTTGGGTTAGGTTGGATCTCTGGAGCAGCGTTGGTTGGTCGGACGCGACTCTAACCTACCGTAACGCTATAAAAATAACGGCGACGTCCGTCCCCCTTGCTCGTACTACGTAGTCGTTCGTCCCGTCTCCGTTGTGATCGCGGTTGCGTCCTCGTTGCACGGTACATCGTCGTCGTCGTCGTCGCGCTTCGACTTTTTCTCTTCGACGCACCGCGCGTATGCGCGTCGTTGTCGTCGACGCGGCAGCCAGCGGTAAGGAGCGTGGCGAGGACGCAGGAGGGAGGAGGAGTAGGTAGGAGGAGAAGGAAGGAGGCTATGGCGATGATGCTGGAATAGGATGCACGTACGAGCCGATGCGAGTAAGAGCGAGAAACGAGAGACAACAATCAAAGACACGAGGAGAGTGCGAGAGAGAAAGAAGGTAGGAGAACGGAAAGAAGGAGAAGAAACGAGCGCGATGCGAAAGGGGCAGGAGGAAACGAGGGAAGGAGGATGCGCGTGCGTGCGGTGCATGTGTTACTCGAAAGGCAGGCAGGCCCTCTTGCACCGCACAAAAATACCTTGGCACGATCTTCGTACGTTGGTCCTGACTATGGGCCCGCTTCACCCCTCCCCTGCTTCTTTTTTTCTTTTTTCTTCTTCTTCTTCTTCTTCTTCTTCCTTTGGCTTGGGACCTCGCCCCTCGACTACGCCGGGGTACGACTACGTTGCGCGCTTTTGCGTGCTAACGCGTGACCGGAGACGTTCGCTTTCCTCCTAAAAGAAATAGTAAAAGTACCGGGAGAGAGGGACGAGGAAGGAAGGAAGGAAGGAAGGAAGAAAATTCAAGAGAACTTGGTTACGATTCGACGTGACGCTGGGATTAAGGCGCGGGTGTTCCTAGGATGACGCCATCTTCGATTCTAGCCGTAGGTACGTCCAGTCGGTTCCCTGTTCTAATGGAGATTTGACTTCTCAAACGCTTGGAGTATGTCGTGATCTCTTTCACTAGGTATTTCGATCTTAGTCGATCCGTGAAACGTCACCGACATTCCTCCGAGCATTCGTTTCAGCTTGACAGTCCAAACAATCGCGAAATGTACTGGTTACGGATAGGCAAAGGGTTTCTCTTTTAGAACTGTCTTTTTGCTACGATTGTACGATCATATGCTCGTGGATATTGGATATCTTCCAGTTGGTATTCTCATCGCGCGATTATTTACAGTGATCGGGCCATCTGTTGTGCGCAATATCGTTGTTATTTACGCGAGTCGCGCTCTTCCATTTAAACTTATATAATTACACGATCGTCGTACCTAATAGCATGGGACAATGAAGTAAACGCAATTGTGCCATGGAACATCGTCGATCCTAAAAGTCAACGACGTCGTTAACCAGGATCTAGAAATATAGTCGTAAAGTCGATTCTAACGCGCATTCATAGTCGATTTTCAACGTCAAATATCGTCGATTGCGAGATCGACGATCCATCGAGGGAGGACATCGCTTGGAGATTCGTTTTCATTCGCTTTGCTTCAACCACGCATCAAAATTACCACGTCGAAAAATTCGCGTGAAAAAATTCGATCGTCGCGCTTAACCAGTCATCCTCCGATATCAAACGCAGAGAAAGACGTCACCCCACCTAAATCATTCCGCGGAAGTTGAACCACCTAAGGTAGGCCTTTTGTCTTTAAATTTGCCCAAGACGATGTATAGATAAATATTTATTCACTGTTTCTCTAAGGGTTGCAGGCATCTTTTTCACAACTCCCGTCAACTTTCCTTACAACCCTTTACCTCTGTGTTTACTCTAGGCCCTAACTTTTAACTTAACTTCTAACTTATCCTACGCACTTAGACTAGTCAAAGAGAAAGGGAGAAAACCTCGCAGATCATTCCACGTGTCCTATATATTCGCCAGCTCGTCTTGTCCTTGCCATCGCTCTTCATAATCTAATCTTATTCCCTATCCTTACCACTAGCCTTAACCTTAGTCCAAGACGATATACATATTTAGGGTGGGTCAACTTGGACTGACTTTTTAATAGTTAACCTGTTAACCGAGCGAGTATAATTACGTCATACGTTTTAAATTCATATTACGTAAAAGTAAATTACGTAAAACGTAATAAATATAGCAATAATAAGCTAATTAAGCATAAAAAACAGGTTATAATTAACAGGTTATAATTAATATTATAAACGACTGTAAAAAGTTATAGACGAATTAAAAATAAACCCCGCCAAAATTATAAATGATTAAAAACAGTCAGTCCAAGTTGGCTCACCCTGTATATACCTACATATTGTACGTATATATTTATTTGTTCGTTTGTTGGAACTTTTTCAGGCACAATGCCACTCTTCATTCGTCGCGATCTCCCTCGGTTCTCTTCGTTACGAAGTAAAAATGGTCACCGACGATGACGTTGACAACGGCGGGAGTGAAAGAGAGAAAGAGAGAGAAATCCGTGAAACAGGTGCGAACCGGTTCGAGAAAGGTTCTGTCAATAGGCGTGTTCGCCCTTTTCGTCGAATGCTCGGAGGACAGGTGGTACCGTCTGCGCGTACACAGCTATCCCGTCGTCGACTCGCGTCTTTGCTTCCTTCCTACCTTCGAGGACGCGCTCGTACCAAGAAGGATCTAATTAAATTAGTCGTCTTGCGAAATGCGTGGACGAGAGCGCCAAGAACGTCGTTACTCGCTGTTTTCGTTGTCCTCCATTTCGATAGACGTCAAAGACGTGGGCTACGGGTTTTCGCGACGCCCATGGAAGAATCGTCAGGAAGCGACGATTAGAACGAAATAATCGGGTCGTCAAGGGTGAAACTTGTAAAAAATTTCTAGAAGAATTATTGTTAACTACAAATTTCGTCTTTGACGACCTAATGCAAGCAGATACGCGGCACTCGCCTTTTACGCGTTGCATGACGATTACTCGGTACTTTCAGCTGGTCGTTCGCCTTGCTTCGGTTTCGAGTCGACCCTTGGCAAGCAGAGGGAACGCAATATACTCTATTGACGATATGAGATTACCTTTAGCGATTTAAAACGAAGCAGTCGAAATTGGCATTCGAAATCAACGATGAATCCCAAACTGTGATGTTATTTAATCGTCAAACTTGAATGGATAAATAAGTACGTGGCTTTCGTGGCTCGCCGTGGCGTCTAAGAAACCACGAGAAACATCGATTACTCGTTGTTTCCTTGATCTTTGTTCTTCCTGGAACGAATTTGCTGAAGAATTCCTCGAAGAAAGGAGAAATCGGAAGACCGCGACAATTGGGCGCGATTTCGCCTGACTTAACATCGTTATGTCTTTTGCACGAAGTAGCCTAGAATTTAGGGTGTAAACCTCGTTGGAAAGTTCGGGGCATGATCGAATTTATCACTTATTTTGAAAATTACTACGAATTATGAAATCGAACGCGTCGCCAGCCGCGTTACCCGCATAGGAGCAACGACGATATCACAATAGTTTTCTTGTCATCCGACTGCCCGTATACCTACGACGACGATTTCATAATATAATTCACGACGTAGGACAGATCGAGGCGAATCCGATCAAAATATGGA
Source organism: Liostenogaster flavolineata (assembly GCA_025433975.1). NCBI lineage: Eukaryota > Metazoa > Arthropoda > Insecta > Hymenoptera > Vespidae > Liostenogaster > Liostenogaster flavolineata. The sequence continues at coordinate 191,138 of JAITYT010000626.1, read as the reverse complement.
ATCCATCCGTGTTTTTGGCATCGTTAAAGAAGTCACGCCAAATAATTCGGCCTAAATGTTTCTTGCGTGTATGTAAAATGTACGTATGCATTATCGTACCGATCACGAATCAAAACCTATCACACCAATTTCGCTGTTGAGAGAAAGAATCATCGCCGAATTAACGTCAGTTGTCGTTCGATCGAATCGTCGAATAATCGGCATTGAGTCGGACTCGTGTGGTCCAGCTCAGGCACGCGATAATTGGATTGGAACTATTGGGTGACCAACGGGAATGTGTTGAAAGTTACGCCGTGCAACCTCGATACATCGCAGAGCTGATAAATAGTATTAAAAAATTTCTACATCTATGTTAGATAATATATTTCAAAGTTTTTGCAAACGATTGTAGTTCTGTGTTAATTCCAACGGACAACACTTTGAAAACATGTACCATTAATTCATATGCGCAAGCAAACATTTCCTTTTTTTTTATATCGCGTATTTCAATTTTCAAATTATTATATTTCTCTTTCATATATATATATATATATATATATATATATAATAGTAAAATTGACAAGTCTTCTCTACAAAATGGCGTTTAATTCATTTTATTTGGCTAACTTGTTACGAAGTTATAACTATTTACTTTTAACACATTCCCATTGGTCCCAATGTCGTGCAACACCAAACGATTCCTAGCCCCGTAAGCATCGTCTAGGTAATTCAAATCTAGGTAAGCCAAGTCTAGGCAAATACGCGTAAGAAACGTTCATCGTCCGACGTGGGCTAGCGCCAACTACCGAATGTTCCTCCAAGGTTGCTTCTGTCCTCTCGTCTCCCCGTTAGGGGACGGAGCCCTTAGCCGCGCAGCCAGACTTACGTCGGTCCAGACGGCGCGAATCATTTATGGATGTCCTTTGGGCGCCTTCGTTTCCCATTGGGACGAAGAGAAGGCAATTGGGATATCCATTATCGCGCACAACGAGGTCCTCGAGACTCTCGTTTCTCGACGATCGAGCAAGAATTCGACCGACGCTTCTCGAGTACTACTCGAGATCGTTTCGAGCTTAGCATGATTCTAGGACACCGATGAGATTCTAGACTGAATTTTTCTTTCGTTTGGTGTCTTTGGCATGTTTTCGATTTCTCGCTCCCGTCGGGTGTTTTCTCTCTTTCTCCTGTCCCAGAGACAACTCGGAACGGCGAAATCGATTGGACAAACGATCATCGTCGGTCTATCGGTAATACGAAGTCAGTTTTAGGGATGTCAGGTCACTCGTCTGGCTGTTTAGAACGTATTACGTTTTCCTGTATTTTTTCTTTCTTCGAGGAACGTTGTTAACTGTTTCCCGCGTTACATATTTATTTGAAAAGAACGTTGCGAGTCGGGATTATCGTTTTCAAGAGCGACGAGTCTCTGTCGTCGACAGGAAGGTTATTACGAAGTGCGGGATGTAAATATTCTACAGGCAGACGATGTAGGTAATTTGTTGTTGGTACTGTCATCGATGGAATTTTCGTTAAATGCTTGGTTTTTTGGTTACAAGATACGAAATATAAGTCGTGTAATGAAAAATAGCAAGCGATATTTTGTCGCGGAATTATTTGGTCATATTCGGGAAAGAATTAATTTACTTTATGGGATTTCATTGTACGCGACGGTTTTTAGGAATCTATCATCAATTTACGTAGGACGAAATATACTCTTACCGTATAATATTTTATTAACGAAGTAAAAAGCAGTAGCGCGAATGAAAATTGAATCGTTCATTTAGTTCTACGTTCGAATTTCGATCTCCTAAAAAAAAAAGTAGAATACTATAAATGAAAATTTAACTCTATTCAATTTCGCGGATCAAGTTTCTCGATAATTTCGGGCTGGCAATTCGTCGATACGTTTTATCCGGAGCGTTCAGGCGTTCCTTCGTACTTCGTTCTTTCGACTTTCGACTGATCGCGTTGATCCAACGATAGGTCGACCGATTCTCCCTGCAGCTTATTCACGCCAAATGTCGCGCGTTCGCACCAGACTTCATCGCCCTTACATTTCCGTAAATTTCATTTTGTATTATACGTTCAAATATCGACTTCCTACGACCTCGTAGAAGTCGAAATCTCTCGACAACGGAAACTTAATCGACAAGGTCGCGTAAAGTTCCTCGCAAACTAAACCGAATTAAAGGAAAACTCGCCAATAAATTAAAGTTACATTCGCCTCGCTAATAATTTCCCAAATCGCCATCTTCGATTCTTGCAATCATCTAACGAGACCGATACGATAATCTCTATTGGTCCGAACGTCGATGAAGGTCAGAAAGAGTGCGTCGATGACACGATCGTCGTTCGTCCACCATCGATCCCTAGCTAAACGTCCAATTCTCAAGAGGATTCATCTGAAAAGAAGCGATCTGACGAGCGACAGGGTGCATTCCTAATCGTTCCAAGAGTAGAAAGAAGAAGAAAAAAAGAAGAGCCAGGAGGAGGAAGAGCGAGGAATAGGGAAGAGAAAACAAAGATAGAAGCTAGAGAGAGTCTAAAGAGAAGCTCGAAAGAGAGGAAAAGAACGCGGAGTCTGGGATCGGTCACGTGCTCGTCGGCCTTCGCCGACCTAGCGAGAAGAAGACTGCCGGCCGTCGTCGACCTTCTTGTCCGGAGTGGCGGCCTCGCGAGGCGAGTAGCCCTCGAGCGTCTCGGCGAATTCGCGACGATACCCTCTCGAGCATCAATCCCGCCTTTGGACGACTTAGGGGGAGACGGGGGAGGAGAAGAAGGAGGTTTCAACGTCTCCGCTAGACGACGAGGTCTAGCGGAGCGCTCGGAGGCAGAAGGCTTTTCCAAGCCCAACACTGAAAGTTCCAACACTGGCTCCGCTCTTGCCAGTTTCGATGTAGGAGCGTGCGTACGGTCGATCCTAATAGGTAAGCGCGTAGGTGTGTAGGTGGTTGGTTCCCGGTCGAAATGGTGCACGTGCCACACCGAGCAGCTCGTACGTAGGCCAGGCCAGGCCAGGGCTGGCTGGCTGGCTGGCTGGCTCTCGGTAGAGCCAGTTCCAAGAGCCGGCCGCCTTCCGCGGCAGGGGCACGTACACGCCCCCTACGCTTCCTCTGGATCGGGGGTGGCTGCCTGCCAGCCTAAAGGGTAGGTGTACGCACTGCGAGTTACGTTGGGGTAGGCCTAGGCTTGGCCTGCGTGGGCGTGGGTGGCTCCACCCCGTCGAGGATCATCCTTCTGGGGGATGAAAAAAACCGGCGCCGAGCGAGCGAGAAGGGGTAGAGTAGTGCATATCCAAGAGAGAGAGAGGGAAAGAAAGGGTGGAATCGTACGAGAGAGAAAGAGAGAGAAAGCGAGGCGTCGACGGAACGAGCGAAAGAACGCGGGAAAGAGAGAGTGAAAATGAGAATGTTGAAGGTGGAGGAGGGAGATGAGGGCAGGGGGGAGAAGGTAGTGGAAGAAGAGGAGAAAGATTGTCACGAGAGAGAGACCGACCGACGAGGCTAGCGCGCCTACGGATATTCGTGTGCGAAAGAGAAGCGCACGCGTACCCACACAAGCCGATAAACGTCGACGCACGTTCGCCTCTTGCTTCGCTCCGGAAAGCCTTTTGCACCCCCCGTTTCCGGATTTTTCCTTCGACCGACGCGAGTCATCAACCCTCGTGAACGACCTGCGGTCATCCACCTGGTCGGCCGCGCGAAACTCAAAACCTGCATCCACCGACCTCGTTCTTTTAATGATGACGGCGACGACGACGATGACGACGACGACGACGACGACGACGACGACGACGACGACATAGTCGTACGGGCGTAAGAAGGGTACAGGTCGATTGGACCGAGGGATCTGTTCATCGTTGGCAATTAACATCGAAAAGGGAAAGGACGGTGAAGGTGGTGGTGTTGGTGGTCGTGTTGTTGGTAGTGGTAGGTTGTAGCGGTGGTGGTGGTGGTGGTGGTGGAAGGAAGAAAGTAGGCAGGAGGAGCGTATCAATGGCGATGGAAAGGCAGAGGCTCGCACGGTCAGAGTAATTAGGATAATGCTCTAGGGGTTTGAACTCGACGTTTGACGGATTATTTTTCGCTCTCTTACCCTCTTCTTTCTTTCCTTCTCTCGTAATTCGCGATAGAATTCACGTCACTCGGAAAAGCCGAGCGAACTCGCGAGCTGTCGCGATCGCTTCGAAGGACATCGTCTCTTGTCTTAACGACGCGAGCTTCCGAACGGAGGATAAGTTCGATAGAAATCGCGTCTACCCTTACGGAGGAACCCACAGCCGCAACGACGATCGAGACGACGACGACGAGGAGGAGGAACTCGTTTTGAAGGTACGGTCGAGCGAACATCGATGACGACGACGATGACTTGGCAAGGTGGGGAGGTTGCGCACCAGTCTGGTTAAGGACCCTGCATTGTCCGTCGCGGTGCGTATGTCGGGTTTATCCACGTTGAAAATGATTTTAAGGTTATTGGACCGTTCGGATGGACGATGCCGTCGAGCTTGCACTTCCTAATCGTTTTGTTCCTGCAGTCTCCTTTGCGAGTCAGACTGATCGAGTCGTCGTCAAGACGGATTATCCGAAGGTATTTGGGTGTCCCGTAAGTTTCTTCTTTTTTAAAATGCAAAATGAATACACGATATTCGTTTAAGTTGTTGTTTATTTAGGATGTTTGTTTAAGAAGAAGACCTTCTTCCATCTCTCGGGAAGCCTAGTTATTTTCTTTTCCCAAAATTGTTGGGACTGTGGCGATCGTTGCAATAAATAGATAAAATAATATAAGAAAGATAACCCGGTCGAGTTAGACTGGGGGACAGCATGCCCGCCTGACACCCCGAGGACCCGGCGTTCGATTTCCCGTATGTGGGCCTACACAGGAGAAAATCCTGAGGAAGGAACATCACGATAATACTACAGGCATTATTACAGGCGAATGGAACGAAGAAGCGAAGGAGAAGGAAAAGAAGATCAAAAAGTACCCATCCCCTACACCAAAGGGAACCTCCTTCAGGGCTTACTTGTAAAATATTCTTCGAGGTGCGCTTTTATTTCGTTTACCGATTGTCACCGTTTGTCACGGAGAGATGTTTGAAATGGCAGAATTAATCAATAATTGGATGGAGAAAGATCTGGGGAGTACGGAGGAAATGCGGTGGAACGTCCCAATCGAACTGTAACAGCTTTTGTCGTACATTCGATGCAACATGGGCGTTACAATGCAAATGCAACAACTTTGGGCATTTTTCTCCCATAACGGCTTTCAATTGATCAAGCTGATTGCAGTATTTAGCAGAATTGATAGTTTCACCTTGAGCAAGAAGCTCGTAGTAGACTACTGTTTGCTGTATCGCCAAATGGACAAAAGAATTTTCTTCGAGCGAAGTCCAGGCTTTGCGACAGTCGAAGGTCTATTGTCCTTGGACCAAGTGCGTTTTCGATGCACATTTTGCAAACTTCGCATCGATCGACGTATTCGATTCTGATCAAGTGATTAAATACCGTTGTCCTGGGAATATTAGTGACATCCACAATATCGCGCACACTATATCACGGATTTTCAGCAAGTATGGCCTCGATAAGGTCCATATCCGTCGTTGCTGAGCGGCCGCTGTGATCTTCGTTTTTCGATTCCAAATTGGCAGCTCTGAATCTCTTAAATCAATTGGATTTAATCTCGTCTTCGATATTTTACTTAAAGCAATGGAGCATAACATGCCGCAAATGATGCCTTTGGCTATACGTACTAGACTGTGTGAGAAAAAGTTTTAAAAGAGCCTGTGTCACCAACAAAACGTACTATAAAAGAGCTAAATTCGATGCCATAGATGGTTAATAGATTAGCCCGCATGTTTATATAAATATAGCCAGTCAAAATCGTTCCTAGCGTGGTGCGAAAGGAAGTTATGGGACACCCTAATATTTCGTTTTTAACCGATCGTTTGAAGGACGTAGCACGAAGGACGAAGAAGGTAGGATCGAGTCAGCTAGAGAGTGAATTGGAATTATTATCGAGGACGATCGGGATTCGAGAAACGCGAAGAAATGTCGTCGTCGTCGTCGTCGTCGTCGTTCCGAAATCGATTTCCTACGATCGAGATACCATCGGAAACGTTTTCTCTTTACGGATTATTTACGCGGTATCTTGCTCGTTTTACAGCATCGTAAAACAGACCGAGGACATCGCCGCGACATAATGAGGATTCGTCGTGGAATAGGAGGCTGCATCGAGGCTCTATCGCGTAACACGCCTTCGTGTTAATCGTCCGTAATTTTGCCACGAACATCAAAGAAATTATGCAATTCTTTACGCTTATCTGCAGAGTGCGTTCGAAGTGCAGCGTGTGTCGAGTGTCTCGTCGATTGGCGTATCGATAACGTCTGTCTTAGCGAGCTTCCTTCGTCCGTCGATCAGTGCCTCTCTTTTATTTGCTTTAAAAGAAGACGAAGAGGAAGAGGAGGATGAAACGAAAGGCGTTCTCGCCTGTGCGATGGCCGATCTTCCATCGAATTCTTCGTACGATTGTAGATCCATAAAAGTTAGGCGACTAGAGATGAGCGAGGTTGTCATTTATTCCAAGTACTAATAAAATTTAGCGGTATGAAATATAGATTTATTTTGTATCGGATTCGTATATTCCAGCGGTAAGCGTAAAAGTACTGAACAGACGTTTTCCTTTTCGCGTTTTTAAGTTTCTAACATCGCGGAAGAGTTAATCGGATCAAAAAATATTGTCGATTGTTCTCCAACAGCAGCCTGATGAAACATTCAAGTGCGAGCCACTGGTGGTAAGCGTGGGTAACAGTGTCCATGGGCAACTATATACATGTGCAATATATAAATATTCGTTACAGCTATACGATAAAAATTTCTCGATGGAAATTCTGAAGATTATTTTTACAAGAAGAAAGTTCACCGTTGGAGCTATTAGCTTGATCGATCGATGTCTTAATTGACGTCAAGCTTCTTTTATGCATTTTTGCAAAATATTTTCTTAGCGCAATAGCTAATGAAAAATGTATCTCTATTAGTTGAACCGTAGTCGTGAGAAAGAGTCTTAAAATGAGAATCACTGATTGTTAGGCGGCTACTAATAATTGCAAATCGCGAAGCTCTGAATCAAGATCTACTCCATGTCAATGGGTCAACGAATTCGTAATCGGAATTCGTTAGATTCGATCGTACAAAATATTGCATTTATTTTCATTCCACTTATTCGTTTGCACATACCTTAGCTTACCTTCTACCGTTGTTGCGACGTTCCTTTATTTTGCGTAACAATAGAATACGAATAACCGTCTTGCCAATTCGATTCCTCTTTGTCGAAGAAATTTGAATTGCATTTTTAACAACTCGCAACGCGGTTATCAACGAAAGCGATGGTATCGACGAATCTTGTCGCTAATTTGATGGAAATAGGGGACGAAAAAGTATCCAAAGCGTATCGCAATACGATCGAGCTCGAAGTTACATCGAACGGAATGGCGAATTCAACAGGCTGTAAACGAAGTGTACTTATGGTCAACGTAAGTGCAAATCGATGAAAAATTATCCAAAAAAATATGCATATTTGTAATTTGAAATAATTGTTAAGCAAGTTAAAAAGAAAGGAGGCCTCGAAGAATTCGATACATCAGCTTTTGTTTGCATCGGAAGTTCATTTAACGCGTTTATCGTCATATCGATCGGAAATGCGTGAGTTTTGTAAGCATCGCGTGACTCGTAAAAATATTCTCGACTCGTTTCAATCGCATCGACGACGATTAATTCGCGGAACAACGACGCGCCGAGGATCTTACGAAACGCATCGTCGATTTAATTCGTCGAACTACCGAAAGAACCGAACGTTATCGACTCTCGCTTTCTTCCGGCACGCAGAAGGCGCGTCTCGCGGAAAAGATATTTTCAACTCGAAAGCGCGCTTCTCGGAAGCCTTCGCGATCGGAAGATCGTCCTCCTCCTTCCTGCCCCTCGAAGGACGATAAAATCAGCCGCGCACTCCTTGAAAGTCGGTACGCTACATCAAGAAGAGAAGCAGGTACGCGCACTCGAAATACCGGGAATTCGTAGAACCGCGACGACCTTGCGATATTCGGATGGGTGCATTCGGTGCCGGCTGACGCTCGACCACGACCACGGCCACGTAGTCGCCTTCTTATTTTGGTCGAGAGTGTAAGTACGGTACTTGCGGCTCAAAAGTCTGCATGAAAGAGAAAAAAGGAAGAGAGACGAGAAAAAGAGAGCATACTTGGGAGAGAGCCGAGCAGCCAAGCAAGTAAATTCGCGACGATGTGGGCCGGGCCCTCGACTGGCCTTCTTCGTACCCTTGGATTTCGGTCGGTGTCCTTGGCACTGATGGCGGGCACTTGGGCCGGTACCACTTTATTCCCTCCATCGTCTCCATCGCTGAGCAGCGTTCTCCTTCTTCGTTTATTCTACCGCTTCTTCTTCTTCTTCTTCTTCTTCTTTTCGTCTTCTCTCTCTCTCTCTCTCTCTCTCACTTTCTCTGTTGCTCTTCGACGTTCTTTCGTCTTCCTTCTCTTTTTGCTCCTCCCTCTTTCACTCTCACCGTTTCGTCGTCGTCCCTCTTGTTCTCTCTCTCTCTCTCTTCTTCTTCTTCTCGGTCATTCTCTGGCTCGTTCTCTCTCATTTATTTATTCTTTTGGGCCGGCGGCCGCTCTTTGTCCCTCAGCTCGAGCCGGCTGGTTGGCTGCTCGCTCGGTTGGACGTTGAACGTTGCTCCTTCGAATACTTCTGCTCAGGGTATACTGACCTACCACGACTGCCATGAGAGAGTACCTGGCAGGTAGGTACACACCTCACTTCGGCGGGCCCGCAAACTTCGGGTACAGTCACTACTAGAGCGCTCGGGAACGACCTTATTCGTGCTGCTGCGTTCCGAGTGTCGCGAAATAACGTTGCGATCGCAGGCGTTGTCGCTGGGAATTGGACGATTTTTTGGACGTCCATTTTTAACTTTATGCCGATTTTCTAGGGGAATTTTCGAGAAGAGGGAAGATCGTTTCCTGACTTTCGTTTTACTCGTGATTAAGTAGCAGATACGGGAATCGCTCGAGTAATTCGAGTTACGCGTAGGAAAAATGTCCTTTCGTGTTTACGATAAAATGGCGTTCGAACACGACTAAACGTCGACTTATTTACGTTCTACAAGTAGCAGAAATGTTAATTACTCCAAATTGTTGGCAACGTTTCTACGATGTTTTTCTTTTTTTTTTTAAACACGTTGAAAGCGATCGGTTATCCGTCGAGTGGAAATTTTGCAAAATATTACAGGGACAATAAACTGGAATACTAAAAAAGTATATTTTTTATTCGCGCGAAAAACCTTCATGCGAAAACCCAGTAATATTTCATCAATTTCATTCGATGTTACGTTTAATTTATATTTTATAACATTTCTACGGCTTCGAAAATTACTCAATATCTCTTCGATGTTCGTCGAATATTTTACGCGTGCTACGCAACGGCTTCGGAAATAGCTCGATATCCTCACGACGTTCGTCGAACATTAAAACGCGAGTTAATTTAGATCCACTGGCCGGTGATATTTGGTAACGCGAATCGGCAGAATTTTATCGATCGAAAGAAAGAGGAGGACGCTCTTTTCTCCGCGATAGGACAAACAAACTGTTAGCAGCGACGATCGACCGGCAAAACGCCATACGGCGCGAGCCTTACGCGTACGCCGTACCTACGACCTAACCGCCGCTAAGAGCCGAGTGGATTTAATGCGCGTTAATTATCCGTAATTAGTGGCGTTTAAACGCGCCGTCGTAAACAAAATTAAAATACTGTAAATTATTTTATTTTGCGCAATAAATTATATCTCGTAGTATATTGCTTTTCTACTCTACTTAACCACCGTAGTGTAATTAAAGCGCACGAGGTTGTTTTACTCGATCACCTGTTAAACCGTGCGTACATGTGCATATATACACAGGCATGCGCGTACACGTACGCGCACGTACGGACGAGACTATATATCATGTTCGAGTGCTTTACATTCCCTCGATTAATTCGATTTAAAGCGTAGTTACATAAACGATCCTTCGATCAATTATGTAAACGCGAATAAGCCAGAACCAAAGAGTTACCATCCGCGAAGTTCGTAGCTGCTTTGGCGCTTGGCAAAGCCTCGCGAGAGCCCGATAAGATTGTCACGCTTTCTCGTATCTACTCGTACTTTTCTCGTGATTCGCACGATGCCTCCTAGGTAATAAAGATGGAATTAATTTATTCCACGTTATTTTATCGTCCTTTTTCTTACGATAAAATATCGGCCGCGATTATCATTTATCGATTTTCGTCTTTGAGGTATACATCGCGTCCTTTTGAGGACATCGCGGTCCTGTATTCCCTTCAACCGCGAAGTACTTTTTATGTTCCATTACACCCCCTTTGCCTTCGATCGGTGTCGATGTTACGAGCCAACGATAATCGACGCCATAGAATCTCGATTATCCGCACTAATTCGTTTCTTTTTTTTTTGCGTTTCACTCGTTTTACCGAATTAGGAAGTCGGTCAGTCGGTTTTACGCGAAACGAATACAGGCGACGGTTAAAAACCGTATTTACGCTCGATTCTTTTGTTTTCTTCCTCTTGTTTTTGGAGTAAAAAAGACGAAAAGTCGTTCGAACACGAATCGTCGGGTTGAAGGAACATGGAGGCAAGGTCGACGTTCCTCTCGCGCGAAACGAGTCGAAGTTGGAACGATCGAATCTGCTTCCGTGGAAAGGAGGGAGAGCGGAGCGCTCGTCTTCCGTCGCGTAACCACGAGGAAGACGAAGACCGCGATTCCCGCGACTTTCACCGTGGTCCAGCAGCCCTCCTTTACGAAACGTCGGGTCGCGTTCTACCCTTGGCCGCAGTTCGATCGATCGATCGGCCGGTTGGTGCCACGAGACTGCTCGCGACAGAGAGGGAAAGAAGGCGGATGAAGAGAAAGGAACGTTGTCCAGTGGACGAAAAGGAGCAAGAAGGCCGTGGCGGCAGCTGCTCTCCCGGAGCCAATAACCTTCTTTCGAATCATCTTACTCACGTAACGCCCGGCAACCACTGTATAACGCGGCTAAACTACAGGACGTTTCGGAAGAAGCGGAGATAACGTTTGTTACTATTTATCGCTAGG
>JAITYT010000626.1:153850-164694 GCA_025433975.1 Liostenogaster flavolineata | reverse complement strand
ACCCGTCATCGCTTGATTATCGCGACACACACTGGTGCGCGCTTTGCAAAGAGATCGCCACAGTTAACTCATTAACACATTAATCCATACACTGCCACGCAAACTTAGCGCGTCTTGCCTTGGGTGCCACGGTTTTATTTTAAAGAAAACATGAGGTTTTACAAAATATAATAATATTAAGTTACCGATATAATATTGTATTGGCATTTACAGTATTTTTATTGAAAAAAATAAAACGCTACGAGATAACTCGTAGTTGGCGTCACGTTAAAACTGACCGTTTTCTCTTGCTCGGACATCTTTCCTCTGGAAATGGTCTTCCGTTTTTCTGTAAGACGGAAGTTTTCGGGTCCGCGGAACGAAGGGGAAAGATGGAATTTTATTAGACGAACGTCGACTCGAACACGCCGATTCGAAGAGGAGGAAGAAAGGAGACCGACTTTCTGCCCCTTTCGTCGTCCGACGAGGATCATCGGACCGCGTGACGCAACGCGATTACGCGGCGATTCGCTTCGCTCTAAACACTTAACGGACGGGTCGAATCCGCTCTGTCTTTCTCGCTTTTCAACCTTTTTCTAGGAGAATTAAATAAACGCGTACGCATGGCTTTAGAGCGTTGTAGTTTTATTAAACGCGGCGTATTAAAAATTCGAGCGAAAAGGCAAACCTACGTGGCCCACAACTTCCTAGGAAGTCACGATGGAAAAACGTAAATTTATGTGATCCGTTTGTTAAGTGTTAAGGCCACGCGGCGCTTTTCTTTATCGCACCGATAAATGCGCGTTTACGAGATCGTTTCGAGTTAGTCGAACTCGATTGCCACGGATTTCGAAAAAAAAATGGAAGGTTGTGAGGAATCTCTAAGGTTAATACGCAAAACGAAAATTCGTACATTGATGCATCTGTGGAGGATGATGTGGTGTGCGTGCGTCGTTGAATAAATATACGATATAAATAGATTTATTTGTCACAGTACAATGGAGAATAAAAATAATACTATATTTTTAAAATTTATATTATATATACTATGGTATAGTTATAATACTGCAGTTTAAAAATAAACTATAATTTTAATGGATAATAAGAATTCAGAACGATCATGGACGTTGCCCACGCAAAGAAAAATTCGCCCTCGTCGCTGTCTTAACCTAATCCTTTAATTATAATTGCTTAATCGTCTATATATTATTACAGTGGTCGTGTTTTTATCTAATTCCCCTACCTAATTTTTTCGTCTAGCTCTCGTCTAACTCTTTGCTAATTCTTCGCTCCTGAACTCGGTAGGCCCTTTTTTGGAGCGGGTTACGAATTTTGCTTCATACTCCAGTCTTTTCCAATTATCGGAGCCAATTGGCCTAGAAAGTTAATCCTTCCTTATCCACGGATAAGACTTAAGGAAAACAAATCCTTACCAGATGTCTCTGCGTTCTTCTGCGTTCGTCTTGTTGGTTTCCTCTAAAACCTTTAGAATTAACGATACGAAGAATAACACGTTGGATTTCTAGTTTAGTAGAAGAAACCAACCGCGTCAATTTCAACCATGATGCAACGGTCGCCAGACGTCGACGAGTATCGTCCCATATTCCTTGGAATTCTCTCATTTACACGGATAGGTCGGACTACGTGCTCACTCTGGTCTACCTTCTACCTGGGATTCAACCACTAGTTTCCCCGTATCGGAGGTACCACAGGGGAGCGTCTGAGGACCGATACTCTTCTCCGTCTGCAGCGCAGACCCTCTTCGCGCAATCAGAAGCTTCGTGTTATCATTCGCGGACGATACCGCGATCCGTAGTTTGACGACGACTCCATAGCAGCGCGTAACCTGGCAAATAAATTAAAATTACCGCAGAAACGATTGCAGGAAAAAGAAGTAACGATCGATCCACGTGTAAAGAAAGTATCCAGAGACGGTATTCGATAAGAGGAAAGGGCATTGGTCGCGAAGCAGTTCAAATTTAAACCTTTCCCGTGCCATTCAGCTCGACGAAATCCGGGCCTAAGCTGTAGGGGTCAACGCGCAGTAAACAAACCAGACTGAAGTTGGTTCGAATCGAAGGGTCGAAGTTGGTCATTACTATCAGTAGTTTCGTTATCAGCAAAATTCTTTCCGCGCCCGATTTTTTGTCCGCTAGCCTGGCTCGTGATTTTCTTGTTTGGGCCAAGATCTTCGTCACGAGTCAGACTCGTTGTGGTACGGAAAGTGGTTAAGAGAAGGGTGGGAACTCGAAACTCGAAGCAAAAGACAATACACGCGATTATGGTAAAACCAATCCGGAGGTGTGGAATATTTGTTGAGTACAGCTGTAAAAGGCAACGTTAAAAGAATCGAAGTCGCCTGATCCTAGATATTTCTCCATAATTCAAGATAAGACCTCGGTACGCGAGGAAATACACGTAGAAAGGACACTGGATGTCTCAAATCATTTCTAATTGAGCAAATAGTAGGACAAATTAACGAAAAGCGCTGGTCAAAATACGAAACAAAAGGGCAATACACACTGCTATGGTAAAGTCGATCCGGAGGTGTGGAGTGGTTTTGAAGTACAGCTGTAAAAGGCAACGTTAAAAGAGTCAAAGTCGCCTGAAAAATGAACGTAAAAATGACACTGGATGTCTCAAATCATTTCTAACGGAGCAAACAATAGAACAAATGAACAAAAAGCACTGGATAAGGATGGACTGTCGTCGAAACCCTACAGTTAAAGACTGCATTAACCAACACCTCGAAGGTCGCATCGAATACTGTACAAACTCCTAATATCGATAATAAAGGGTGAAGGCTAAGGGGAGAATGAAGGAGCTAGCGAGCGAACAAGCAATTTGTAGATCGCATAAATAAGAGACGCGTAGGACGCGCGTACAATGAGAATAAAAAAGAAAGCTTCCACGTAGACGATAAAATTACGTCGCTCGTTACGTATCCTTCTTTCCTTTCCCCTCTGCGCGTAATACGCTCTTCATTGCGAGAATATCAAAACGAATGCTGTTAGGTACGTCCCTAGCGCGCGCGTCGATTTCGTCAAATCGCGCGACGTAGCGAATAACAAAAACGAAGGAGAGAGAGAGAGAGAGAATTCCTGCCGGTAGGGAAAGAGACGAAGAAGCAGACGAAGAAAGGGAAAATAAAAAAAGAAGGGAAGGAGGGAAAAGAAAAATACGGCGATCTCGTATCGGGAAGGAGCCGTATCCCGTTCGGTCTCTCCTCGAGCGATCGCGATCTCCGGGTTGCGTTTACGCCACCGTCCATGTTTTTACGGTTAATTGTGCGCGCGACGCGTATTCGCAGCAGCTCCGGGGGTCTTCTTCCGTGCGCGTTCGCTCGAAATGAATGCGCGTACGAATAAACGAACGTAAGTGCGCATAACGAAGGATCCGCGGTTTACCAGTGATACGCTCGAAGCCGCGACAATGAAACCTTGAGCATTACCTAATTGAAACTTTCAACGAGCATTAATTATACTCGTTATTGCGAACTTTATGCGTGTCACATACCTACCGTCGTGGCGTATTACGCCGCCGGGTTATTAACATTATGCGGTAGCAGGCGGGTAGGCGGGTAGGTTGGTAGGTAGGTAGGTAGGTAGGTAGGGATATACGTGCGTGGACGCGCGTTGCCTCGTTTTCCTCATTTCGTATGCCCGTTTTCTACGCACGAAGCGCTACATCGTCTCGGCATCGCTCGAGCCACCTCGGCTCTGCTCGGTCTTCGCTCGAAAACCGGAAGCGGGGAGACGCCGAGGCAGTATCGTTTCCCTCACCAATTACCTCCTCTAATCTCATAAATAAGGAACTACCGACGCATGACAGGCCTACCTAAAATTACAACTTGCTACCATTTCGAGACGTAAGGCGAAACGCTACTCCATCGAACGTATCCTAGCTACACCGGCCTAACTGTCTGCATTGTCCGCTCCCGATGGTTTAAAGGAAATTCAAGGAGTCGGAGCCAAGGTCCTCGGAGCTCGACCGATCGAATCGAACGATTACGAGCGTCCATTTCGGCCTTCGGTGTCGAGGAGGACCTACAAATCGAGCCTTCGAATACTATTTCTTCGTTCCGACAGCTTCGTTACATTTTTTAAGGTCTCGTTTTAGGAAGACCCTACTCGATAGATAGGACGATGATAGGACGGTTATTTAATTAAATATAATTTTGTAATGCAGTATATAATTTAATATAATATATATTTGATACATTAGGGGGACCCAAAGGTAATTAAAATGGCGAAAAACATTTATTCGTTAAAGGAATCTTAAGTACTAATTAACGAAATAATTTCCATCGTTTTCAAACACTTTTAAAGGCAGTTGTTCGATTTTATTTTTAAAGAATCTTTAAAATATAATAAAAAGATTTTTTTTAATTGAAGAAATTTTCATTACTTTCCGATAGGATCCGAATGTCCTAAGAGTTTATCTCGATGTACAACTTTTATTGAATTTCGTAAGACGAGATAATATTTTCTGCTTCTTTTTCGAAGTGCTTCGCGCTAATATATATATATATGTTCTTTTTTTGATAAATTCTTTCCGAGGAATCGTCGCAAGACGAAGTTCGAACAGGAGCGATTTACATCGGCCGTTGAGAGATCTGTTAAGCCTTCGTGTCTCTAGATCGAATTGCTCGGTCGGAGGGACACACCCCTAAACGATACTTCCCTACGCACGAAACTCGATCGCCGTACACTTTGTTCAACCAGTCATCATCGCCAATACCCACCGTCATCGTCATTATCGTCACCACTGCCGCCGCCTTTTCATCGTCATCGATATCGATGGAACCCTTTGATCCAAGTCACTTCCACCATTTCGATAGGATCTTAAGTGCGACTCGAGCGAATTATTAGTCCTAACGGATAATCTTAAGCGACCCATTTTTCTTTCTTAATTCCCTCGGTACCGAGTGTCGCGAGTTTATCGCGACTACCGCGCACGTTTTATTCGAATCGCCATTTTCTTGGATCATTGGATTATTTTTCGTTCCTACCTCGACAGAACGTCTCTCGCGATACGTCTGGTCCGAACACGGACAGTTTGCTTATTGGTCTTGAGAGGTACGCTTATAAGTTGCCCTCGAATCGAACGAAGAGGCTAAGGACAGGGAGGTAGGGGAGCGGTGAGAAGAGAAGGTGCAAGGACCCAAGTCGAAGGGAAAAGGTAAGAGAGTGAAAGAGCCGAAGTTTGCGACAAGAGGGTGGAAATACGTCGAACGAAGCAGGTTCTGTTCGACACGTAAACGTGGTTGTTCGTTCCGACGATCGATCGAAGCCGGGCCATCGGATCTCGAAGCCCTTCGAGATTCTCGAGCTGAACAGATTCGGTATTGCCCTTCGCAACCCCGATCGTTCGAGCGTGCCAATATCGCGAACTACGTTCGTTCGATAGACTCGGGAAGAATGCGTCGCCGTGAAACGGAGTTTGACGATTGGTTACTCGCGAGGAATTATGGGAGCGCGCTAAGTGCAACGCACTTGCATTTTAGACGAATTATCACATCGGCTGATAAGTTCCCGGTCTAAAAATAATGCCCGGCGATGCAAAATAAAGCTTACACGTTCCTTTGATATATATATATAGAGAGAGATTTAGAGTGTCAGCTATCTCTTGCATTTTCGCTTTACGATTTGCCAAAACAATTTCGTAGACTTTTTTGATGTTTTCCGATGCAATCACCTCTTTTGGGCGACCAGAGCATGCCGCACCATCGGTGTTCGCACGACCACGTTTAAATTCAGCAAATCAATCGATAATGGTCGATTTTTCTGGCGCAAAGTCCGGATAACACTTAGCAAACCAAGCTTTCGTTTCAATTGTGTTTTTTCTCCATGAAAGAGCAATGTTTCATCAACACACGAAATTCTATTGTTTCACAAAAACCACTGTAACTTTTGAACCAAACGTCGGATCGTCGTGAAATTTTTACAGCTATCTTTTTGATTGACATCCCATTGTGATATTTCTCAATATCGATGAATTCTGTAGCGAATGCATCGGCGAATTCTATAAAGAATTTATTAACGAATTCCGATCGAATCGCGCGAGTGAAACGAGACGAATTACTTATCCAATTTGCTGTCAAGTCGACACGTCTTTATTGGAGTGGAATCGACGAAGTTATCCGAGGATCAACGAATGCATCGAAGAATTCTATGAAGAATTCATTAACGAATTCCGAACGAATGCATGGACGAATCGCGCGAGTAAAACGAGGCGAATCACTTATCCGCTTTGCTGTAAACTCGTTGAAAATCGGCAAGCCAACGCGTATTTATCGGAATGGAATGGACGAAATTTGTCGAGTATCGACGAATAACGAAAAAGAGAAATTTTCCGTTGGCACGAGAGCGAACCCATAAGGACAATGAGCAACGTTATCGTCCAACTAACGTATTTCTTAATAAACGGTATTCTCGTCTTTACGACGTCGTCAATGCTCGCAATTATAGCTCGCCGATTCAAAGATCCTGCCCCTTCATCAACGGCGCATAAAATAAATTCTCATTAGAGACGCGCTTAACGCGTTGCCTCCGCGATCGAAATGAAATTCTTTGCCAATTCGAATCGCGCGCCGTCGACGAGTCCGGGTCGGAATTCGCCCTTGTATACGAAAAATCGACGAATACGTCGAACGCGTTCGCGCTTTCCTTCCTAATAAACCACGCGCTCGTTTTTACGTGTAACAAGAAAGCGACGGCATCGACGATAAATTCAGACGTCGCTAACGACAATACGGCATCGAAAAGCAACGCCATT
Organism: Liostenogaster flavolineata; assembly: GCA_025433975.1. Classification (NCBI taxonomy): domain Eukaryota; kingdom Metazoa; phylum Arthropoda; class Insecta; order Hymenoptera; family Vespidae; genus Liostenogaster; species Liostenogaster flavolineata. Next base: position 157,938 of record JAITYT010000626.1, on the reverse strand, counting down.
CTAAGAAGAACGTTGACGTTCGAAGTTTTATCGCTCATTTTATTTCACTGGCGCGTTTCTAATTACGATGGCGTTTCCATCGCGGAGTTACAACGTTAACCCATAAAAAGTCGAGCTCTTTTACCTTAAACGACCAAGACGCGACGACAAAGATAGTCGTCTCTCCTTTAATTACCGTTTACTCGTCGACGAGATACATTAAACGAAGGATAAGCTCCTCTCGTCGGTTACTTTGCATTCGTTCGACGTGATTTACGCGACGAACGGCGCGACGCGCTGCCTTCGATCTCACGATTCGCGCGAACGTTCCAACGAGCCGCGAGATCCTGACGTTTCCTTTCGCGCTCCAGTGCTACGCGAATTCCGAACGACGTCGACGACGATGTAAAATTTTGACCAGTGATGTAATAATAATAATAAAAAAAAAATTGTCGAACAGAATTGAAGAACTGATCGAACTCTTTTATTCTTGTAGGAATTAGGGCAAAAGGACAGACGCAAAAGATACGGTTGGTTTCTTCTAATGACCGAAAAATAAGCGAGCCTTTGCTAATTCGAAGGCTCCTAGAAGAAACCAAAAGGACAAAATACAAATCAAATGAAGAGTTTGTCCTTGGACTATGGACGCGATGGCGAACGTTCCGGAACATCAGGATAGAATAAGGACACACGCAGTGACCCCGTAAGCGTGAGCAAGTTCACGAGAGTTACTCCGTTAGTTGATCGGTCGGTTAGTTGTTAAATGAGAGAGTCCGTTTGTGAGTAAGAATATAGCGAGTGTCAGTCTAGAATAAGGAAGCAAGCGTAAATTTAGTTAGCCCATAGGGAGGTGTTTAATCGAAAATACCCCTCCTCGCACTATCTGGAAAACCACGATTCCTACATTCTCTTAGCACAGTTAACCCTTTGCGCTCCCAATTCTTTTCCATTTTTTCTTCCAATAACTTCTAATTATTTTCTAATAATCCTTAATGTAGCTTGATAATACATTGGAATTCTCGTTTTCTTATTGTTTTTTATATAATTTTTTAAATATGATTCGCAAGAGAAGAAGAAAAGAAGCTTAACGAATTTAATTTAAAAATGCCGAGCGAGTCTCGAGATAGGAGAATCGCGAATCGAATAAATGTCGAGTAACACTCGACACAGGAGTGGAAAGGGTTAATATTATATTATACGATAACGTTACAACGCAGAGCCGTATGCTCGCTACTCGAGACGAGAACTGCTACTGACGAGAGTCCAACGGAAACGTTTCGGGGCTCGTTCTTGAATAGCTAATCATATCTATGTTCGTGAACTACTTTTACGTACGTAGGTGTCAAAAAAATTTGTCCGTTAGAACGACGACAACGATGACGACGCGTATTCCAAAATACCTCCGAGTGTTTTTACCCACGATAATGAAGTCGTAATGGCCGACGGACAAGTTCGATAGCCAGGAAACAGACGTCTCGCCTCGACTAGCTCGTAAAGTCTCGATCGTTGCGCAACGTACTTGCGTTTACGCCCTTGCGTATCCGCGCGCTGTGGGTCGACTCGTAACTTAGTACGCGCTCTCGTTCCTTGGATTCGAGTCGCGTGCGTGTCACGAGGACGTCGCAAGAGTCTCCTTGTAAAAGACTCGTCGATAGCGTCTAGCTGGCAGTATTGGGTCAGGATCGCCAGTTATCGTTACGATAACGTTTAGCCGTGAAACGACGGGCTGATACAGGCTGGATTGGGGAGTTGGTGTGCCAATCCGCGTAGTTGTAAAAAGATGTCGAATGCGCGAGGCTGGAGGGTGTCTCCCGCGGGAAAGATGCCCCCGGATCTCTCGAATATTGTCGATGTAGAATTTCGAGGAAAAAAATCTACGTTGAATCACCGAAAGGGGAGGAAAGTAGAAGGGAAGAAGAGCGCTCTCGAAGTAGCCGAATAAACTCGACGACTGGTTAAACGGTTCCTAGGTGAGATCGTTAGCCACGCGGCCGAACACGAGACTTACATTAGCCGCGAAGGAAGATAACGACGCCGTGTAATCCGTGACGAAGAAACGGGGTCGGCGCTCGGCGAGGTCCAGATTTATTTTCCGGCTGACACGACCCGCGCCGTAGCGCTCGGTTCAACGCCAGCCTCCAAGCGACTCCGACGTTCCACCGAACGATACCGAAATCGTTCGAAACTTTCGCTCGCAATTTTTTATTGGGTTGTCCGGAAAGTTCGTGCCGATTTTGAAGAAAAATTTTGTCTTTTTTTTTTTTTAAAGTTTGATTATTAGAATTTCCACTTGTTTTATTAAATGTAAATGAAACTCAGAGAAAGATAAGTTTATTTCGGTTACGTACCGCATCGAGCGCCTTTAGGCGCTCTCAGTGTCACAACTGAAAATTTTCTAAGCGCCTATAGGCATCCACGGTATCCCAGAAGTTAATTCCGTACGGCGAATTTCCACGTGTCCCTCGCACGGACGCGTTCGGGGTTCGAGGTTTAAAAGGGGATTTTTTTTGCGCAATAATTTTAATGTATTCTCGGATGGACGTGTAGCTCCTTTCGAATCTGGGCGTTTTCTCACGCGCCAGCCGACAGGATTCATCTCGAGATGCTCTCGATGCGATGACGAACGTCGCGGATGAAATAATGAAAAAAGAAAGAAAAAAAAGAAGAAACGAGAAAAATGAAAAACATAAAAGAAGAAAGGGAAAAACGAAGGAACAAGGAAGGAAGGAAGGAAGGAAGGCGAAGAGGAACAATGCACGTAACGCGTCGCGCGCATCAGTACGTTTCTGGATGGGAAACGCGTGCGACGCCGACCATCACATACGATCGAGAATCTGCCGCGTATTATGGAGCGGTCGTTGTAACGATACTCACGACCGGTCGGGTCGGCTTCCCGCTGTCCTTTTTTGCATGTCGTCTTAAGTTTCCTCCCGTCGTCTATTCGCGCTCGTGCAGCGGATCGCGGATGCGTCGTCGTCGGATGATCGGTATCGATACGAAACGAACGAACGAGTCTTCCCCTCCGACGCTCCCCGAACGACGAGAAGAACCGAACGACTAAAATAAAAAAAATAAAAAAAATGGTCGTCGACGATGTCGAGACAAAATGTCCTCCACTAACCGTCCCACGATCTTCCAATGGGGAATTTTTTTAAGCTCCTTCCTTCCTTCCTTCACACCGAACGAAACGAATGGACCGAGTGAAGTGTTATTTTTTTTTTTATATTTATTTTAATTTCTGTTTATAGGCGAAAATCGTGAATTGGGAAAACGATCGTCGCAAGGGAGTAACTAGGGCTCACGGACCGGACGAAACGTTATAATTAAAAAATGTTAAGCAAAATACTTATTTCGTTAGGTAAAGAGAATTTTATTGTGAAATTTGTTTAGGAAGAATTGTAAGTAAATCAATACGACGAATCAACATAATGACTAATGCAAGCGTCGAGGCGGTTTGCATCGCCTATTATTTTTTAAATATCTGGTTCTATACTTGTAGTAGCTATTCTAACACACCCTCCAAATGTAAATCATTCGATCTCGATCTTGTTGTACTTTTATTTAGATTCGTTAAAGATTCGATCGCTTATAAAAATTGCACGAATTTACTCGCTCTTCTCGATATTTCTCACGCAATAATTCATCACGTCGCAAATGAATTATTTCTGATTGTATATCAATAGGAACGTCATCAACTTGTACGGAAAATGCATTTCGGATAATAATATTATATTATAAATCGTTCGCGGGACACATAAATTCGTTACACGGGCTGTACGTTGGTCACGCCTGAACCGGGGAATATCTTCGAGTGGTCGATCGCATTTGAGCTTTCGCGATGTTTTAAAATTACGTAAAAGGGCGAAGAGTAAGAGCAGGTAGAAGGTTGGTGGAGCAAGTTCAAAGAAAAACGCGGAGAATCGTCGAAATCGATCGATCGTTGAAGTCGTCGCGTGCGGTGCCGTTCCCGTGCAGTCAGTCCCCCCTCCCCCCACCAGCCGTGTCCCGACCGACGTTCGCCACGAATCGTCGTCGAGGAGGACGCCTTCCGGTGTGCTTCGTCGCGAGCCGTCGTCGAGTCACGTTTTCCCGCGAGGCGCTCGAGACAA
>JAITYT010000626.1:129165-148669 GCA_025433975.1 Liostenogaster flavolineata | reverse complement strand
CTCTCTCTCTCTCTCTCTCTTTCTTTCTCTGTCTCGCGGGCGCACTCGTTCATTCCTTCCGTCTCTTTCTCGAGCATCGTACTCTCGTTTTCTCTCTCTCTCTCTCTCTCTCTCTCACACAGTCGTTCCCCCTTTTGACGCTCCCTCGATGTCCCATTCTCGGACGCTCCGCCGAAAGGCTCCTCGCCTCGCGTTCTTTCCTCGCGCTACCGCGGTTGCGAGAGGAACGGAGCGGAACGGGAGAGAGAGAGAGAGAGAGAGAGAGAGAATCGGTTAAGATGCACTTCGAGAACGGCCGTAACGACGACGCGAACGTTTCGGCGGTCGCACGGCGACGTTCTCGCGGATTAAGCATCGCCATTAGCCCCTTCCCGTTTTAGGGATTAGCTCGACGAAATCCGAGTCCAGCTGTAGGGATCAACGCGCAGTAAAGAAACAAAAAAAGCAATAAACAAAAGGGGTGGAGAAATCGGTCTCTACTATCGGCAGTCTCATTATCAGAAAAAATATTTCCGCGCCCGATTTTCTGCCCGCGAGGCTGGCTCGTGATATTCGTGTTTGGGCCAAAATCTTCGCCACGAGTCAGGCTCGCTAAAGTACGGAAAGGGGTTAACGAAAAGCGCGGGGCTCCTTTCGCTCTCCTTTCGCTCTTATTTCGCTCTCTTTCTCGTGGAAGAGACGCGAGAGGCGGGAGAATTTACGCGCGGCCACCACCACGTGGAATGGAGCCTTGTGTGCTTTATTAAACGACTTGGATCCGTGCCCGTGAAGATATCACGCGTCGGTGCGCTCGCACGAATAGACGCGTGTACGAACTACGCCTACGTAATTTGTGCTTCGTGGCGATTCCCGTTGGCCTTTTATCGCGTCGTATCGTACGTTCTTTGTTTCTCCGATGCTCGTCTCGGCGAGATTCGCGCCTTTATCGCTCGAAAGAAATCCGTTTCGGCATGAGAGATTGGACGAGATCGACCACTCTACGTCGAGCGCGATTTAGCGATCGTACGTCGAAATCGTTCGGCGAAATTGTCACCTCCGATCGGTCGTCGTTGCGACGATTTCGACGGAAAGAAATTAGGAAAGTGATCGAAGAAAAATTGCGAAGTAGAAGCTCCATTAAAAAAAGAAGAAAAGCTTTACTTAATTTATTTATTTTAATTTTATTTTCATATACTTCACTTTTGCATTTTATCTTATATTTATTGTTATCTATTATAATATATATTTATATGTATATTGTTTTATAATTTTATTTTATTCTTAATAAATTTAAACGATTAAATTTAAATAAGATTGGACGATTTCGAACGATCTCTCGACTGTCTTTTTCTCCGACGAAGTTCTACGCGAATTTTACAGCTTTAACAGCCGACATTTCACGTATTTTTACCGTGTGCGGACAAATCCTCAAAAAAAAGAAGCGATATTTTTGACAATCGACCGTGGGTAAGAGTCAGTCTGATACTGAATTTAATAACGGATGAAACGATTTTCACAAATTGACAAGACGAATTTATTTCCTCTTTTTATTTACATTATAAAAATGAAAAGGAAAAGTAGTACCACGTAGGAATTATCAGTGTTAAGAACGTTCGTTTGACCGGTCTTTGGCAGATTTAGCGTTAATTATCGTTTACATAAATGAACCTTGAATCGGATACATTCAGAAGCAGCTCGAAATCGACGGATCTTCCGGTTTCAATGAAAACGCGCAAGATGCGAGTGGTGTCCGCGTTCCTCGTAATCCGTCTTAAAACTAAAACCAAGCCGACTTTAGCTCGAAGTGCTCGTAATTTTCGAAAAGATCGTCGAACAACTTCTCGGCTGTTTTTTTCTCCAACGAGGATGTTTTGAATTAAGGTTTTAATTACTTTTAATTTAATTTTCATTTTTCGATTAATCGAAACAACTCGAAATCGATGGATCTTTCGGTTTGCACGTAAACGCAACGCGCAAAGTCTTAAAACTAAAACCAAGCGACTTTAGCTCGAAGTGATCGTAATTTTCGAATGGGTCGTCGATACTTTCGACTCGCGCCGAACGAGCGAGCGAAGGACGACGAAGGCTCCAGACGATTCTGTAGAAATCGAGGAGGAGGAGGAGGAGGGAGGAGGCCCGAACGTCGACGCGTAGCACGGCGCCGCGACGCCTGTACCACCGGCCCTGTCCCATTGGAGCGAGGGAACAGGTGCTCCCCGGTAGTGGCACAAATTATCTTCTCGGTGCATCGTCTTACGGCGAGTTAACGCCGAAGCAACGATATTACGCCGCTCTGTACGCCGGCAATAAGTGCCAAGTGTTTATGGGTTATGAGCGATAAACCACGGTGCGAACCTTAAAGGCGCTGCCGGAACACCGTAAAATGGTAACTCGCAACAAACTAATTAACCTCTGACGCGCCGGTGATATCGACTGCATCCGAGGAAACTTATTAATGCACGCTCGGTTTTGTCGTCGTCGTTGTCAAGACGAATAATACACCAGACATCGATTCGTTGCGACTTCGCGTCGTTTCGTCGATGCTCTCTTTGGTGGACGAATATTCTCGAAAATCGCGATGGAAAAGTCACGCTTCTCGTCTTCGTTGTTTCACGGGGAAAAATAAGTAAGATTTTTTATTTTATTATCGCGACGTTTAATTTCTTCTTTTCTCAGTTTCTATGTCGAACGTAGATACGAAAAAGATATAGAGAGAAGACAAGTGGACCGTAATTGCCATTGAAATCTCTGAAATGAGTCGTTAAATTGTAAAAAAAAATTGTAAAGATTAATCTATTGAAAAATATTAATTTTCTTAACTTTTATTTTCTGGACTTAACCGCATTGGCTTTTGAGCGACTCGCATACAGATCGATTTCCTTCCCAATGTAGAATAATTCTTTCCCGAAGAATCGCTCTCCGTCTCTAGAAATCAAAAGGTTATTCAGCTTGCTAGAATTAAATTGATGGAAAAACTACGAATCTCTAAAAATTAATTACAAATTTCGATCTATCTATCTATAAATATATCAATCTATCTACTTATTTATCCATGTTTCCGCTTCCTCCACGTCGTCCGAAAATTCGTTAACGTATTATACATTTCAGTCCCATCCATTTTCACCCATCGAGTTGGTTCGGTCGACGAGCGTCGGACGACGGCCGAGGTCGTCCTCTGGAGGCCGACGCTGACCGGTGTGCGCGTATTACCGCGTTCGCCACAACGCCTGTATTCCCGTAACCTCCATTAAGTCTCGTAACACCCACGCATCCCACCGTTACGTCCCATCCAGTTCCACGTAGGTATTCGAAAGTGCGCTTACGACGACGCTCCTTGACTCCTCGCAATGCCGAGATCTCTATTATGTCCTCCTCCGGCACCACGACGGTTCGTTGCGTTTCATCTTCTTTCTCTTCCTCCTCTCCTCTCCTCCTATTTCCTTTCTTTTCCCTTATAATCGTTAAAAATTTGTTATCATTCTTCGCGCGAAGCGTAGTACGTGTTGTGTGCTTTTACGTTCATACTTTCTCATAATATACTGTTAGTCGGATCTTCTTAACTTGTTAACCGATATATAACCGTGTATAAATACGTCGAACGTTTCAAATTTATATTACGTAAAAATAAATTACGTAAAACGTAAAATTTAGTTTAAGCATAATTAGCTTATTATAAAGCAATGATATATCGCGATATTAATCAAAATCAATAACAAATAGGATGGAAATAAAAAGGGAATTCCCCGGTTAACAGGTTAAGGTCTTCCGAGAAATTGCCTTTTTCGAACACGCTCTGCGTTGTCCATCGGTTATCTTGCAATAGGGTAACGTTTTGACCCTAATAGCAACAAAATATTCCACACGCGTTTATCTAATATTTAAGACGCTTTTTAACATCGATCGGACGCGCCTGCAATATTTTTTCCAACTAGTAGACTTTCGAACCATTGACGTAGTTAGTATTTTGTTTCTATTTGTACTTCCATGGAGAACGTAAACAGTCATTAAAATGAAAGAGAAAAAGCGAATTGGAGAAACGACGACGAAATGGTAAGAGTGAAAGAGAGAGGGAGCGAAAAGAGATGGAAAACGAAAGAACGTCAAAGAAAGAGAGAGAAAGAGAAAACGCGAGCTCAACGGCAAAAGGAAGGAGGAAAAAGACAGCCGCGGTGAAGGGAAACGGAAGGGAGAATCCTCGGCATCGGTATTATGCAACGACGAAGTTTTAGTGGCTCGTATAGTTGCGCCACTCGAACGGTCGAGAGCCGATACGTCCGCTTCGACGATTCGCGTTTACAGTGTCTTACCAAGAGATCCGTGGAAGATCGATGTTGCGCCGCTTGAAAATAATATTACAAGCTGAGTCGAGTTTTCTCGAAATCGAACAAACATTTTCACGTTATTGCAACCAAAGACGCACGTTTAAACGAACACCGGATCGTTCACCGATGAATAAATAATAAAAGACAGGAATTAGACCGATTTTAGAACCAACGCGTACATATTTCACATACGTTAATAATATGTGTTTTTAATCAACTTGTTTTATATATGTTATTTATTTTTAAAACACTGTCTTACTGGATGAATTATAGGAAATAAAATTTGCCGTAGCAATAGTCGTTTGAAGCGTGCTATTTTAGATTAGATTCCCATACAACGCGATTTTCTGTAACGCGAATTCCTACGATATAATACATATTAATACGAGATATATTATATTGATAATATAATATTATTTATTATTATTATATATTATTATGTAATACAAACATTAATATTATATCAATGTTATAACGTGCATTACATACATACATCTAATCGTTTATTTCAACTCTCATTATTTTTCTGTAATTTTCACTTCGGTATCTTTTCGTATGAACACGTCTCTTCATATACTATCTGTTATTACTGAAAAATATTAAATTTTTCTATATAATATCTGTATAATAAAAAACTAAAGCAATTAATTTCTTAAAATTACGTCGATCTACTGATCATAGTATTAGAAAAATGCGCTCGTTCGTTAAGAATTAATACAATATAATACGAGAGTTTACTGTATTTTCTACGAGGAAAGAAACGATCGCGCTATCGATTCTACGATCTTGTAAATATCGCAGATCGCGTCTCGTAAACATACCGATGATACGCGACGAAATAAAATTGACGAAAAAAAAAAGAAACAAAGCCTTCGACTTCGCGTCGTCTCGGTGGCAGTGCCAGCGAGGAATAAACAAAAGTTTAATCACACGGCGGCTCCGAGAGCAACGAAAGGCGTCACTTAGCGAGGCGCAGCGTCGAAGTCGACAACGAACGGGAAGTATTTATCATGGTGGCGTTTAACGTCGACCGGATTACGACAGGACCCTTTCTTTCTTTGTTTCGAGCCGATTCCAAGCGAACGGAACAGTCGCGATGGTTCTCTTTGCGTGGAAGCGGCTTCACGGTCGTCGCCGCCCTTGCTGTCGTCGCGGCTGCCATCGCTACCAATTTGCCTGGCCTTGCGACGAGTTGGTGACCGGACCGGGCTTTTGACACGCGCGTATAACTGGCCGAGTGAAAGAGAAGGAGCGAGAGAGCGAAATACGAGAACGAAGTATTACCGCGAGAAGTTGAGGACGAGAGGAAAGAGACACCGCGGATGGACGTCGACGACCTGGACGAACCTGGTCGTTGAAAGAGAGAACGAGAGAGAAAGAGAGAGGAAGAGTAAAGCACGGAAGATGTTGAACTAACTTTTTACGGGTCGTTAAGAAAAATATATATATATATTAATATAAATATTGAGAAAGATAAATAAGAAAAATCCATTGATCATCGTTGATCAAAATATGAGTCGCTCAGAAGCCAATGCGGTCAAGTTAATTTTGTGATCTTTTCTGATTCTTGTAAATTGTAATGGAACAAATAATATTCCTCTTAGTTATTAAAGGTTGTATTCGTTCTTTCGTTTTTTCTTATCTTTTTCAGCTGTCAAAGGGTACAAGTCGAAAAGTTTTTAAGATGCTGTCATTGTCCCTATAAATATTGTACTTATGTCTTTATTTACACGTTCTGTTCGTATCTCATTTTGCTGCAGAATGTGCCATTTGAAAAAAGACTTATATACCGAATGGATGGATGGATGGATTGAGTTTCGAGTATACGAAGTTCACGTCACGAGTAGTTTTACATCCAGTTTGTAGACGCGTTATTTAGGCGCGTGGGTGGAATCGAATTGATCGATGACTTCTGTCGTTTGCTAACATCTAGGTATACGTCATCGTTCTACGTTTAATATAAAATATTTCTGGTTATATCATACGATCGTTAGGTAATTACCCAACTTATAAACCGTATTCATACATTTTCAAAATTTCCGAAATGCGAAGAGTACTTGCAATTGCGTTCGCGAGTTTTGCGTAACGAAACACGACTTTATCGCTATAAAAGCGCGTCTTTCATCGTTGACTTTGGTCTAAGAACAAACGAACGCGAACCAAGTCCGAAGAAGCATCGATCATCGACGAAGTTTGGAGATACGGACTTGGACTACGACTCGAGAAACCTGCTGACCTGCTGACGTCGTCTTTTTTTACGTTTTTCCAGACACCTGGTAACAGCATGTGCGTCAACCTATAATTAACCAAGCTACCGCCAATACAATTTCACGTAGTGCTCGATATACGTTTTAAAAGAGGGCCTGACGATCTTTGCAATTGCCGTCTCGTTTCCTGTCTATCGTCGTACTTAACCGCATACGTTATCGTTTTCGGTTTTCAATCGATAAGTCAAGAGAACAGTTTCTACAAGGAAAGAGAAATCCGTTTTTTAGAAAAAAAATTGTAGCGTTTATCAATATACTAAGAGGACCGTAAAGTAATCAAAACTTTTTTTGCTTACAAAAACATTTACTCACTATTTATTAAAAAAGTCTTAAATACTAATCAACAAAATAATTTCCATCGTTTTCTGACACTTTTTGTCTGCGTAAAGGCAGTTGTTCGATTCTCCTTTTAAAAATATCCTTCGATTTTTCATTGACAAACTTTTCCAAGAGCGTTTTCACTTCTCCAACATTGTTAAATTTGTTACCTCTTAATGTACGCTATGCTCCAAAGACATTTTTACAGCTATCTTTTGAAGGCTAGTACTTTCTAAAAAAATATTAATTTTGTATTCGTGGCGCCATTTGTCTGTCGGACCGGAAACTTATCAGCCGACGTGTTTCGCGCCCTTAGAACGTCTACATCCAACAAAACGAATCGGTCCGATCGTAGAAGGAGAAGATTGGAGCGACACGAACGATAAGAATCGCCGATAGGGAATAGGAGAACGAAGAAGATCGGCTCCAAACGGACGCGCGATCGCTCGACAGACGAGCGTAATTATTAATTAATTGGCCGATATCTTAGCCAGGGAGGAAACGAGGATGATCGAGGCCCGTGGTTTCAGGGTTACCACGACGCGAGATTATCATCGTCGGCCTGCGTCCTCTTCGCCGTTGTCTTCGTCGACCGGCTCTTTCTCATTTTCCTTCTCCGGCTCCGCCTCCTTCCCCCCTCGCTGCGTTATAATACGCAACGCCGTAACGCGCGGCTTGCACGGAGGCGAATTATTAAGATGCACTCCGCCGCGATCTTATCTGATCACGAAGCGTGGTCTGATTCGCGTGAATCGAAGAGTCCGGGCTGCTACTCGTACTTCGCCTTCATCCGCGGCAGAGAAAGAGGAAGGGAAAGAGGAAGAGGGCAAGGTACCAAGAGCGCCTCGACGTCGCTCCTACCTCTTTCGTTTTCGTAGCTCGCAATTTCGGTCACGGGACCGCAACGACCGCTACGTTGCGCGTTCGCGAAGCGCGGTCTGATTCGCGCGAATCCAAGAGTTCGGCCCGCTACTCGTACTTTGTTTTAACCCTTTCGCTGCTAAAGGCGTATATTTACGCTCTCACGGTTCTATCGATTATTTTAGTGTAAACTTTTTATTTGTAACTAATTAATATTTAATATCTTAAAAATGCCTTAAAAATAATTATAAAAGGTATTGCGCAGCCATTAATTATGAAAATGGTGTAAGTTCAATTTCTGTAGACAATTAAATTTGTACTTAGAAAAATGTAAGGAAAATTCGTTTCTCTGCTTTCCTACTAGCTTACGAAGAATATAGGAATTGATTAGACAGATCTCCATTCCCAAAAAAGTTTTCCTTTTCTCTAGTTGGCACCTAAAACACCTGCGCCACTCGAGTTGCTGCATCGAGTCGTGCGGCGAGTGAGAGGCACCTCTCGACCGCGAAGGGTTAACTGTTTTATCAATTGCTTCGAGATGGAATTTATCGATCCATGTAACGTAGTAACTGCAAACCCGCATTTGCTTCGATATTGTTCGGTCAATTGTCTTCGTATTGCGCAGTTCGATGCCACTGCTCTCAGTTTTGATCAGTAGTCAGCGAACTACCAGCCAGTCGCACCGACTAACACGTGAATATCGCGTCGTCGATATGGAAAGTTCGCCACGGTGGAAAGGAAGAGGAAGAGAAAGAGGGAGGAAGATGGCAAGGTACCAAGCGCGCTTCGAGGTCGCTCCCACTACCTCTTTCGTTTTCGTTGCTCGCAATTTCGGTCACGGAGCGCGCCCACGAAGTCTCCGCACACCTGTGGATTTCGACGGAGTACGCGAGCTATCGAAGAGTTCTCGCGCGTTTCCTCGATGTTGAATTTAACGTCGCCAAATTTTCATAGCAGTCGGAGGCTTCGCGACGATTTCCTGATACATAACGGTGGGATAATTAGGACGACGCCGAGTCATCGAAAAGTCCTTATGTTCCGAGCGGAGCGGAGTCGGGTTGGAGACGTTACCGCGTAACTAACGGGGAATCTAAAAGGTCGATGAAAACGAGATTCTCCCTCTCCTGTCGCGCGTCAACCATCTGGTTTATTCTCGAGAAACAGGGATTATCTCGAGCTTCTCTATCGTAGAATCGTCAATTTTCCATGCTTTGATCGACGATCGTGTAGCGCGATTATCGGTCGGCACCTTTGCTACTTCTTTTACAACGCGTTTGTTCGCGAGATTGTAAACGTTATAAGTACTGCGAAACATCGAGCGAAAGCTAATTTTTAATTACATCAAATTCTTTGTCGTATTGTATTATGACGTATCAATTATTATATTTAAATGCGTATTTAAATGAGGAAAAGTGCGTATGTTTAATCGAGACGTTTGATATCGTCTGGACTATCGATGTAAAATTGAAATTTTTTATTTATCGCTTCGATCGCATAACGCGTCTCTTTACTACTTCTTTCGTACCGCGTTTGTTCGTGAGATTGTAAAGGCTATAAATGCTGCAAAACATAGCGCGAAAGCTAATTCTTAATTACATACAATCGTTTATCGTATTATACAAGTATGATATTATTTCGTCGTACATTCGCATAAAAACGCGTATATTTAAACGAAACGTTTCATATCGCCCGGACTCTCGACGTAAAATTGAAATTTCTCGTCCTTGTCAATTTTATTAGCATTATTACAGTCGCTATTTTCGACGTCGGTATATGGAGGCCGAACCAATGGCGGCGAGGGCGAGCGTACATCGATTCCGACCATTTTCTCGAATTCCCTGAATCGTTCGCGAACGATTTCTCTATTACGGTCAATTCACCGACTAATTTCCATTATTTGGTCGGCGTTGCGTGCACTCTATCCGTTGTAACGCGAAGGAGACCACCAAGTCTACCGAGTCTAGGTGTACGATCGAAGAGAATCGTATCGCGAAAGCGCCGAGGGGCGGCGAGGGAGAAAAAGAGGGAGAAAGAGAGAGACGAGGTTCTCAGCCTCGTTGATCGATGCAACGGCAAGTGTGAAGACTCGCGTCGTTAATGGCAGTGTCGAAGAGGCTAAAAAACGCGCGACCTTATCGCGGACGACGATCGAGCGAAATGGCGCGATATTTCTAGGAATCGAGTAGGGGAAAAGAAACGCGTAGCCGATGAAAAAAACAGTACCTCGGTCGCATTACGCTTCGTAAGCGCGGTGCCCTTTGCACCCGGCGATACGTACGGTGGCGTCATTAACCCGGCGATGCGCCGCTGGGAAAAGATTCTTGCGCTTGAGATTCCCCGTGAAAAAGATTCCTCCTGGTGTGGCCGCGCTTACGCGATCGCGTGTACGCTTCTACGGCCGCGTTACACGCACGTATCGCGGCGTAACGCCGCTTAGTCGCAATTAATAGCGTTCTTACGTTCACGAGGTGTAAATTCTAAATCATAAGAAAAATTCGTCGATTACCGATAGACGAGTAGAGGTGGGAAAAAAGAGAGAGAAAGAGACGCGAGACGTAGGTTCGTAATAAAACTGTCTTAATTTTTTCCTTTCTTGCTCCTCTTCTTTTTTTTTAGAACAAGAGTCACGTCGTCGATCGTCGAACGATATTTTAACGCTAAACGTACCAAACGGAGTCGAATGACCATTTTTAAAATCTATTTCGATTGTTTATATCGCTTATAAAAATGGAAACATGTTTGATTATTTTACTAGTATAAATTTTCTTCTAAAAATCAACGTCTGATTTGTAAGGGATCATTTGATTAGGTATACGAAAATGCCGGTACGTTTAGCGTTAACTTTAAATGTAGCTTTTGAATTCTTACGTCACGAGGTGTATAATAAATTCAAAATCACCTGAAAACTTCGTCGTTTGCCGGTAGACGAATAGAGGTGAAAAAAAAGGAGAAAGAGACGCCAGGCGAAGGTTCGTAATAAAACTGCCTTATTTTTTTCCTTTCTTGCTCCTCTTCTTTTTTTTTAGAACAAGAGTCACGTCGTCGATCGTGGAACGACATTGTCACTTTGAATGTAGCTTTTGTCTTCGTTCGCCGTCGCATCAATCCGTTTCCTTCGATCGTTCTGATTAAAAAGCCGCGACACCGACGAACGCTCAACTTTTCAAAACGCAGAAGTCTCGATAGGGTCTAGACTCGTACAATCTCCCTCGCGCTTCATCGATAATGTCGATAGAATCGCGCGGATCGAGACGCGAAGCTCTTTGCAACGATAAAGAAGGTAGGTACGAGGATGCTCGTAACGAAAAATGAGCGAGCTGCTCGACCTAAATAGGCGATCGTTGCGAAATTGCGCCGGTAGGAAGAAAACGGACGAAAGGAGGAAGAATTTCACTCGCGTGTCCATTTATTCCGCCTTCATTCAAAGTGGAATCATTGCCGTCTAATTTCATCTTAATTCCGTACAAAAGAAGAACTCGAGAATTAAATTAATCTTTTTGCTTCGATCGAATCTTTAAAAAATATTTTACGCACAACGACGCTCGATTTTCGCGGAGGCTAACTAAACATTGACCCATTCGCTGTCAACTTTTTTTTTGAAATTTATTAGGTCGGGTAAGCTATATACAATATACGCGCAAAAAGTTGGGTAACGGTATAGTTACATACAAATTATATTTTGAAAATATCTGATATTTCCCTAAATGGGTATCGTTATAAATGATCGATAAAATCATTTCGATAAGAAACAAAGGACTGAGTAAGTAACAGATCGTTACTATAATCTCTAAATTACATATTTATGTAGCGTATTTCGTTATAATATAAAAACCAAACCAAAAGTATCGTGTTAGGCCTACCGGAAAGTGATCGAAATTTCTTCGAAATAAAAAATCGAAGTGTTAGAAAATTATTTTGTTGATTGGTATTTAAGATGTATTTAATAAATAAGTGTTTTTCACCAGCAAACAAATATTTTCATTACATCTCAGTCCCCTTATTATTTTTGGCACCTACCAGTGTACGTAAAATCCCGAAATCCCCAAATGGAGATGGCGGCAGCTAATGGGTTAATCAATCAAACGTCGATCAACAACGCCAAGCGCCAAAAACAAAGAAATATTTCTTTCGACGTTTCATCTTCCGCTCCGTACGACGACGCGTTCTTACAGGATAAAGTCGAAAGCCGTGATCACGAGGCACGAGAAAAATTCTTCCTCGTCGGTGAGAACGTGACAAGTGGGGGCGTGACGCTCGACGAGCGAAGGGTTAAAAGAGATTGGCGAGTCTTTAATCGGCTTGCCGACGAGCTCGCGAAGACGCGAGAAGGCTTCCGAATTTACGTCTACGTAAGAGCGTTATCGTCGTGGTCGTCTCCGAGTAGGTCGACGGTTTCTTCTCCGTTTCGTAGGTCGGGCGAATCGGTGGATACGCACCGCGAGTCCAACGCCGTTGGATATTCGTTTAACGCTCGCATTGTCCTCGGAGGCACGCCGGTATTGTCCAACTGCACGGGGGCACCTCGCTTATAAATCCAGTCGGGCGACGAGGCGCGCTTAATCCGCACGCACGCGACAATGCGGCACTCTCGCCGGGGCGAATGCGCGGATTTATCGATGTCCCAGCTAGAGACAATGAGAGCGGAGATAAGGGCGGCACTGAGACCAAGCGCCGAATTCCCATGGAAAGCCTCCAACTTTCGGTATTGTCGAGGGGGATAACGGTACCGGCGCTCGACGATACATATTTGTTACCGGAGAATTACGGCGCCTCGTCGCGGTTAAACAATTTCCGAGCGCTCGGATCGCGTCCGATTCTAATGATAATAACCGAGCGCCGCGACAACGACGGGGCAGATTTTAAAGGAATTTTCGTCTCTCTTCAGCATTGATACGAGTGTCACGGTGACGTCGCAAGAGTCTGCTTGTAACGCATCGGCTGATAAGTTTTCGGTCTGACAGACAGATGGTACCACGAATAGAAAATTAATATTTTTTTTGAAAGTACTAGCCTTTAAAAGATAGCTGTGAAAATTTCATGACGATCTGACGTTTGGTTCAAAAGTTACAGTTGTTTTTGTGAAACCATCTTGTTTGATGAAGAAAAAACCAGCTTAAGACGAAACGAAAGCTTGGCTTGATAAGTGTTATCCGGACTCTGCAGCAGTAAAATCGACTTGTTTGCTGAATTTAAACATGGTCGTACGAACACCGATGATGCGGCACGCTCTAGTCGCTCAAAAAAGATGTTACATCTAAGAACGTTAGAAAATTCCACACAATTGTTTTGGCAAATCATAAAGTGAATATGCAAGAGAGAGTTGACACCATAAAGATATGAAAGGAACGTGTAGACTTTATTTTGCATTACCGGGCATTATTTTTAGACCGGGAATTTATCAGCCGATGTGTTAAGACTCGTCGATAGCGTCTAGCTGCTAGCATTCGGTCAGGATCGCCAGTTATCGTTACGTGAAGTGACGGGCTGAGATACGCGAAATTGGGGAGCTCGTACGCCAATCCGTACAGTTATAGGAAGGCACGTGCTAACAGTTCGTTAGATTCTCACCGACGCCATTTTCCCCCCATCCGCCATTTTCTTACTCTGATTTCCGACCTGCCTTGAGACGGTCCTTTCCTATTGTAAATCTTTGCACTCGGACTTAGGCTCTCGCCTAAAGCTTTCGGTAGCTCGAACATTTTTTTTTACCGTTGCACACTTCAAGTACAATCCCAAACTTTGGCAGTACCTGTGAGGAGTACTTTGAGTGCAAAGAGTTAACCCGCCTAGGTACAGCCGAATCAGCTAATTCGGATTCTCTAGCTTCTCGAACAGTCTCTCTCTCCCTCTCTCTCTCCGTTCTTGTCGAATTTACGTCGGATACGTCATCGTTGTGCAACGTCGACGTTTCGTGGGCGCAACGGACATTCGTGACGCTGTTAAACGTCAGGGACGAGACAATGGACGACGAAGAATGTTAGTGGAAATATGGACGGTGATCGTTTTGAAATATTTATGCGAAGGATATCGAGCGACCGACCGACCGAATCCGTTCGATTCGATTGAACAAATTGTGTATCGCTTCTTGGGTTTCTGCGGTTTGACCGTTTTCTTCCGTCTCTCCGTCTCTCTCTCCCTCCTTCTCAATTTTTTGCGATCCCCTCGATCTTTTACCGCGATCGTTCGAACCCTTGGAGGAACGTATTTTTGCCTGTCCTTGCTGCAACGAATTCCAAGCTACGAGGGACGCGGTATCTCCTACCCAGGAAGATTTTCGTTTCCACGACGGTAGTACGAATGCGTTGAATCTAATATTAAATTCAGATCCGATGATTTCCTACGACGGCGCCGTCGTACTTCCATCTATCAAAATTTAGTTTTAATATCCGGAGCGTCGCTTTGGAATTCGTTTCCTTCCCATAGTATAAGCTGGCTCCCCGTAGTGCTCTCGACTTTTAACCGTAAACTCGCTTCCAGTTCTAAAAGGGGATAGCACCGCTCTCGAGAGTACGTTTCTCACTTTGCAAGTACGTCACGATTATCGTCGTTCGTTCGTTCTCGTCTCAAACCGACCAAACCAATTTTCTAATTCGTTTCGTTCGATTCTTAACCCTTGCCACTCCGTTGGCTCCGTTACGGAGACGTCCGTTATTTGTTCCGTAACTCCGGTGACTCCACTGTGGAGACATTTTGTTTTTAATATAATTACGCTTAAGATGCTTTATTATCGTAGGTATTGGCAATTGTTACCCGTAGTTGGAACGCGCTAAGTCTGTAACATCGAAGTGAAAATATCTCTTTTTTATCCTAAAAGATAATCAAAAAATTCAATTTATCGCTTGACCGCAGGACCTGCGATATTGCGTGATTTTTTGTCCGCGCGAATGTACGTCTTACTTTGTTTATAAATTAAAATTTTCAATTTTGTTGAATCTTTGATCGTATTAAGTCTACCGAAAGGCTCCGTCGCATAATGTCATCACGATCTTCAACATTGACTCCTTCGACCATTGCATTTCTATGTACGTGCTCGACATATACGAGAAGAGATGGTCAGCAACCATAAAACTTATATTATTCGGTAAATATTAATTAATCTCTAAAAAACGTATTGGTTTCTTTTCATTCAAAAACTACAGAACTTTCTGGTAGACCTAATAAAATCGTTATTATCAATCGGTACGCCTGATAAATTGAAAAATTATCAGGAAGCTGGGACCATCGTAGAAGCAAGACGAGAGAATCGAAGTAACGCGAATTATCGTCGGTTCACTGGTCCTCGAAGGTCGAGATTTTTATTTTAGCAAAACGATCGAAGCGAGACGCTCGCGTTCGCGCTTTTCGACGGAGAGAGGGATGCTCGACGGAACGTGGCCACCTCGAGCGAAGGAGAGGTTTGAGAAACCCTGCCGAGCGTCGAGAAGATCGGTCGAAGTCATCGCGGAGGATCGGGAAGCGCAAAAAGCCGCCGGCAAAAGAGGCGAAAAAGTACGCGGCCGAAGGAGCCGACGAGGTTCGAGGTCGGCCCTTGTCCACCTACCGAATGCTTCGTCGGCTTTAGGCCCGCCCAGGCGACCTTCGCCAGGGGTTGGCCCGAAGACGGCCTCGCTTCGTTTTATTAACATTTCGCCTCGGCAAACATTCGGCCTGCGCGGGGTATCGGCCTCTCTCGAGGCTACGATCAAGGTGGCGCGACGAATGGCCGACGCGCGATTTCGACGCCGCGAATCTTCGTCAATTTCTCTCTCTCTCTCTCTCCAGACCAACAGTGGGCAGCATTAATATTCGGACACCATGGTACTTGAGAACTTTTTGCCATATGTCTTTGCTAATTGTGGAATTAATGAATTCACTGTTTTTTAATAAGACCGAACACTCATTTCAAATGATAGAAACGTTACTTTTATTTGTGTAATTTATAGACTTTTCCCGTTAATTAGTCTTAAGTGAAAGAGTGTTTAATTTTGACGTTGCAAAAATATTCGGACATTCTATACCAGGGGTGGCCAACCTTGCCACAATACTCTTACGTTCTTACCTACACAAGAGTATTTTTTTTTTTTTTTTATTATTAGCATCCTTCCCGATAGCCACCCACGGGATTTTTATTTACTTCTATTTCTGTCCTATTTCTTTTTTGGAATTTTTCGATTTTCGGTAGCCAACGTATCCGAGCGTTTTGCGTCAGAGTAGAGCGAAAAATATGCGATGCTCTCGGCACGCGTGTTTTCACGTTGACGCGCAAAGACGGCTTCTCGACCTGCGATCGGTCATCGCGACTTTCGATTTCGTTCGTGACGTCGATGAACGCGCTCACGCCACGCGCTTCGAATCCGATAAAACGTGTCGCGGATACCGCGAGTAAAGCCGTACGCGATGTTCATTTTGTAGAAACGTCAAAACGTTACGTTCGACGAGTCCAAATATCCTAAACACGAGCCACGTTCGACCTCATTTGCGTCACTAGCGCAAATGTGCGCAGAAATTTCCTGGCCATTATCATCGAAGCTATATACGCCCGCTAATGCGAAGTGACGATTGAAAACGGATTAAAGTATTTTTCCTGATAAAAACGATTCTAAAAAACTGATAAAAATGGAAGAATTCGTTTCGTGTAGCAGTAAAGAAGCAAATAGGTTTACAAAACGTAGACCTGGTCCATCATTGCCTTCAAGATTTAGTGGCCAACGTTTTCTAAAATCCATTGAAACGACTTCATTACGAGAAGCTCGTTAGCGTTGTGTATTAGATTGTGTTTGTTTGTCACAAAGAAAAGAAAAGATTGCTGTATGCGTCGACCATTTCAAGTCAACTATCGTACGATTAGAAATTATTCGACTGAATTTCTTAAATTATTTTTAATGTATAACTTTATCGAACTACATCAAATTATAAATTCTTTGTGTAAGTCACTTCGACTTTTGTTTTTTATCATTTTGAAATATTTCTATCTTTAAAAAATTTTGCACGATGCAAATGGGTTAAAACGAGTAGTTCGCATCGACTCTCTTGTCATTGAGGAACGATCATCGCGTAACGACGAAACAGCTTTTCGTCCAAAACGAAGGAGAGCTCGATCGGGAGTGAGGCGTTCGTTATCAAATTCTGGTGGATTTTCTCTTATCGAGAAGTTCGTCTTGCGATCGGTGCTAATTACCGAGATAACGTATATTTAAGTCGTTGAGGTTAGCGTCGTCGCCGGTAAGCAAATCAGTGCCTTAAGACTTCGTAGACGATAACGATCCGTACGTTTACGTTCGAACGACAGAAAAGTCGAAGCGAACTTACGTCGGATAAAAGCAGCGGCGTGACTTTCGAAAACTATTTGCCTTCCCTGCAATATACAGGGTGGGCCAACTTGGACTGACTGACATAAGATGCATATAACTTTTGTAATTTCAATACTTTTGTTAAAAATTTATATTATTACATGATGGATATGTAGCCATTATAAATTTGCGTAAATTATTTATTATCTGCAAAAAAAAATTAACAAGTTGCGGACCAGGTATTTGATTCCAATCTCTTCGGGTAGGATCGGGCATTTCAGGTTGATACGTGACAATTGGTATTGCATATTTAATTTTTAACGTATTTTAATAAAATTTGAAGCGTTTTACTCGCCAGAGATTTTAGTACTTTGTTTTCGTATGGTATTTGGTGAAACATGGCCGTTTGTGCAGGGGCGACTATACATTAGGCGATCAGAAAATTACCGACGAATAGATCTTGTATTAGCACTGATCGAAGAAGGACCATCCGATTATAGCTCTTCCTTATTAGCTAAAAAATTATAATTCACGATTTCAGAACACCGGAGAATTTATAAAGTTGCCGTATTGGAAAAAGTAATATTTAATCGAGTGTTTTTCATAAGGTACGGCTTAGTGAAATTTTATTCATACACGTCATTAATCTCTGAAAATGAATTACGTTCGTGAATTACAAACGGAAACATAAGTAACTGATATTAAAATAAGCAGAATAAGTTTTGTTCTCATATGTGGAAGCACGGAGATTTCCGTGATCGATCCGCAACGTGTTAAAGATAAACCCATCAAAGTTATAAACGATTAAAAACAGTCGGCCCAAGTTGGCCCACGCTTTATTAGCGACAGATACGCTAGGTTAAACTTCGGAAACTCGCGCTTTTACTACGTACTTTAGATAGAACGCGTATCCGACAAGAAAAATAGTCTCGCCAGAAAACATTGTACGCAATTTAATACGTAGTATAATACTTAAAGCAAGTGTACTTTTAGTCGAGCACGACGCGTTAGTCCGTCGAAGCCAACGTTATCTGAATCGCGAATCTCCGCAAGTTTTACATCGCGGAGGATTAAAGAGCGTCTCGCGTCGAGGCGAAGTTTGACCATATCGTCGCGCCTAATTCCCGATTCGTCGCGTTATTTTTTATTTCGTAGGCGCGAAGGAACGTTTAGCAAATTTAAAATATCGCGCGAACTCGATTTCTCCGTTGTCGCGCGTATCGACGATGCACCTTGCGAATTTTCCCATTTTGGGAGGGAAGAGGAACGATTCGAAGTGGACTTTTTCCGAAATTGGGGACGACGCCAAAACGACACCCGATTTGTCGTAAAATACGCGTGGCTAGAGCGCGTAAAACAAAATTTCGTTGCGCATAGTGGTCGGCGATGCGTCATCGGTCGAAATCGAATAAACGAGAAGCCCGGTCATTGCACCGTCGGTGCCTCTTGCCAATGAAGCTGGCCCGAGTGCTCGCTCTTATGTCGATCAATTAATAAGAGACGGCGGCTAGTTAGGAGGAACCCGGTATTCGCGACGCGTACGAGCCTCCGTCCTATCCTACGTACGATAGCGCGTTACGTCATTTTTAGAGAACGGCGTGATCAACGTTCGCGCGGTCAACCTCGTCCTTAATGCGCACATGCAAATCGAATCGGGAAACGATTCTATCTGCGTTAGATGTTTCGCTCGAACGATATCGGCGATCCTATGGAAACGTCATCCTTTCTTCTTTTTTAATTCATTAACTGCCAAATTTGTTCTTGAAATTTTTATCCGAATAAGTTTCACATACATATGCACAAAAAGTAGTGTAACGGTATAATTTTATTCAAATTATATTTTGTTTTGAAAATATTTGGTATTTCCTCAAACGAGTATCGTTATAAAATGATCGATAAAATCATTTCAATAAAAGACAAAAGACTGAGTAAGTGACAGATCGTTATGGTAATCTCTAAATTACATATTTATGTAAGGTATTTTATTATAGTAGAAAAATCAAACCAAAAATATAATGCTTCAAATATGCAATTCTGTTCCGTTCGAACTTACAGACGAATTTCAAATTTGTTCGTTTGTTGTAAAGAAACGAAGCACTTTCTGCGATAGGATATTGACTGATATTGTAGAATATAATAATATGATAATAATAAAGATATATACTGAATATATATTCTACTACTTGGAAACTTGGAAAGGACTACTTGGAAAAATGAACGTCGTCGCGACTTTTTCTTATTTACAATACGATTCATCTTTACCATGAGCGATTCCCACGTATGTTTCATCGATGAGCGATCGTGCGCACTCTCGCGACATTCATCCGATCGAAAATGAAACATTTACGAAGCTCGATGACGATGATTCGGTAAGAGTGCGCGCGCTAATACGTACACACGCGACCACACGGACACTCACCTCACACTCTCGCGGCAGCAAATAAACTCGCTTGCATTGCACTTCAATTGCATTATCTCGTCGTCGTTG
>JAITYT010000626.1:49119-65702 GCA_025433975.1 Liostenogaster flavolineata | reverse complement strand
TCTATGTTATCTTTTCATTTCGAAGCAAATTGTAACTAATATATTTAAAATCACTAAGATTTTGTAAGATATATTTTCAAAATAAATGGCTCGATTCTTTATATTCCTTATAAACATGCAATTATACGTTTAACTATTTTATTAGTATATATTGTATATTATTTTATTCGATAAATTAACATCTGTTTCGTAAGGGATGATTTGAGCGCGTATGGTACGATTAGGTACACGAAAATGTCGGTACGTTTAGCGTTAATGCATTTATAATTTTTATATAAATATTCTTATAGAATATTTATTCACTAAAAAAACGAAATTACTTTCTGAACAACCTCATCCTAAGTTAACCTAAATTAATAAATTTCCTACACCACGTGAAAAGCATCGGAATTTTTCGTAACTTTTCCAAATGACGAAATATCGTCGTTTGGCCTCGAAAAGGGTTAAATTCACTTAACGATTTTTGTGCAAAGACGATCGATAAGTGTTTGCGTCTCTCCACAAAAAAGATAAAATTCTGATCGTCTCGAGAGCCAACGATGCTCCAGAAGGGTTGGAATAAATCGCCGTTGAAAGATTACGGGGTAGGTAGGGAAGGTCGAAGCTGGGTAGGAATCCAAGGGGAATGACATCGTGACGTTTCCTTCGAAGGAGAGGTTCGGCCTTCGTGGGAGGCGGCCAACCCGGGACACCATGGACTATAGGTCTCGCGGATAAATGGGTAAAAAATCTTTTTTTCTACAGATGCGGCAGTTAAATGCGCGTTAGTGGCCACTTTGCCGTTATTGTGTCGTTCATTGAACGCGCTGTACGGCCGTGGCTTATTAAATCACGGCGATCGTATCGTCGCGATGCGAAATAATCGGCGCGAGAGCGCCTTTTGCTTGGCATATCGTTAACGTCAAATTAGTCTCGTTATCGGGCGCGTTGAACGTCGCTGTACGACTCGACGCGCGTCGACCGAACGATCGACCGACTGGAACCGCGTTAAGGTGATAGCAATTCGACGTTTTTGAAGATCGTTGCCAAATAAAATCGAGCGAAAGACCAACGAGAAATAGTCGCGATTTTCGAAAACAAGAAGATGAAGAGACATTAGGAATTATTTTCTTGAGAGAAAATATCGTTGTACATTTACGTCGTTCTTTTTTATCGAGACGAGAGGCGCGTAATAATCGAAGTGCGTTCGCAATCGGTAAGGATTAGAAGACTGATGTAAAATGCATACAAGTTTTGTAATTTTTATACTTTTTAAAAATTTATGTTATTACATAAAAGTGTGGTTTTTTAAACTTTTTTATCTATGTATGAGAAGTAACACCGTTTAAATAACTTCCAATTATTATAAATTATATAAATAATTAAAAACAGTCAGTCCAAATTGGCCCAGTCTGTGATAGAAGAGTGTGGAGGAACTACGGATAAGAAGCCTGGTGAAGTCGCCGGACTCTCATATACAAGACAGATAATGTCTTTTTAGAGAGCACGCTCGGTGGAAGGTGAAGATAAACTTCGTGGGTCCTCGAATGTACGATAAAGTTTGATCGAGTCGACGCGGCGAAAACGTCCGAATCCCGTGGGGTTTCGGCCAGGTCACGAGGCATAGAAAGTCAGTGGACGATTTATACGCGTTCCCCGAGTCCCATTCAGATGCGTTATGGAAAAGAAAAGAGCAGGTCGCGAGCAGATATATTTCGAAAAACCGCAATTTTTTCACGTGAACCAACACGAAGAAGAAGACGTACGAAACTTCAACGATGGATGTTAAAAGTCTGGTCGGTTCGTTCGTTCTCTCAAAATAAAGGAAACATTTTACTGGCGTATCCAAAGTTTACGAAAACGACGAGAATCGAATCACGAAGTTAGCGAACGTCGAGTCTTAATCCTTTTTTCTTTCTTCCTAAATAGCAATTTTTTCGATTCTATCGCGATTTTTCATCTGAACGTACACGAAGAAGGTGACGTACGAATCTTCAAGGAAGGCTGCTAAAAATCTCGTCGATTCGTTCGTTTTGTCAAAATAAACGAAACGTTTTACTCGTACCTGGCGTATCCAAAGTCTACGAAAACGACGAGAATCGGATGACGAAGTTAGCGAACGTCGAGTCTTATTCCTTTTCTCCCTTTTCCTAGATCGAATGGTTCTCAAAGGGCGGAAAACGTTGTCCCACCGTGGAACTCTAGGACAGGCGCTTACGTACGTACGTATTCGGTTCGCGAAAGGACTTTTTAAGGAACGCCCGAGTGAACGTCAGAAGCGGTTTGTGCCACTGACTGGCCAGCTAGTTTCTAGGACAGCCAGTTTTTCACGCGATTTTCGCGCGCCGTGCTTATTCCGTATAACCGCCGACCGGCCTAACCTTCTTTCCCGCTCGTAGCCGGCTAGTAAAATTGCGATTCGTGATCGTGATACGATACGACGACGAATTCGCGACCGCGAGAATCGTCAACCTTCATCGATAAGGATGAAGAAAGGCGCCGATCGTGTTCAATGGCGGGCAATCGATCGCGGAAAAAAGTTTTCGATTCGTCGAGTCAACCGAGAGCGTTGAAAATACTGCGAGAGGAAATTACTGGAAGCAAATAGCGCGTAATGAGATTCTTTCGAAGATCGAAATAAGCTTGGAAAGGCGAGTACGAAAATGTAGAAATGCTGGAGCGAGAAAACCGAACGATTTGTTCTTGGACAAATATTTTCACGCTTTGTACTTCGAACCATTCCGGACGTTTCCTCTCCAGCTACTCGACGCCATTTTGTTCCAAAAACATGCACTTACGAGCCCTCATATTATATAGTATAGCTTTGGAACCAAGTAAGGTATTACAATGATATTTGATTTATACGAATTTGTAGACTCAAGGAAATTTATATTTGCAAAAACATCAATATTTTATTTCTCATAATTTTGTACGGTACGATCAATTTTGGATTTTCTCAATAACAAGTCGTTTGACGTCTTCCATCTAGAGTTTTTCTGTCAGAACGAACAGTGCAGTCCCGTTTTCTTTCTCCCACATTGGGTATAATGTTTATTGTTCGATCTATTGTCCGGCGAAGATGTAGATGAACGTGTTCATCCCGAACTTCAACGTAAAATCGGCCGATATTTTTTCTATATATCTTAGTAATAGTACCATATTTTTATTTTATTTCTCGTGCCATTTCAAAAAGTTGCGCTGGAACAAGTCGATTCCTCGTAGTCACTACTAAACTTTAATGTCCCCTCGGAGGAGACAACGTAGTGCAAAGAATTAATAAGGAAGACTAAAGTTGACAATTTTGAAAAGTTGTCTGGATTTTCATGGTTTCGAAGTCTCTCAAAATTGCTAGTCGATTTTGCTGCTCGATCGTCCGTCGGAGCTGTTCGAAAAATTCGCAGACGGACTCGGTAAGATTCTTCGTTCGGGGAGAACGAAAAAATATCTACGATGAAGCGAAGAAGCTTCGTGCCCCTGAACGCATCGTTTTAAAATCGTGACGAGGGAAAATGTAAAAAAAAAGATAAAGAAAGGAAGAAAAATATAAAACACGTGGAAATCGATGCGCATCGCGAGAGTGCGTAACGACATCGATTCTCGGCGTTCGCGGAACGACGTTTCAGACCAACGGAAAATCGTCGATTCCTTTCGGATTCCGTCGGCTTACGTAAGCCAAGGTTTTTCGCCGGTATGACGAATCGCGGAAAAATCCTCGCCAGGCGCATCCGGCTCGATTTCTCGTTTCAGAAACTGTACGATTCATCGATAATGGAGGTGCGCCTCGAACGGGTACGCGGAATCCCGTTCACGATTGACGAATGATTCCGCGCAATGATACTCGTCTCTTTCATCCCACGAGAGAGCACTCCGCCTATTTCGCGGAATTTCACCCTCCCATGCCCCATCTTTTTTTCATTTTTACGTAGTTAAACGGAATTTTCTACGTTTTATCGACGCACCACGGCGTTTTTCTTTTTCCAACGGCGACGCGAACGTTCTTCGATCTCGACGCGGAGGAAAGACGGACGAGCGATCGTAAAAAAAAAAGGAACCAAGAATCGAACGAAATCGCGAGAATCGAGTAGTCGAGAAAAAAAACGCTCGTTTCGAGAAACGTATTTCCAAGATGTTTCTCTTACCCATTATCCGTCAATGTCCCGATATTAGGAAACAGATTGAATCTTTTACAATATATTAGGTCCACCGGAAAGTTCAGTCCATTTATGAATTAAGAGAAACTAATATATTTTTGATACGTTAATTTATATTTACTGGATAATATAATCTTTATCATTGTTAACCACCTTTTCACGTATATATCGAGCACATGCGTAAAGATGTAACGGTCGAAAGACCCAATGTTCAAAGTTAAGATGACATTGTTTATCGGAACATATCATAATTTTTATATTATTATATTAATATACTATATTAAACTTATTTATAAATTATAGCACGTCTTGCCAATGTCTTTTAGTTGTATTTTTAAAATGTTCATACGATACACGATATTGATAGTACAATCAGCTTCAGTTGGTGCAAAATAAAAGCATTTGTAAATCTAAACTAAAGTACCTAAATAAATGCATTATGGCGGCTGGCAGGTTAAAATTACCGAGAAATTTGAAGGAATTCTCCACGACGATTCAGTTATCTCTCGCACAGGAAAATGATCGATGACGACTCCTACGCCTAACGACAACGACAAGGCCGATCATAACGCGGCGATTATCTTCGCGTTTTTATCTACGTGTTCATTAGTCGAATCGGCGCGAATTAGATATTCGTTATTTCGAATGATCCAGCATACTCTTATCTTATCCCTCGTGACGACGTCGATCTTGTAACAGGTAGCTTGGTAAGTAGGTAGATACGTATGCGCGCGCGCGAGACAGTGACCGACCGAGAGAGAGAGAGAGAGAGGCGCGTAACGTCTAAAGTCAAGAAACTGCTGGCGTATTTATATCACGTAGAGTATTATCGCGTAACGCGTTTACGAGTAAACGTTATACGACTTTAATAATCGTTCTTCGACGATAGTTAGCGGCGTCGACTGCTACGCGATCGACGACGATCGTTATAATAAATTCGTTGTCAAAGTCATCGTTACCGAGAATAGAAGAATTGATGGACTCGTGCAGCAATGGCCGTCGCGAAATCATCGCGAACGTCATTCGTCCGCGGAATGGGACCTTGAGCTTTGGCATCGATCGTTATTCATCGCGATCGAAATTTTTCCGCTTTAGCGGAAAATTCGGAATACCCGTAGCAACAAATAACACGTGTTCCTTCGCTGATTTTTCAACGCGATAACGAGAAAGAATGAAAAGAAGAGACTCGCGCTTCCACGTCGCCGTTGAGAACAGACATTCGCTGCTTACGGCCGATTCTTCGACTCGTACGATCTCGAAAAAGAAAAAGAAAAAAAAATACCTTCGACTAGAAGACGGATGAATTTACGAGGAAAATCGAACGTAACACGTTGAAAGGTAACGTTTTGTCGATCGACGATTTTTGAATCGTATATCGAATAAACTGGAGTTGATAATGCAAGTGCGATGACGAGTTAACTCGTCATCGGTCAACGATGTGTTTTATTTTATTAAACGTACCGAATAGATTTCTGGGCATTCTTAGGCATCCTTCGTCCTTCTTTAAACGCATAGCGTTTTTAATCCTGGCGAAATTAACGACTCCGATCTAGCCTACATCCCCTTAACTCTTTGGAGCAGGGTAGGATTAAAAGTGTCCCACCTTTTTGACGTATTGTACAGCATGGTGGGACATTTCTAATCCCACCTCGAAATCTGGCAATAGCTACATGTGTATAAGTTTATATCTCGTCTTATTTACGTAGAGCAGTTGGTAATGTCTTCGAGCAATGTTACAAATGTATTCACTCGTGTTGGCAGCATTCAACACGCCATTACCGGATCACCAATTGTTATAAGCGGAAGGTTTATCGCACTAACATTTTTTCCCTAGTTTCATGCTTCCACACGATCTTATACCTTTATTAATAAAAATATACCAATTTTGTTTCATTCGAAACCGATAAAATTCCTCTGCAACGTGGGTCCATATTTTATAGTGAAATCCTGTGCCGAAAAGAGTTAAATCGCGTCGATCGAATTTTCTCGAACGACTTTCGACCTTCGACTCGAAGACGAACGAAACGAACGAGGGAAATTGAACGTAACGCGCAGAAAATTAAAATAAACGTACCGAGTAGATTATTTGACACTCGGCTCATTTATCAGAGCGCGATTTGCATCGAATGCTAAAAAAGCAAACGCGATGTGACACGAACGTAATCGTCGTGTGTGTCGATATGAGAGGAAAAAACAAAGAGAGAGAGAGAGAGGGTCGAATCAGCGAAAGAGAGAGAAACGGAAGAAGAGAAACGCGAAAGACGTCAAAGTCGAAGAGAACGTCGGTGCGTTTCGGTGCAGTTCGCAAGTGTTCAGGAGCGCGTGTGCGTGTTGGTACGCGTGGACGGGTAGCAGGAGCACACGGGTATGTGGCACAAGGCCGACATTAGCATCTCTACCGGTATACCCCCTACCATTTTGCATCGCCGTCGTCGTGGTGGTGGTGGTGGTGGCTGCACAACTTTATCCGCGGTAGAAAACCTGTATTGCGGTTATCTCGTATTTACGACGAGATCGTCGCGAGAAGAGGGCGAAGGAGGCTCCTTTCGCGGATAAAACTATCCTCGAAACGACATCGAAATCGTTCGATATTAGCACGTAACCGTGTGGAATCGACGCGTACCTACGTCGGCGCTCTCCTATCCGCTGGTCTGCGCTCGCGCGTGCGCGCGTGCGTTGTTACGCTTCGGATAACCAGATCGTCTAGCTTTTCCAATTCTAGCGGAGAGCGCGCACGAGGCGACGGGCATGAATGAATAAATGAATGGGGAGGCCGATAGCAACGGCCTTTATTGACTCTCTCGTTACGAGCGCGCAACATCGCCATCGGGATGTATCGGATAAAATGTGGGCCACGCCGACAGTCGAGCGCCAATCGTCGATTTTCCCGGGGCCCAAATCTCCCTCGGAACGATACGCGCTAAGTCGATCGTCGATCGAGTCTGACAAGGCCCATCGCTAGGCGTCTTTCGATCGAGCTTACGAACGAGCTTACGAACGAGCTATCGAACGAAGGGCGTACTTTATTTATCGGCAATTTTTGTGCAAGCTATCAGCGGTAAAATTGTTAGATTTAAAAATTACGTACGATATATCGCGTCGGCTGATAAGTTCCCGGTCTAAAAATAATGCCCGGTAATAGAAAATAAAGCCTGCACGTTCCTTTGATCCATGTTCGTGGATCCACCTCTTTTGGATGACCAGTGTCTAATTCCCACCTTGAAGTTCAGCAAACTAGTCAATAATGGTCAATTTTCCTGGTGTAAAGTTCGGATAACACTTATCGAGCCAAGCTTCTGTTTTAACGGTGTTTCTTTCCCCATCATAAAGCAATGTTTTATCAACACACGAGATTCTTCTCTTTCGCTAAAACCACCGTAACTTTTGAACCATACGTCAGATCGTCGTGAAATTTCTTAATTAATATTTTAAAAAATATTACTCAGGTATTCAGACGCCTTTCGAGAATCTATCGAAGAAGCGTCCGCCGAGAGGAAGCGCGTTTTTATCGTCTTTGGAAAATTCGATGCCTTCGAGGGAAAGAATTTCGTTTAGGGTTCGACGTCCTTGTACGCGGGAGCAGCGACTCTCGATCGTTCTCGATTGAAAGTGGCCGGACGATCGGTTCGTTTTTGAAAAGCGCGGAAAGAGAGGATTTTTCATTAAGAGCGCGCGGGCGCGCGTGCTCCCACATCCGACCGGATACGTTCTAACAAGAGAAAATAATCACGACGGAGGCACGACGAGCGAGCGAAGTGGAGAACGGTTACGTTTCTTCAGGGTTGGTAATTAGTGAGATATTAAGGGAACGTAACGAGCTCCGAGGATGAAGTTTCGGAATGGAAAGATACATTTAAAATCCCGGCGATACGAGACAAGGGTCTCTTTGTTCTTTTGTCATTTACATCGCTCTACCCTTTTTCATGGCCTGTCCCTAGCAGGTACTTTAAAAAGACACCGACGAAATAAACATCGAATCGTTCCCGTACTCCGCGCTTTATTTCCCCGAGTGAATCGCTAATTCGTCCTTTTTTTGGTTCGCTTTCCGCGTAAATTGTTTTCGTTCGTGCGTGGACGTTCGTACGTACGTACGTACGTACCGTTGACGAGGGACGTTAAATTAAGGCGCCGAGATTGTTTCAAAGGACTACGTTGCCTAGTTTTCTTCCCTTCGTTTTCTTTTTTTTTCTTTTTTTTTTGTCTATTTCTTGAGAAGCCTTTGAGAAATCACAGCGAAGACGAATGTCCGTATGAACGAAAGAGACGACAGCCTTCGATGAATTTACGTTGGTATATCAGCTACGTTCGATAAATAAATATTTTCGCGAACGTAAAATCTTTCCTCGAGCCTGAAGCTCGAAGCTTTCCCCTTCTTCTTTACCGGATCGAATTGGAGCTAGGTATCGATCGTTCGTAAAGTCGCGAATCGTAGGACGGAGGCAACGACGTGTGCCGTTCGACGAAGTTTCGCCGGTGCGTTTCCAGGTCGAGGCGAATACGGCTTCGCCGATCGAATCCTGGCGTCTCTCTCCGTCTCCTTTTCGAGCGTACGATCGACTGGAATCCGCGCGTTCGATAAGTAATGGTGAATCGAGTGACACCTTAACCTGGATGACCGGTACGCGCGCGCTAAAAAGCTAGCGAGCGAACTCTCGAGACGAGACTCGCGATCGCCGGATTAGCCGATGGATGCGAATTGGCGAGATTCTAGCGCGCGTTTCATCCTCGGTGAAATAGTGGAAGCGACCGGATGTCTAACGAGCGCCTAGTGACCGCCTCGAGTGGATGCCGGGTAGAGACTCCAGCTCCATCGACTCTCGCGACCGATGGATTCGTTTTTGCGAGTGCCATCGACGTTCGATACTTCCACTTTGCGACTGAGACTCTTCCATTATTTCGATTGAAATGATACAGTGCGAGGTACGATTATATTGGATTGTCCGGAAAGTTCGATTTTCGTTTTTTTAAATTTATTTATTATTTTATTATTTATATTATATATTTTATAAAAAGAAACAATTTTTCTTCAAAATCGGCACGAACTTTTCGGGCAACCCAATACAAAAATTCACGTCGGTTAAAATAAAGCCTACGCGTTGCTTTGATATCTTTAGAATATCAGCTTTCTCTCGCATCTTTACTTTACGATTTGCCAAAACAGTTTTGATGCTTTCCCAATCAATAATGGTCGATTTTCCTGGTACAGAGTTCGGATAACGCTTTCGTTTCAGCGGCGTCTTTTCTCCATCAAAAAGCAATGTTTTATCGACACGCGAAATTCTTTCGTTTCGCTAAAACCACTGTAATTTTTGAACCAAGCGTCAAATCGTCATGAAATTTTTACAGCTATCTTTTGAAGGTCAGTGCTTTCTAAAGAAATTATTAATTTTGTGTTCGTAGCGCCATCCGTCCGACAGACCGGAAACATATCAGCCGATGTGTTACAAGGCAACTTGCTACCAGAATGAAACTTGACCATACAACGATATTGCGACACCTTCCCTGAAATTGGCAAGGTGAAAAAATGGATAAGTGGGTACCGCACGAACTAATGGACCGATACTTCTCGAAATTGCGAAATTATGAGTTAAAATATGACATTTTTCACCAAGCGACTTACATATTTTTTAACATTTGGAACAGTATTTACGGACTAAACAGTATGAAAATGAACACTGTTGTACCTTGCTTCCAAGCGACATTCGAATGCTCTTTCTTCGAGGAATTCGCTTTGTTTCTAGCTAGTTTTTCAAATTGGCAAATTGTTCTTTCGAAAATCGAAGAGTGTCGTTAAATAAATTAATCCTCTGTGACCCACTGTAACTTTGAAGTCACGTTCGAGTATACTTGTTCTAATTCAATTTTTTACTCTCATTTTACATCGTTTCAGATTATACCTGGAGAGTTGCGAAATATATTTGTCCAATCAAAAATATTAATTTCGCGTAAATTTTCGTAAAAAAATGACATTACTCTTTATCGACCGATAGGATTAAATCGGAAACGATTTAATTCTAGATCCATAGATCATAGATCGCGCAAATTGCATAAACACTGTAGATGTCGGAAGAAAATTTGTTCCTTCTGCGATTATAAAAAACGTCGAACGACATGGTTCTGTCGTATCCAATACTTTCCTTTATTATGCGTCGACTGCTCGGAATAACTGTCGCGTTCATTTTCATTTCAGAAAATGAAAGATTAATAAACAACTTTTCAGATTTAAAACGTGTCTTATCGTCCCTCGTATTCTATTAAACAAAAATCATCCATGTAATACGTTCGTCTGAAAGACGAATATTCACGAATAGCGTGTCTCCGAATCTAGGGTTAAAATCTAAAAGATGGAGGAGCTATCGTTCTTCGAACGGTTGGAAAACGAGGAGAAATGGACGCGCGCCGTTTCTTAGTTGTCAAAAAGACCGATAGAAAACGAGCTTGAAACGCCTCCGCGTGACACGGATAAGCTTTTAACGATTAACACGAAGAAGGTACGCGCGCGTTACGACACGTTGCGATTCACTCAATGGCGACGCACGATGATAATTTCGCATAATAATATGAACGGAATTTCTGCGGCTACGGCGACGGCAGCGGCGTCGGCGGCACGACAAATAAAAAGACGTCGGCAGCGCGTGTAATACGCGCTTCGTATTTCTCGTTACGTTTTCACGGTGAGCCGCTCGCAATTATTACACCGGGCCGAGCGAATGCAAATGCATAAGAGCGGAGCTGTCACTCTGTCTCGTATCATTCTTTTAACCGACTCGTCTACCTACCTCCGACCATATTTTTACGCGTAACTCGACGTGGGCGCGTGCTTTTTCGAGCCACGTGACGCCTCGAAACCGCGCCATCGAAGCGAGCTATCGATCGACCGAGCGCGGACTCGGTTTCGACGTCTATCAAAACGCGCGCTTGGCAATTGGGAACGCGTCGGAAGTTCGCGTGCCTGTTATCGAGCGGCGCGTGAACGACGATCGGCGGTACGTCGGAGCATTGTTTCGTTACGATTCGCCAAACGAATGCGACTTCCGACGGTCGCTAGAATTGCCATAGTTTTACGTAATGCGCCGATCAGCCGAGGTCGCGAAAACTGACGCGAAAGAAGGATCGAATGATCTCGAAATCTGAATTTTTTATCGGGACGCCGCGAACCGAACGGCACTCGATAACTCACGTAAACGAGTCGCCAACTCGATAAATAATCTTTATATAAACGTTACGAGCACGCGTCATCGTTCGAACGGGTGTTCATCGACGTTTCGTTGACTTTCGCACGATACGAAGAAAATGGCCGACGATAGTCGCTAATTTTCCAACGAAAACGCGCAACGATCTCGTCTAAGTCATACGTTTCTTGTTTCGAGATATTTAATGATTTGCATTTGAATAGATGAAAAAATACTTTTGCATTATGCGACATTTTAATTTAGAATTTTATTAGTCTTCATTGATGGATATTTATTACGAATTTCATACGAAAATGTTGTTTTTAAAGTTTAGATCGATTCAGACCATTTTGAAAATTAACCGAATGTCCTATAAATGACTTAAAGCTATGAAAAACTACGAGTTTTATTAGAATAATTTTAATGAAATAATTCATGCACAATAATAATTATTTAATATTTAATATTTAATAATTAATTAACTACGGAAACCCAAACGATCTCGCTACGATAACATCGATGTTATTCGACGCAGCGCGTAACACGGCGATCAGTCGAGGTCGCAAAAACTGATGCAAAAAACAAAGATTTCTAGAACAAAATTTTCCACCTGCCGAAACGGGGACGTCTGACGGCTAGATCCGATTCTGATGACCTTACGAACGCGCTTCATCGTTCGAACGACTGTTCATCGACGTTTCGTTGAGTTTCGCGACAGCCATAATAGCAATAGTAATAGTAATCATAGTAATAGTAATAATGTCGTTAGGTACGAATAAGATGGCCGACGATAGTCGCTAATTTTCGAACAAAAACGCGCAACGATCTCGCCACGCTAGTCGCTGGGCCTGGTGTACCGGTTGCCACGATAACATTGGTGTTATTTGACACAGCGCGTGCACCATGGTGCTCCAGCACGATCGCGATACCGATTGACCCGAGCGCGTTACGCTCGACGTCGAAGGAACTCACGTGATACTTTATCATTGTGTTCAATCGCCGGACTACGTTCGAATTAGTCCGCAAGATTGTTGTCGTTCTTGCCACGAATCCCCCCTTCGTCCTTCTAAATTCATGCGATTCGTCTCCGTTCTTTCCTATTCCATTGAATTACAGATCGCTGAGACGATTTTAACTTTAACTTATAAAGTTAAATTATAAATAAATGTGCAATTGGCAGCGAACGTACACTCGACGACGATATTTAAGACGGCTAGAACGAACAGAGATCCGCTTTGTTTCGACTTTAGACAATCGGACGAGAATCCTTCACCAATTATGAAAAAAAGGAAGAAGACACTTGCCATTCGGACGCAAGGCAGCCAGAAATTTGACGAAAAAAGTCGTCGCGTTTGTAATACGTGCAAAACCAAAGCCCAATAAATTTCATTAAAATTATTACATTTATTTTTTAACTTTGAAACGGATGCAATTTAACCCTTCGAGTGCCATGAAGAATTGCCTGTAATCAATAATTTCATGCGAAAATTGCCAGGCTATCTTACAGAGAAATGCAGATCTTGTAAAAAAAGGTTATAAAAAAAATGACGAATCATTTAATTTTCTACTGCATTTATAGCTTTCGAAAAAAGGGTCGCTCAGGACGACACAGGCACTTTGACGAAAATTTTGTAACGTCATTGTGAGGGACGTTGGCACTTAAAAGGTTAAAGAATCGGCAAAAGTCAACGAGGAGCACCGATGATCGTCGAAAGATCGACGAGATACGTGGGATACATGGTCGAATTTCGTCGAAACGATTTCAGGAGACGGACGAAGTTGCGAAGGTTGCCGAAATCGCGGTAAGCTTTTTTATCGCGAAACGAAGGCAAAAATTTCGTTGGGCAAAATTTCGTGGAAAAGCGCGAAACTCATCTCGCGACGTCTTCGCTCGGCCGTTTTTGCTGAATTTTTCTCGCTGCGTCGTAGGAAACGTCGTCGTATCGCGATGGCGAACGACGCTTTCGGCGCGTTATCGCGCGAAACGCTTCTCGGAACGAAGTCGCCGCGCGTTTGCAGAAAAGGCGAACGGTATTATCGCGATCGTCGTTATCGTTATCGTCGGTCGTGTGCATTCGACTGCTCCTTCGCCGCTACGAAACAAAAGAGTTCGTTTACCTCGCCGAGCGCTGCTCGCCCGATGACGCTTCGCTATCGTACGTACGGCGGTGCAGCATTGCGTACGCGCCGCTTTCCCAAGGAGAACGCACGATACGTTCGACCTTCCGAAAATGTCTTTTCGTAACGATGCGCTATCGGGAAAGGCGGTGACCGCTGCGGTGTAAGTGCATTTTTTAAACAAATGAGGTATCACGTAATTTATGCTTAATTTAGTGTAAGCTTTATATTTGTAGCTAGTTAATATTTAATATCTTAAAAAATGTCATAACTTTGTTCTATTTAGAATTGACCGGTGAAAGAAGATTCGTAGCCATTAATTATGAAAGTGGAGTAAGTCCAATTTTTACAGACAGCTTAATTTGTACTGA
This sequence comes from Liostenogaster flavolineata, assembly GCA_025433975.1. Lineage (NCBI taxonomy): Eukaryota > Metazoa > Arthropoda > Insecta > Hymenoptera > Vespidae > Liostenogaster > Liostenogaster flavolineata. Next base: position 51,911 of record JAITYT010000626.1, on the reverse strand, counting down.
GAAAAATTTAAGAAAAATATAATAACTGTCAGAACAAATAAAGTTTTGTTAATGAACGAACATACGGGAAAATCTTTAAACGAGATTTCAAGTTACGTTTGCCATGTAAAGATACCCATTTGTTTAAAAAATGGTGGAAATCCATTTTCGTTGAAATCGAGCTTCGTTCAAGACTATAAGCGACGCTTCAAAGTTTACGAAGTTGACTGCGATAAATGACATCATAAACTACAAAAATGGATATCTCTAAATGCGCACCTTTTGCCTTTTCAGGATTATTAGACAAGAATGCGTACCAAAGTTTAAAACAAAGATTAGCCTGGGGCGCCTTGGAGCAAAAAATATAAGTCTGTTTAAAAATTAAAGTCGGGAAAATTTCGACGCTCTCGCAAAGCTTCTAAACTCTATGACATTTAAACACGATAGAAAATAATTTCGGACATTGACCTTACAAAGACTAAATCCAGAGACTTCGAGGAATCATAATACGTACGTCACGCAATTAAAATCGGATATTTCGTCTCAAAGTTATTCGATGTAAAAGTAAGCTTGAGTTTTTCCTCTTCTTTTCGCGACGCGAACATTTGGAAAGAAGTTCAACGTTGACGCGAAATAACTTGAAGATCGTTAAAGTTAGACCTTTTTCCTTTGGCATTAAAACGCATCAAGCGTTTCTCCATCGATCTTCGCAATTCAACTTTCCAAATTGGAAATTTTATTTTTCAATTTTTCACCAGCCTTTTTTTGGGCTCCTTCGTCCCACCGCGCGCCACAGCGCGATCTCCTCTTTGCTCCACTAACCGGCATTGATCGTTGCAAGACGAGGAAAGATTTTAATCGTCGCGCCTGAATGACCGACAACGAAGGCGTTTAATGACCACGCGATATTTATCCTCGGCGAGGTTAACGACTTTAATTCGATATCGACTCGCGGTGACTTATCGTTAATGCATGTATACGCACGCGAGATTCGACGTCGGTAACGCGCTGAAGGAGTCGAGATAAAATTGAATTTAAGGCGCGATCGAGAACCTCCCTCGTACAAACACAACTGCGCCGTCTAGACGATCGTCGCAGATATAAGATCGTATGCAGTGTGCACGCACCCGGCTGCATCTGTTGCGGCTCGCGTCGTCGATCGGCAGGGCCGTACAAATTGATCGCCGATGATGGAACCGATGTAAATCGAGGAGCAACGAGTGAAAACGGTCGATGAACGACGCCAAAGAATGCCGATGACGTGGAAGGAAACGATGCGTTATCGCTCCAACGATTATTTTTAATTATTTCCCCTTCTTCCACTCGATATGCTCGTAATATCTCTTTCGAGACGTTCGAACGAGAGAAACTCGGAACAGATTTTACCACCGAGCGAATTACGAGGAAAGCCAGAATTTTATTATTTATTATTTAAAAATCTATTAGGTTCGTCTTGCTGCGAAATGTCGGATGTTAAAGCGAATATATAAAACTGCGTATCTTTTTTTCAAAAGCTGTTTATTTAATCACAATACGCTCCGTCTGCTTCGATACGCTTTTCTCAAGGAGATTTTAATGCATAGATGTCCGTCTTAAAGAAATTCTCATCTTTAGAATCGATAAACTCTGTTACGTTTAAGTGTTTAAAAAGGTGTCGCGTTATCGTTGCATGGTCAAGTTCCCTTGTAACACATCGGCTGATAAGTTTCCGGTCTGACAGACAGTACTCTCCCCGAACGCCTGGTTTATATCGCGTGCAGCTTTTGCAGCATTACTATCAAGTTCATACTCGTACCAAAAAATTACAAGAATATCGGTTGAATTCGTATCCTTGCGAAATTAAAAATAAATAACAAAATGGAACACTTTTAAGAAAATCTTCTTTGTTGAAACGTGACTCTGGCAATGGACAGTACGACCATAAGCGAGGTTATGCCAAGAAGAAAAGCATAACGAAAACAGGGAGACAAAGGTTCGCGTGTAAAGAAAACTCGACGTTTCGTATGCACCGACCTAAAAAAACAAAAAAAAATTAAATTATTAGAAAATTGATGAAATGTAGCTCGCACGTGTGCTCGGAAGTCTGCGTGGATTTACGGAGACATCTTAGATCTTTCGTTTGAAGAGTCGCGTATTTTGTGTCCGCTCGCTTCTTCTTCTTCGACCTCGACGACATCGTGTCGTCGATCGATGAACTCCATTCCCATTCGTTCTCGCACAATCGCTCCGAGGATCGATTTTGCAGCGAGGTTGCGTGATTTTGCCGCGATCGGTCGAAAGTTGCGACGCTCGGCGTAAACGTTTGTCCAAGAATTTCTGCGACGAAGCTGAAGCCCGAAAGGACGAAACCTTTAGACACGCGAATCGACGCTCGACGCGAGAGGGAAATCGTATGATTCACGTAGCAAAAGATTACTTCGATATTGCTTCTGACGTCCGGACTTTCGCGATAAATTTCGCCATCCGTACGGCGGTATTACGACGGTTTCGGAGGTCGTGCACGAAATTTCCTTTCGTTGAAATTGTCGATTCGATAAGCATCTTTGTGATTTTCCATTTCGGGCGGCGATAATGCGGTAGATATAGGAACCGCGGCTTCCGAGTAAGTGTTCGCGCGTTTCTCGCGAAAAGGAATAAAACTCGTGCACGCGCGCGGAATGAAAGAAGAAACGACGATTGCAGAAGCATTTTACGCGATAAACAAGCGTCGACGTTGCTCGAGTCGCAACTGAATCCACTTAGTCGTACGTAAATATCGTAAGAGCGTTCGTCGATGATGCCAATTGTGAGATTAACGTCGTACGATTAAAAGC
>JAITYT010000622.1:4522514-4537162 GCA_025433975.1 Liostenogaster flavolineata | reverse complement strand
AAAAAAAAAATTAATAACAATGAATATTTATTGCAAATAATATACTTTTTTGTGATAAATATAGGGTATATTCACGCGAACAGAAAATTATGTTTAATAATTTATTTAATCGTTCATTTGATATCGATCGTTAGACGTTGCTTCGAATAAGTATATTAATTTCAAAATAAGATCAACAACCACGTGAAAGTAACTTTACGTTACTACGAATCGCTAAAATATGCAGAGATGATTATATATTATAAGTTTCTCTTATTTATTTTAAATAATTGTTTGCTATATGAATGTATCTTTTTAAATCGTCGTATTAATCATTTAAGTTTCTACTTTACCTATGGAATCTATAATATAACTTGATGACAATCTTTGTTTAACTCCATTTAATGGATAAAGATTCTTCTTAATTCACCGACGCAAATGTAAGAACGGAAAGGAAAAACTGCTACTTACGTACGAATTTGAAATAGAATTTTCGCGGGTCGTATTTCAACATTTGAGAGTCTCTATTTGCGTTGATTGCTCGTTTAATAACAAACATCGTTTATTTTAACTCCAACAATATTATCAAAAATAACGACTCTATTGGCAAGATCATTTTTTTAAACCAACAGAAATTTTATATTTAATTTTATACTCGTCATACTTTTGTCATCGACCATCACAAATCGTAAATTGTTTAAACTGCGTGAAGTTCTACCAGGTAGGGAATGGCGATGGTTAGCGAGAATATCGATATCTCGATATCTCGATACGCACGTCGAATAATTTTAATAACGCTGGAGAAGTTGTCAGTACTGCGTAAATATATGCGTTCGTTTTGTTCGTTTCTAAGAGGCAACATCTTAAAGACCATAAAAAATTTTAAGCACGGAACGAACTGTCTCTATTTTTTACTATGTTCGCCGATCATCTCTATTCTTACACTTCCGAGTAATTTAATAGATACTACGGACAGAAATATGTGCAGAACGGCATGTTACCGCTTATATGGTTAGATTAGGTTAGGAAGAAGTTTGAAAATATATACATTAGTTTTGCCTAATTATTAAGTATTAATTAAGTATGTCGAAGAACATATCAGAGGAACGTGAGAAACAATTGCAAGAAATCAGTGATTTTACTGAAACGATTAAAAAAGAATTTGTTGACATGACACTTTCTTTAGGATGGACAGTGGACAGCATAGTTAACGACGTATGTCATGCTTTAATATAGCCTCGTCTCGAACTCTTATTAATTATATTTATAAGATAAATATATAAATATATTTAATTCTCATAAATTAAATGTTAATTTCTTTTTAGAATATAAATTTTCTAACGTGCCCTTACGATTCTTCCCATCGAATTACCGAGCAGTGTCTCGACAGACATCTTCCAGCTTGCCAGTGGAAAGCGGAGGGTTATGACGGGCAATGCGTTCCTTTTCCTGAATCGGCATTATCGCAAGATGCACCATCCAGCATACAATTTGGTTATTATAAGAAATACTCTTTCTAGAATCGCTACGTTATTCGTTCGGTTTATACGTCGCATAATGTATAATTTATATCGTGTTAAGCTACAATATACGTCTATTTTTTTACAGATGAATCGCTGCAAGACGAAGTGCTACAAAAAGCTAAAGAAAAAGATCCCATGATGGTCACAGGTCAGTCGATAAAATTAATATCGTATTGAAATACTTGTATGTGTTAAACCATTTGATCTTTTACAGAAAATTATGAGTGTTATACTTGGCAAGGACTCGATATATCCTTTTTCATATCCTTTACTATCTTTAGAGATAAATTTAACATAATCTATGCTTATAGCGTGCAAATCTTTTAAAATTTTAACAATCTCTTTTGCCTTTTTATTCTGTATTTAAAAAGTATTTGTTTCTAAGTTACTACGATTATACTTTGTATATACTTTGCTAATCTTTTGAAATATGTGAATTCTTGACACTGATAATAGGTTTGGGCCAGCGGTTAGTTCCGCGTACATCCGACAGGCTCATCTCAGAATTTACTAGCGACGAAAGGAAGGCTTTATACAATTATGTTATTGCTAATACCGTTAAACCAGATATTGGCCGGGATATTGCCGATTTGAATAACATGTAAGTTAATACGAACACCTCTTTTATTTAATCGAATTTATTTAATTCGTGCACATATTATTTCAGGAAGTCACAAGATGAAAGTAATAAGGAAATGTCCTTTCAAGAATTACTTGTTCAGGAACGTAATTTAAAAAGGCGCCGTGCTAAACACAGAGGTGTTCATACGAATAAGAAGTCTCACATTGAAATTCTTCGCGAGGTCATAAATCAACAAATGGACATTTACGTTGATTATATTTCGGAGCAACAGTGTTCTATACCGTCGAAAGAAACATTACAACATACCGCAAAACAAGGCACAGATGCAATGGCAAAGAAAACCTGGAGAAATACCACTGAACAGCATAAAGATTTACGATACATGGACTATTCTATGAAGGAAACAAACGGCGAATATTCTTCGTGTTCTGCGAGTTATCGACGTCAAGGAAATCCTGAAGAAAAGTTTGATTTCCATTCCAAAAAGTGGCCAAGAGATTTACCAGATCACAAGGAAGTATCAAAGAGGAGCAAACATAAATATAAAGATAGATCTTCTTCTAGAGATCGAAAATCGCACAAAAGATCTCATAAAAAAGATGAACATCGATCGAAAGAAGACAGACGAAAAAAAAAGAAACATAAGTCTCGCGACGAAAGATCACCATCACCAAGAAAAAGTCATTCAAAGCACAGTCGTCATAGATCGAGAAATTATCTTTAAAACAAAAAATATATAATTCACAGTGTTACAAGCATAATTAGAAATACTTTGAAAATACTTTATAAATTTATTTACAATATAAACTTTACAGTTGTGATTCTTAAGTTATGATATCGTATACACAATGAAAAAATTTGAAAAATTCTAATACAATATTTATGGTATACTAATTTATTTAATCTTTGTTATTACACTTGTAAATTTTTAGTAACTTTAATACATCGTAATTGGATAAGTAACTCCTTTGACCTATCTCTTTATATGGTTTCTGTATTAAACAAATTTTATAGTTATTTTGGATTTGACAGAACGATACAAAATATCGATATAAATATACTCACTAATGGAACTATAGTCACGAGGGATTTATCCTTGGAAAAAGCAGTCATTGAATAATGCATTATGCTTCTATAATCATATGGTAATTCATAATTTGTCATAGTCGAATTATCTTTCATTCGAAAGTTGAATTCATCGCCTAGAAAATGTGTTATTGATAGTTAACGATATTGAATAAATCAATGAACTAATTTTAATACATTTCGTAGTAAACGCGTTTGCAACAATCAATATATGTTTGCTTTGATACATTCGTTTACTTTGAATCAAATGCATTATCGATGAGGTATTAAATTCGCACGCTAATAAATTCATCAAATTAAAAGCAATAAAGACTTCATTAAGTATCTAATTTTCTTAAATTGTATCGAAACGAATAATTATATTATTGAAAGTTCCTATACCCTTTCTTATATTTTCCCAGATTATCTTGATATAGTGATCGCGATCTGGTCTCATGTGTTCATGATAAAGTCCTAATGTATGAAATATTTCGTGTAGCGCATGTCCTTTCACGGAAAAACAAGTATCTACGTTTAGATTTAAAAGTGTGGATCCTTCGTATGGATTACGACCTAAATCTGAAAAGCATCCTTTTTGGTCCCCAGTAATATTGACCCAACTTTTCACCGGAAACTTTCCAAATTTATCTGCGTATATTCGTTTGAATCGAATGCATGTCTTGTTCATTATTGTTTCCATGGCATCCTCTATTAAAGCCAATTGTTTTGAATTGTTTACTAAAATATGAAGAAAGGTATGTTATTAACGTCATTTGTAAAAATATCGAATAGCAGTGTGCAACTTACGCATAAAATAGTCTACAAAATAATATACAATTCCTTGAGGCCATAATATATTTTTAAACGATTTGGCCTCTTTCTCTCGCCGTAGTTCTAAAATATTTCTTTTTCGTTCTGCACCTTCTTCGGGATTATTATATTGAGACCAAGCATCGACTTTAGAAACAATTGGGAATTTCAAATGTTTATTATCAGACACGAAAACACTGCTCAACTACTACGATCTATTGTTTCGATCTAAGATAGAACTTTGAATTAAAAAAAAAAAAATCGTGTATAACTTACGTGTATAACCGACGGGCACTTTTGTATTTTCGATCGTTTGCGATTTTGTTTGCGAGGTGATTTTTTGATGAGGTAGATTGTCAAACAGCGGTGTATTGGTGCTAATATTTCCAAACAAGCGTAGTATGATTATTATTAAATTAAATAACCAAGGAAGTTTCCCCATTTTTTCCGAACGACTTAGTCTTACACGCGAACTAAATTTATATAAATTTAACTCAATTTATAAAAATTACGCGATTATTGCATATGTTTCAAATATTTCGATTCGATTGTAATGCGATACGAATTCTGTGTAGTTAGCCAATGAAATTTCTTCGATGATCAGTAGACGCGAGATCAAATTTTTTAATCGATTCTAGCAATTTTTGTAATTATTAAGGTTTGCAATGCATCAAACGGTAAAGAAAAAGGTGATATTATGTTAAGTCTGTTGAAAAAAGACGGGCAGCCTGTGCACAGCGGTAGCTGTGATCGTTTTTGAAACCACTGATTGTCACGCTCACTACGTATTCTGATTAATACAATAGATTACCTGCGAAGAATATGTCGATTGTTTGAGACTTATATTCAAAGCAGACTCTGATATCGAAAATATTGGTCAAGCAAGGCCATTCGATAATATCGTGCTTTAATTTTATCAGTTATAAAAGTACGCTGGTAATACAGAAGTCCATACGTTTCGTGCTTAAGAGGAAATAAGTTAAAATTGTTTTAATCGATCGACGAATTACATAAAACGAATTGTTAACATTTTATTTCTAATGACTTATAACTTATAAAAAAATCCACTATACCTAATCGTAACTTATCGTATTTTTTGAATTATTATATCAGTAAATTATTTTTTAATTATCAATATGCAAACGAAAGTTTTTTCAAATTGTTACAAAATAGTAAATGATTTTAGTATTCCAAAATCATATAACAGAATTGTAGAGCGTTATTCTAGAAGTGAAGCATGGAATGCGCTGTTCGAATTTCGATATTTCGACCACGTGCGCTTCGAGACACTGTTTCGAGATATCAAAGTCATTAAAAGGACAAATTGTCGCAAATACAATTATTTAAATTTAATTTAATTAATTCATAAATCGCACAACGCAATCTAACGAACGTTTAAGTATCAAGCATAGGTTTGAATTTAAACGTGGAAGGGAAGAATAAAATTTCAATTTGCCAATATGAGAATTAAAAATTAATATTACAATAATTTCATGATATAATAAACGTATCGGTACGTTATATGAATAAAATGACGCATCGTTATTTTTTTCTCTATCTTCTGAAAATATTCTGAAGCACTGTGCGTCCGTAGGGTAATATATTAGAGCCTTCTAAATATGTCAAATTTTGTTTTCGTAAGGTGTTAAAATTGATCGGATCGTACAAATTCTCTGCATTCGTTGAAATATCGTACATCTTTGAAAACACCACGGTCGTATTATGTCGAGTGACTTATTGTTATATATAAAATAAAAATTAGTTTTAATTTAATATTAATGTTTTACATTAGTTCCCCAGTTAGCGCTCGAAGTAATATGCATAGGTATCCATCGAAAGATAAAAAACAATTTTCATACAACAATCAAAGATTTTTATCATGACGAATGAAGAAATCGTATGGGAGGAATTATCAGCTATTCCAGCCGATCCTCCTGAAACAAGAGACAAATGTGCACAGTGCAAGTATGCGTATAATATTATTAGGTTATGTTCGAAATATTTCATAACTGCAAAATATACAAAGTAATATCGGTATTGCGTTAATGTTAGGGGAGCTGTTTACAAGTGTACAATTCATGTTTTTATAGACGACCGATAGCAGTGTGTTGGTGTCCCGGACTTCCAAAACAACGATTAAATCCAGCATCGAAGATAGTTATTTTACAACATCCAGCCGAAGCAAAACGTTGTTTACGTACTGCTCCTATGCTTGCTTTGGGTTTAGAATCTGGAAAGTGCACGATCTTTAGGTGAGTATAAAATTAACGGGGACAGAAGACTAAGAGAAATAAAAATTGACATGTTAATTCGCAGAGGGAAAAAATTTCCATTGCCTAAGCACGAAGGTCTGGCAGAAATTTTAAGAGATCAAAATACAATTTTATTGTATCCGTCGTCCGAAGCAGTGACGCTTGATAAACTGAATCCCGTTGGCATTAACGGACAGAATCCATACACTTTGATTTTATTAGATGGAACTTGGCCGCAAGCCAAAGTAAAATGACACAGAATTATTTATAAGTGTAATACGTTTAATTGAAGTATGTCTCATGTATATTTACAAGATTTTTCGACGCAGGCCATATATCATTCGAGTCCTGCGCTATATTTGCTGCAGGCGTGCAAACTAGTAGGAGTACCGACTAGTCAGTATGTCATAAGAACACAACCGACCGAAGGTTGCTTATCAACGCTCGAAACCGGTGCATTGGCATTATCGATTCTAGAACGTGATAAACAATTGAAAGATAAAATGCTCGGACCGTTGCATTATCTTTGCAGGTACGATATGGTTATAATTTATTCTCGGAAAAAGGAGACGAATTTTACTTCGAAACGTGTAAATTAATCCGACATAAATACGATAAAATGATAATAAATTTATTCAATCATGGAATAATAAAAAAAATTGTTGTCTGTAATAGGTTTCAACTAGAGAATGGAGCTGTCACTCATCAAAGTAAAGAATTTCTAATCAAACAAAATGCTTATCCGAAACTTATTGGTAAACGACTTGCTAAACAATTGCGTACATTGCCAGAAGAATCTTCATAACATTACTGTATAATATATGTGTATAAAAATGAAATTTTACAATAAGAAGATCAAAGAAACACATGTAAATGCTATTCTCTCTTTATTTCAAATCGTTTCTTATTATGGATGCGGTATCGACATCTTTGTATTTCGAAGGATGCTTTTAAGACCTCTTTATTACATTAAAATGAAATTCTATATTTCCATGTTGCGGACTAAACTTAAAGAACCACGAAAGTAAGTCTTGATTTGTAACGTTTACGATATTTCGAAAAATATGTACACCTTGTCTTGTAAATGGGTCCCACGCTATTCGCTTGCCAGGTACTATCTCTTCGATCGGTCCTGATGACACACTTATTTCAGGATTAATTTGCCAATCGATCCACAATGCAACTCCATTGCACGATCCACCCCTATACACATCAATATTAAGATACAGTTAAATTATTATTCTAAAAAGTAACAATATAAATTTCTTTTGATGGAATCATACTTTAATATCGGTACAGTGTCGGATATTTCTATACGTTTTTGATCATGTACGTTTTTAGTTAAATCCAAAGATTTAATATCGAAAGGTACAGTCAATGCTTCGGCTGGATATTCCCACAATGGTTGTGCTTCTACAGGACTGTCACTTTTATCGCTCGATGTCTACAAATATTATTTATATTTTTTAACATATTCTTGCGCGATTAACATTGTTTTAACTTAATAGGTTTTATCTTATTCTACAAATAAATGCCTTACCTGAACTAGTTTGTCAAAGCTTGACAGATCGAAACCTTCGCAAATCCCAAGGGGTGCTCGAATTTTGTGAAGATCTTTAAATTCAACGGCGACTCCTCTAATTGTAGCTTTTATGGGAATTCTTTTAATATGTGATGGATATTTTGAAGCGAGATACCAGAATCGAAGATTCTCCCACGGCACGATAGAACTAACGAAGTATGGTTCACCAAAAATTAGATCTACTTCTTTAGGCGATGGTAAATTGTCTACGGAATCTATGATCTCTACTTTTTCCGAAAGGCCATTCGCTACGATAAATGTTTCCATAGTTTTTCGGGATAGAAAATTAGTCTCCAATATATACACCTTCTTAGCACCTAACTTAGTTGCTGTTAATCCTAGTAGACATCCATCCGAAAGACAAAGACAAACCGAATTTGTTTTAATTTGTTTGGACAGTGCCTTTAAATACTTTTGATTGCGGGTTTCGTCGTTCAATTGGCCTATACGTGTTCGAGAATACGCAACGTGAACGCAACAACTACAAACAGGCCTCTCACAATCTGGTATTTCTGTTCTACACAAAAAGCATAAAATCTTTAGAAAATATAATCCATCGGAATAAATTCAAGATAGACTGTAACGCTTACATAGGACCGTTGTAACACTGGAACCAGAAGGAATATTCGTCATGATAGCCAATGAGATTGACTTCGCTATTAACATTTATTACTGAATCTAATGGGAGATAGTAAATAGCTTGCATCCAATGATCTCTCCATGGTATTAAATCTGCTAATTCATCAAAATTCAGCGTATTATTTTTTGATTCCTTAATTTGTGGATGTTCCCAAACAGGTGCACAACTTAACAAAACCTGTATGCATTCTATTAGTTAGAACATTTTAATAATTTTATATCGATATTAATTACCTGTCCTTCTTCGTCCATATTTAGGTCCCACCACATAAAAATTGCATGCGCAGTACCATTCGAAATAGGCTTGGTACGTAAACATATCTTTTCATTATTCGACAAAGGCACTTTACCGGACCAATCAAATCTACAGAAAATCGAAATAGAAATCATTTTCAAATTCCAATCGTGTACGAGCACCGATGTAAACTTCTTACTTGAAAATAGGTTGCGGTGGTATCAAAGGGGTAAATGCATTGCGTGGAAAGCGACTTAGTTGAATATCATGCACTGCTGCGGCACCGGAACACACTTGAATAGAGTGCGGTGTATCGACCAAAGTTCTTCGACTTTGCATATCTTTAATCGTATTAATTCTATTCCATTGACAAACGGTGGAACTCTCGACTACTTGTATCCATATAGTACCGCTATTTGGTATTACGATACTGTCTTTCTAATGAAGAAAATATATGTTTATCAGTTTTTTTAATCGAAGGATTCGGAAAACAATGATCTATATACTTCGAGTAAATGTTCATGAGCGTGACGAAACGTTGACAACGCTCCTTCTCCGATAAGTTCTGTATCGAACACTTCGGTCACTAAAATATTTGCTTTCTTTGTCATGTCACCGCTTTGACCAACAGTCATTTCAGTCGAACGTTTATGAATCAGTTTTATCTTATTCTGGAAACCGTTCTCCTGAATTATCCTTATAGCGCACATACCCATTGGTCTAAATGCCTATCGGATGAAAATAAATCTTTAAAGTACGGCGATTAAATTTATAACATTTATTCAATTAACGATAATCCAAAAATATCGAAGTACTTCACACGCTGTTATAGTATCGGCTCCGCATTTAGCAGCCATCATCGACAGTAAACCTGTACCAGTGCCTATGTCGAGTACATTAGCTTCTTCTCCAAGCGCGTGCTTTTTATCGATAGCAGTTTTAAGTGCTGTGCAATATTTATGATTCTATGATTATAAAATTAAACTTTTAAAATTTTATCTGTTATTCGATTATCATAATATAGTTAAATAAAAGCAATGGAAGATACAAACCCTCTCACGATCGTGTAACATATCAGCAAATGCCGATCTTGCAACTTCTTGATGATAATCATAGCACTGATCTTTTTCTTCCCAACTGGCAGTACCCGTAATAGGATTCAAGCATTGCGTAAATATACTCATAGTTCGCGTTACTGATAAATAATTGGCTGATAATAATTTGAGCATATGTAGATAACAGGAAAATATTCATTAATATAATATAGCTCTTAATACGCAATAAGTAATATCTCACTAATGAAAATGGAAATATTCTTACTTGAGATATTTAAAAATAATTCAAGTTGGTCCTACAGTTGGGAAATCCTAAGTACAAAATATTATCTGAATACGATTTTCATTAATATTCTCACTTTGTTCTAAAAACGACGATAAGCGAACACGATGTAAATGGGGTTAACCGCACGATGTTGTATTATATTTCAAAATCGATAACTTAATCAAGAAATATGTTATTATAAATTAAAATATAAATTAGATTAAAAAACGTCTTGCGTAAGTAAAATGTTTAATAAAATATGCATTAAAAAAAATAAAATTCTTCCCGCCCACGGTAAACTAAACTGTTGTAAACACAGTACACGCGTGTATCTCTATCCTGTTAAACGGGTAATACATCTATGATAATTTTGACAACTTTCACGTTAACCGTCCGTCGATAAAAGTACTGCTGTTTTTCAAGATGTTACAAATGGCCATTTTTGATCCGGTTAACGAGTGAAAAAACTGCAACTGTGAGACGAGAAATAAGTAAAGGGAATAAATAAATTCATTTAATGCGATAGAAAGAACGGTACGACTGTTAAGAAGATACAAGAAATCTTGTCGAGATGTCACGCTGCTTCTTAGCAACACGATCAACGAAATATTAATTTTACCTAAACAGAGATATCGAAATAAAATATGGACAATATCCACGCACGGTATTTATTTTAACATTCAACTGACAACAATATATATATGTACAATTTTACGTATAGATAATATTATTATAACGTTAACTACCATTCCCTTTGATGTATCTTAATAATTATTGCGCAAGCTACATTAATATCGGTATCTTGTACAATATAGAGTCAATCAAAACTTCAGTTACATACAATATAAATTACTGAGTTCGTGAACTAATTTGCAGCGGATAATCTGCCATGCTACTACTTATATCCTTTTAATTTCATTCTTACCTAGGAATCTTACAATTGGATGGATACATGTTTAATATCTATGAACAAAATCCGTGAAACATAATCGTCGAAATACACGGGGCGCGAAGCTAATCTAATCCGATCATATAAACCGATTCTCATTCATTTTTCACGAAATATGATATGATTAAGATATGATTCAACAGTTTTTATTCGTTACACATATAGCATTCGTTAATGTTAGTAAATTACTAATAAATACTAATTATTAAAACTAATTATCGTTTACTATTACTGATATGAAACGGAACGATATCAGGAGACTTTATTGTCTGTAATATTTGTACGTTCTGTGCAAGTACGCAATCTCTAATATATATATTGTCATATTAATTCGTAAAATTTAATTAATAAAATTACCTTTAAAAATATATATATACTATAAAGTAACTACAAGAAAAATAATTTCTTTGTTGACCAACGTGTATAGGGGTACCTTATCAGACACAGTTATCGTCGATATGTCCTTTACAGCCCACAAAGATGATTATTTACACGTTATATGCGTATAAGAACAAACTCGATATACAAGAGCAAAAAATCGCTATTCCTTCGGCGGTATTAATGTGATTATTGTCAAAGCAAACCTTACGTTATCAACAATAATTTAACAAGTTACGATTAACAATTATTTATATATAGTAATAATAATAATAATAATAATCGGTTTGTCTTAAATCACTCTTACGTTATTATAATTTAGCACCTTCTTGAGGAAAAAACAGGATCTACGTGGAAGTACATTTTGATATTAAAAAATACGGATAAATTAATTGAAAAAACGCGTTCTTTTCACTGATATATAACGTTCGTGTCTACGTTCTCTACTTTATATTCGAGATAAAAGAAATGGCACGTAAATGTATCCAGTGGCCGTTTTTGCTATTTCACTCGAATTCTATTTAAATATATCTTTCTAATACATTACATATATAATATATTAACAAGAGTGTTTTAAAACAATTAAGTTCGTATTTACGTATGAAGGAAACGCGGACGAAATATCAAAATAAATGCGAAGTAACCGATTCGATATGAAAAGAGGCATATATCACTACGGTTTTAATTTCATTTTTCTAGGAATTTTAGAACGTTTTTTTAGAACAATTTTTAAATCGAAAGGGTAGGCACACTTTTAACGATCCTTTTTCTTAATTGTAAAATTCAATGTCGTGTCAAAATGAAATGAACAAGATAAGAATGTAATCGATATTTCTTTACGTGCTATCCAAAAAATAAGATCACCACTAATATGTAGATTGTATTATTTCGTGCGTGTAAATCATTGTTCAACGTTTTATTGTCGATAAAGTATCAGGCAAAGTGCTCTATTCCTTCGATCTTTGTGCCAGTTTCCCATTTTGTAGGTTTTTGTAAAAGTGCATAGAGTGCGGTTCGCCTTATTGTCAGATTCCGATTAGTTAATTTAACTAAATCGCATTATTGTCATATACAATTCCCACGTCTGGGCATTTCAAAATTTATCATTACGCTTATGCGGTATAATTATATCGTCACGGTTGACGAAACACGCTAAAATCTCGATTAGATTTGTTCTTACGAGCGACATATCGTTTTAACGCATCGATATGTAATCGTCTCCATTTTTCGTCTACCACTAACGGTATACTTTCAATATGATAAAGCTACCGGTATTACCAATTAATTCTTTCTGCCAGCCAGACGCAATATTCAGACAATTCGTAGCCTTATAAAGAGTCGAATACGAAAAAAGTATTCAAACAAAAGTCTAATTAAAAGATAGAGTATACAATTCGAAAATGAACAGTTTTAAGTGACGATCCTAATTTTTCCTTCATTCAGGAGTTAGAATATAAACAAGGAGAGTTATCGTATCGCTTATTTAATGATTATACGCTTTGTCTATTTTTAAAAATTTTACGTAGTTTTTTGTATAAAATCTTGCTGTAGCATCGCGGCAGGCAGAATAAAATATCGGATATGTAGCACGGTTTAATGTCTTACGAAAACAAAAGAGAGTAAGATTTTGGAGACGCCCCTCTCAAGTCCAATGGACGGCCCCTACTCTAAGATTAGAGTAATATTAATTGCAAATGCTAAATGGTATAGGTTTATGATCGCTAGTATTAATAATATGATATCCTTATACTGCCGATATGCAACGAGAGTTCAGAGTATCGCTTAGAAATAGGTATTTCAAATACCAAAACAACAGATCAATTATCAACTAAATGATTTCAATCTTCTTTCATCAATGGCGCCCTGAGCTCGTATAACGAAGTTTGTGACATCCTTCATTCATCTTACGTTAATACAGTTGTCTCAAGAACACATATTGCAACGCGTATTCTTACACATTTGATGTAAGTTGTAAGAATCGATAATTCAGTAGGCATCGTATAACGAAGTTAATCGCCATTGGAAAAAATAGGAATGAACTTTAGTTTATCAATAAGAAATCATTGGAAAGGTTTAACAACGAAGAATATAAAAAATCGTATCAACCCTATAAATTCATTTTTACGGAATTTATGTCGTAAACGCTAGAATAAAGAAAATGATATTTTAACAGAAGAAAAGATAGCGAACTCAAGTACGCTATTAAATCTATTAAAATGAACTTCAAGATTTTTTTTTAACGATGTCTGTGTCAAAATTGGATATTTCGTTACCTAACACTTAAAATGCTCAGAAATCTCACGAATTTTGAACGTATTTTCAATTATTTCTCAACTAATATTGACATATTCGCAGATCTTTGTGTGGTTTCAAATCTCAACAAGCAGTAAAGAAAGTACGCAATCGCAAAATTGGTGCTCGTGTCTTACCAATATTCTTTTGTCAAATGCAGGCGTATTTTCACAGTAATTGACATTATAGACCCTGCAATGAAATATTTCAAAGAAATGATCAATAATTGCCAAGAATTTTGAAAGAAGTCACTAGGATTGTAACTGGTACACGAAAATGCGATGCGGAATACATCTATAAAGTTTTTCAGGAAATTATATAACGATACGAATGGTACTCGAAGTGGTAACGTTACTACTTCGTCGATATTAAACAAAAGGGAAATACTGCTTCTCAAGTTAGGAACCACATAACCATATATTAGTCCGATATAAATAACTTCGATATTTTCTAGGTAAGATCTTCGTCGTCATCGCTAGGACCACCCGTAGGGCAACATAAACCTTCCGATCCGTCACTTCTTATACAGAAGAGTAATGTTTCAGCAGCTGTTACCTCGTGTGGCATGATTCCGTGGAATTCTTTTAAATCTGCCGCGGGGAACCATGCCTTTTCATTGTCGTCGATGATAAGAATTCCGAAATATCTGTAACGAAGAAATGACAACGAGGTGAAACTAAGATAAACGCTCGAGTCGATCAGTTCTTTTATGAACGTTAAAGTGCTACATCGATGTTTATTAAATTAACACGACGAGTGAAAAAATATTCGAGCTTTAATCGTTAAACGTTGCTTACCTGCAAATAGCAACTGTAGGAATCCAAAGAACTGACGCGAGAATAAGAACGCCGATAAGAACGAGAGCCCACATTGGCCATTCGTGTCTTTCCGTCGTGCCCAAGCTTGGAATCCAAGCTGGATATCCACTGCCTTCGACGGCGATTTCTACAAAGGATGCAACCAAAATACTTAGCATAGCCAATGGACTAAGATATTTCCAGCAAATTAACCAATAAAGGCCTGGACGATTGCCAGTCATCA
>JAITYT010000622.1:4410733-4427252 GCA_025433975.1 Liostenogaster flavolineata | reverse complement strand
ACAAATGAAAACATTTTTATGGCAACGTATCACGATTTAACCTGCCGATTTAGTAGAAAAGATATACATGTATAGAAAGTATAATAACAAAAGGTCGATTTATCGATATCGTTACGCCGTAACGACGTTATTATTAAAGTATTATAAATATTTAATATTATTATAATCGTTACAATATTACACGATATTACTACGCCGTAATGATATATAATACCAACGACGTACGAGTGGAAAAAGATGAAAACCTAAAACGAATCCGCGAGAGATCGTCCCTCTATTTATTCCCTTCGTTTCCATTTCTCCGCTTCCATCCTTCCACGCCTAGATTTTCCTCGACGTTGAATAGGACAAAATCCGCGCGATCGATCGAGAACGAAACGAGTCGGCGCAAATTTACGACGAGCGAGGCGAGTCGACGGGGAATCGTCTCGAAGGAAGGAGGCCGCGTGATTCGCGACGGATCGGACGGAATCGCAGTCGGACAGGTAAGGAACGAAGCGGCCGAGCGTAGAGGCGTACGGACGGACAGGTAGACGCGCGGCGTCCCGTTTCGTCGCTCGAGAATATTTTTTCTCGCGCGGCCTCGACGCCGATAAGCCGATAAAGCGGCGGAACGCGAGACGAGGCGCGGCCAAAGACAAAAATCACGACGCACGCAAGCTCGTCCGCCTCGTGGAAACGCCACGAGGATTCGCTATTTGCGCAGCTGTTCAAACGAGCCGCCGACGGCCGCGCCTCGAAAATACTAACACGACGTACTCGTCGTCGTCGTCGTCGTCGTCGTCGTCGTTCGATTTTTAACATTATTCTCGTCTACGGTCATCTTTTCGCGATGGTCGGACGCTCGCCGTCGTGGGATCGTCATCGAGCGACGCGACGCGCCTCTCGACCCGTTTTCGCGCCGAGTGGAGTCGAGAGAGACGATCGTTGGTTGCTACTCGTGGCTAGAATTTAACCCTTTCGATGCTAGACGACGATACATTATTTCGAGAATGAGCATCGATACGAGGCTCGATATAAAACTTTCGAGAATTACGAGATGGATGATACGTGCCCATAATCGTGAAAGTGGTCCGAGTGAAGATTTTAAGAAAACGAGTTTATCGGTTATTTCACGCCACGTTATTTTAAAGGAAATTAATTCCATATAATTTTTACGATATTGTCAAAAATGAACCATTAGATAGTGGTTGTCATTTCAACGTTATATGGAATTATGAAAGTGGTCCGAGTTTATCAGTTATTATAAATCAGCCGACGACAACAATGATAACGATGGTAACGCGTTCTTTGAACGAAAAACGCGAAATTATTATTATTATTATTATTTTATTTTATAATATTAACTTCTATACATATTTTGTCTACCAAACCGAAAAGTTAAATCGTAATTCGTTCTCGCAAAAATGTTTTCATCTTGATCGAATATGAAAAAAAATTCTTAGTCGATCGGTAGCCTTCTCGAATATATTATATGTAAATACGAGTGCGATGGGTTAACGAGGAAAATACATACGATGAAACGAGATGAGTTTCCGTAAGGGCATATCTCGAAACTACCTCGCGTTACATAAAATCGATAAGCGTCGAGAGCGCTTATCGATTGTTATTAAAAAGCACTTGTGCAAAGAAAAAATGACGTCTGGTGACCGAATTTCAACGGTCGATTGTTTCCACTTCGAAATGACATAAGAGACGTTTGTCGTCGCCGAGAACGATTTACTATACGTTGCCGCTTGCCACAGCTATTTGAACGAAAATCGGGCAGTCGATGCGCTCAATGCCTCTAGAATATAGGCACTAAAAGGGTTAACGCGATACGGATCGATCCACGTGCGCGTATCCCGCGCCGCCCTGAAATAGACGCGACGATTCGCGTCTCCACGTGCGTCACGCTGCCTTATTTATTTCACGCGAACACTTTTGCGCTCACAGGATCCGCTCTCAGACTTCTATCGTCTCTTCTTTCTCCCTTTTCGTTCGTCTTTTCGTTCGAGCGCGAAAATTCTTTAATCGTCCCTGCGTATCTTTCGCTATTTATTTTAACATTGAGTTGTCTGGAAAGTTCGTACCGATTTTGAAGAGAAATTACGTCTTTTTTTGTTAAGAAAAAAAATTCATTATAAATAAAATGATAAATAAATTTAAAAAAAAAACGAAAATCGGCACGAACTTTCCGAACAACCCAATACATTTTTCGTTTATTTCGTTGATATGTTCGTATTAACACGTCATTACAAAGATCGTTATTTGCCATAAGAATACGCAAGGCTTCGTTGCCTTGGTAACGTAACGAGAAAATCAATTTATTTCTCGTTTCTTGAAAGAAGAATAAAACGCGACTCGTTAACGTTTCAATGGCCGCAAGTCTACGCGGTCGAACGTCGTCGGGGGCCGGCGATATTTTTGAAGAATTAATTTAAAAAAATCGTATATAAATCCACGAAATAATTCAACGCGTGCGAGTACGCTCGTAAAAAAGAAAACAACGACAACGATGACGACGCATTTAATACAACGAACGTACACATATAAATACGTACATACGCGCGCATGTGTGCGAGCGGCCATTGAAGCGTTGAGATCGCTTCGCTTCGATCGACGAGACGGAAGAAACGACGAGGAATAACAAAGAATCGAAGTATTTACGCGGGGACCCCGAATCGCAACGTAATCCGTGTTTCGACGAATTCGTGGCTTTCCCAGGGAAAGGGAGAGAAGAACGACGACTGCGTTCCCATCGTCGACTCGAGCAGGTACTGGAACGCATCAGGTGTTTCTCAGGTGTTCCGAAATACCTTCTTACCGTTGTCGGCCACCGTCGTTCGAAAGACTCGTTTTCTCGTTGCCGCGACGGTCTCTTCCTCCTTCGCTCCCTCCCTTCGCGTGATTTCAACTCGAATAAACCAACCACCATCCATCGGCAACGAACCGAGCAACTCTCGAACTCTCAACCCTTCCGGTGCTGGACGACGAGAGACGTCGTCGTTCGGAAAAGTTTCGAGAAACGCGACTAAATCGACATTGTTCTACAAAGTTCATTCAAACGTAAGAGAAATGTGTGAAATTTAATGCTAAAATTCGCGATACTTTCTCCCCGACTCAATATTTTCTATATTATCAAGCATAATATTAAGTATAAATTAAATTCATATATAAACTTGTATATAATAATATATCGAGTTGGAGAAAAAGTATTGCGAACTTCAGCAGTAAATTTCACACATTTTTCTTACGTTTGAATGAACTTTATCGAGCCAAGTATGTTCCATTTTGGTCTATAACTTCTTACCATTTTTGGGAGTAGAACCATTATTCCATCGGTGTAGAACTTCTGGATTTTTTTGGCGATAAACCGAGATAGGTGATTTACGCAGTCTTCTTTCCACGTCAATTTTAAACCATTAAGAAAATTTTGCAGGGACCGAAACAAATGGTAATCCGAGGGTGCTAAATCCGGGCTATATGCTGGATCCATTTGAGCATAAAAATCCGCAATACTTTTTCCCCAACCCAGTATATCGTATATCCCTCGCGCCCTCCTTCTTAAGGATCGCTCTCTTCCTTCTTAAAATCTGTAAAGTCGACGTCGGCTCGAGCTTGGGACCAGTGGCGTAAAAAATGGTGAGAGAGCGAAGATAAGATTAATAAGAAAGCGTCATAGGGGTCACGAACGATGGGTATTCGTCGATTCATCGAAGCTAAGGAATTCGGCTATTTTTAAACGACTTATTATAGTCTAATCGCGATTCCCTACGAAATCGTCGACTTCCTCCCTCCATCTATCCGTCTTTCTCCCCCTCTCGTACGAAAGCGCTCGTTTCCGTGTTACGCTACCACGGCTTATTTACTCGTTAACGAGAGCCACGAAAGCGGCTCGCGCAAAGGACCTCGATAGCCCCTCGATAGCCCCTCGTAACCCCTGTCCTCGTAATTCTCTCTCCTGACGATGCTAGCCAGGACGAAATTCATCCTGGAATCGTCGCACCGAGAGTCGAAAAGCCGGCTGGGGCGTCGACTTTGAGAGTGGAACTAAATTGTAACTTTCAAATCTGAAAATCTCAAATCGATCGGACGAGCTACTGGAGATGTAATAAATATTACGAGCGGAATAAAATCTTAAATCTTAAATCTTGAATCTTAAGGTTCCAACATCGAGACGAAGTCTTTCTTCGTCCGCCACGAATTTATAAAATTTGTCGGAATTCTAGGATTCAAAAGCGCGTAACCGATGAAAATGTTCCTTCCTTCGTCGTTTCCGATTGCCTCGGATCCCTCCAATGCGATGTTTTCCCGATCCTTGCGATTCGTTCTTCTCATCAGCGTTAATCGCGATTACACGCGACGACGTAGTACCGATCGTTTCTCGATTTACTTAAAAAAAAAAACAAAAAAAACGCGACGAAAACGATTTATTCCGAAAATCAGAATCTAGAAGATGGTAACGACAAACACCTTCTCGAGAGCGCTCGAAAACACTTCGTAATCACAAACACACACGTACACACATTCGTACATACGTGGAGCTTCGTAGCCTACATACGTAGGCAAGAAAGAAGGTAAAAGATCGAGCTGCCAAATCGAGAAAGCGAAAAGAAAAAGAGGAGATGGTCGTTGGGAATTTGGCGTGCGCGTTTCTCCTCCGCGTGGTCTAAAACGTCTCCTCGTTCCTTCCTCTCGTCTTTTCGAGGGATAATGGAGTGGCGAGACTCTCGTACGTTTTTATCTGTCCGCGTACGTGAGTTTTCCTCGAGGACGGTCGGTTTCGCGATCGGATGACGCGGTAAAGAATGCGCGTGTCGCACGCGCGCGCCGATGCAAATCCGAGACGCAGGATCGACCGCGAGGAAATAACGAACATATGTATATCGCGACGCGTGGAAACGACTTTTATCGGCGATTCTCTTTCGTTATTCGCGTTTATTGCTCTGTTTACTTCTCGCGTTATGGCGCACGTAGAACCGCGATCGCGACGCTCGCTCGTCGAAGGTACGGCGACGAGGCTTTCACGGTTGGTCAATCACGTAGATCGATGTCGCTTTTGAGGCAAGTTGCTTTTAAAATCGCGATGTGATCCCTAAAATGGCGGCGGAGGCGCTCGGATTTGTCAGACTCTGGAAAGTCTATTTTTCTATCTGATTTCTTTTTAGTCTGTTTCCTAATTTTTTAGTACAGTTTCAAAGTAGCGTTTTTCGTTTCTTGGTCATGGAAGGTACGACGAGACTCTCTCGGTTGGCTAATCGCGAAGATCGGCGCCGTTTTTGGGGCAAGGTGCTTTTAAAATCGCTAGGTGATTCTTAAAATGGCGGTGGAGGCGCTCGGATTTGTCAGATTCTATAAAATCTATTTTTCTATCTGTTTTCTCTTTCTAGTTCGTTTCCTAATTTTTTAGTACAATTTTAAAGTAGTGTTTTTCGATTTTATCGTGTAAGTTTCCATGTTTTTCGTTTCTTAGTCATGGAAGGTACGACGAGACTCTCTCGGTTGGCTAATCGCGAAGATCGGCGCCGTTTTTGAGGCAAATTGCTTTTAAAATCACAACGTGATTTCCAAATTGGCGTCGGAGATCCTCGAGTTTTTCTAGTCGCTAGGAATAGCGTCCGTTTTTTTTCACGTACAACTTTAACGCGTTACCCAATGTTTCTCGATGTTATCGCGAACGTTTCCACGTTACTCGTTTTTTACTCGTCGAAGGTACGACGAGACTTTCTCGGTTGGTCAATCACGAGGATCGGCGCCGCTTTTGAAGCAAGTTTCTTTTAAAATCGCGATGTGATTCCTAAAGTAGCGGTAGAGGTGTTTAAATTTTCCTGTCTGTAGAAAGTCTGTTTTTCTAATTTGATTCCTAATTTTCTAGTACAATTCTAAACCGATGTTCCTCGATGTTATCGTACACGTTTCCACGTTTCTCGTTTCTTAGCCATGAAAGATACGACCGGACTTTTGAGGCAAGTTGCTTTCAAAATTGCAATATGATTCCCAAAGTGGCGGTGGGGGCACTAAAATTGTTCGGTCTCTGTAAAGTCTATTTTTCTATCCGCTTTCTCTCCAATTTGTTTCTTAATTTTCCAGTAGAATTTTAAGCTGGTGTTTCTCGATGTTATCGCGAACTTTACCATGCCATTCGTTTCTTGTAGCGATTTGGACAGCCGTTGAGTGCTTTTGTTCGACGTCGAGGTAGAGGCGCACCGGCTTCCATCGACATTGATATTTCGATGCACTCGGAAACCGACGTGGTATCTTCCACGCGACCTTTCGTTCGGAGATGACCGATGATATTTGCAGGCCCCGATTGCTTTCCAATATCGCAGGTGGGAAGACGATTCGCGAACGAAAATTCCTTGTCGTCGGCTACGCTAACGTCGTCGATTTCGTCCACACCTCGTTTCGTCTCGAATCGAATGACTTTCCTTTCTTTCGTTTATTTCAATCTCGTCGATTGCCAAAAATATCGATCATCGGTCAATTTGTATTAAACGTTCGTGCGTTACGCGCTTGCGATCCGTCGAGTTTATATTCGTGTCAAGGCCATCGCGATATAGCAAAGCCGTAAAATCAACCGTAAGATCAGGTTCTCGATCGACACGTTTCAGTAGTCGAAACAAGGAAATCTTGATTAGGATCGTTAGAAGCGACGGTTTGTTCGGTGAAATAATCCACGTAGACGCGATTTTTCATACTCACGAATATCAATGTTCGAATAGATCGCGCGTTACTCCGTACGTATTCGGATTCGTGCCAAATACGCGAACAAAATTCGTTAAATCGTTCAAATCGTAAAACCGTTTAGAATGTTAAGACATGGAAGTTTCGTTTCGTCGTTTAAAGACACGCAACGAACGATTCGAAGTAATCGATGTTCCTTCTATATTTTATTCCACCCGTACGATCGATAAATTCCGAATATTCCGACCGAGAACAATGTCGTTTCGTTCGGAGGAAATATTAGGTCGTCAAGGATGAAATTCGTAGTTGATAAATAATATTCAACGAATATATTTTTTACAAATTTCATTCTCGTCGACTCGATACAAAGGATCGTCAGGAAAGATACTTCGTAAGGGTGGGCCAACTTGTACCGACTGACGCATTATATAATAAAACGCACGTGAAATGTATATTAATACGCGAAAGTATACTTTATCAACTTTGTTATCGCGTGGAAAATAACATCGTTTAAACGACCTCCATTTTCTCGTCGACGAATAAATTATTAAAAACACTCCAAGTTGGCCCCTTCTTACGAAATATCGGCTCCGATCGCCGCGACATCGATCGAAGCCGAAGCTCAATCCAGGCTCTACCCAAGCGTACTTTCGTCTACGTTGAATCGGACGGTGCCACGAGGCGATCGAAGCAGCTTCGATCGAAGATCGAGGAACGCGACGTTATCGCGCGGGAACTTCGAGACTCTCCCCCTCCCCCACGCCCGGCCGCCACCCTGCCAGGGATAAAAATCGCTTCCTTCCTCGCGAATCGCATCTCGTCATCGAATCGCGAACGAGGAGCTGTGGGCGCACCAGGTGATACAACGCCGTGGGCAGTCCACGCGAAACGCCGTGGAAAGAAAGACGCGAGGCGAGGCAGGCGAGGCAGGCGAGGCGAGGCGAGGCGAGGCTCGAGGGGGTCGAGGCGAGAGACGGGAGAAGGAAGAGCGACCGGGGGGGCTCGATCAGCCGGCGACGAGAGAGAGAGAGGAAGAGAAGAGACGCGGATCGAGAGAGCGAACTAAAAAGAGGCAAAGGATGAGAACGTAGCGAAGAACGAAGGACGAGGAGAATCGCCAGAAGGGGGAGGAAATGGTGGTGGTGGTGGTGGAGGAGAGGAGGGGGAGGGGGATAAAAGGCGCGTTCGCAAAGGCGACCGAAGCTGGCCGGCCTGGTCGGTTTGGCCCCGTGGGAACGCGTTGGTGGCCAGCTGCACTGATTGCCGTGAGAGGACGTGACGTAGTCGTTGACGAGAGACACACGTATAGGATTCTCTCTCTCTCTCTCTCGTGATTGGCGACGGCGGCGGCATCGCTGGTGGTGGAGCTGCCGGTGGAGGTGGTGGTGGTGATGGCGACGGTGACGGTGGTAGTGTGGTGGTGGCGATGGTGGCGATGTACGGGGGCAAGAGAGTGTCCAGGCCGACCGACTGCTGCTCGCTCGGGCGCTGGCTGCTGCCGCCGCTCGTGGAGACGACGGGGAGGGGCGGGGAAGGGGCTACGCATTCCAGAGAGGCGCCGGCCAGTCTGCGGCACACCTGCGCGTTCGGTTGAATCACGGCGCCTCCGACATAACCCAATCTCGCCTTCTCTCTCTCCTACGCGTTCCAACGCGTCTGTAGTCGCGCGCTGCTCTTTATCTCGGCCTCGATACCTCTCTCTCACTCTCTCTTCCTTTCTTCCTATCTCTCTTTCTCCTTCTCGCTCGCTCGCTCGCTCGCTCACTCACGCACGCATACACGCGCGTACGAAGTTCGTGGAGCCGACGGTACGCGCTGTCTCCTTTCCTCTTTAGCTCGGCCGTCTCTTCTCTCTCACTCCTTCGCTATCCTTCTTCTCCTCCTCCTCTTCTTCTTCTTCTTCTTTGCCTTCCTTCTTCGCTCGCCGCGTTGCGTTCTATCTTTATCCCGCGCGAGTCGCTAGTTCTGTCCCTCTCGCTCCACCTCGCCTCTCTCGCGTGCGTCCTCGTTTCTCCGTCGTCTCCACGTTCTATCTTCGTTCCGTCGGGGATGCGTTCCACCTCTCTTTCCCTCCTCGGTCCTCCTTCTCTATCCTACGTCTCGTTGACTCGCTCGAGCCCGAGTATCGTCGCGGTATTTTCCGTCTCTTACGTTCTCTTCTTCTCTTTCTCTCTCTCTCTCTCTCCCTCACTCTCGCCACCGTTCTTCTGGCTTCCTTTTCTCCCCCTCCGCACGCATAAGCACCCCCTCAGCTAGCCACCGAGGAGAGAACCCAACGAAGGTGACGGTGGAGGAAGAGTCGCGAGGGAGAGGGGGGAGGGCCGACGACCACGACGACCACGACGACGACGAGGCATCCGCGAAGGAGGAAAGGAGAGGGAACGACGCTAACTCGCAGAGGAGCGAGAGAGAGGGGAAACGGTGCTCGGGAGGGCCGATCTTATGTACAATCGGAGGCGTGCAGGTGTCCGTCGTCCGTTCGGCGGTCGGCACGTCTGTCAGTGCCGCGCAATCTAAGCCATAGCGCGTCGGGGGCCCGCGTAGCGACGGCTACGAGCGGACACCTGTTTTCCCCCCCGCGTCCCTCCAGCACCTGTTTGCTCTCTTCGCCAAGGCGCCCTCGCGCTCTTTCGACCATGCATTTGCTCTTCTTATCTTTTTCCTCTCCCCTCCTCCCCCTGGACCCCCCGATCGTCACCAGGACGCCTCTTCCGTCCGGAAGATCGCTCCTAACGATCGCTCGTTAGGTCACTTACGCGCCCCTCCTCTGGCAGCTTCTTTAATCTCTCGGTTACTCTAATACTCACGTCTGGCGGGATCCCTCGTCCTTGGGTCGTCGTCGATGTCGTCCTCTCTCGAGGAAAAGAGGAAAAGCGGAAAAGCGTATCGAGAAAAAGGATTTTTCGCGTACGGACGAGAGAAGAGGCCGGAGGGAGAGAATGGAGACGGAAAGAACGAAGAGGACACCGCCGCGATAATCTCGAGCGAACGTGAGACCCCGAGGACCCATTCAACGACGTGGGAACGCGCGCAGATACCATTCATAAGTCGATGGTTCGTACGCGATGCCCAGGACACGGCGCACAAGGCGACACGACCTACGACGACGCGTCGATGTGTGCGTCGATCCTTCGTGAGTGCTTGAGAGAGAGAGAGAGAGAGAGAACTCGTAGGACCGAGACCAGCTGTTTCTCTTCATCGTTTGCTCTCCGAGACGACGCGCTATCGAGGTTACGATTGGCCGATCGACCGATTCGTGCTGGACGCGATTATCACGCGCAACGACAGCGCATAAAGGCGATCTTCGCTCCGAGAGCTTCGATAAAATCGTCGCCGAGCGTCCCGACGCTCGATATCGATCCTGACATCGATCTCGATTTATCGAATTCACTCGCGTTTTACCTCCTTGCGTCTCGACGATCCTCTCAAAGTGCTTTTCAGACTAGCTCCAGCTTGATCCAACTGGCTCCAGCTTGCTCTAATTAGCTTCAGATCGCTCCAACTAGCTCCAGCTTGATCCAACTTGCACCAGCCGGCTCCAACTCGAATCGACTAGCTTCAGCACGCTCTAATTAGCTTCGGCTTGCTCCAGCTAGCTGCAGCTCATCCCAACTCCCTCCGACTCGCTTCGACTCGCACCAACTGGCTCCGGCTGAAGATCGCGACGACATCTTGTTCGTTCTCGTGGACAAATCGTAGCTGTCGCTGAACGGAACCTACCGTGTGTGCGAGAGAGAAAGAAAGAGAAAGGAAGAGAGAGGAGGAACCGAGAGAACCCGCAGCCTTTCCTTCACGGCTCGCAGCGACGAGCGTCGTGGGATTCGTGGGAGCCTGTTTTCCGTTCTTGCCTCGTTCCATCGCGAACACGGACCCCACGTCGTTGTTTTCTTGTTGTTGTTGTTGTACGACCGCGAAGGAGAGCTCGAATTTCTGCCAAGATCGGAGAGTACGTGCCCACGGCGATATCGTCTTCGGGTCCACGGAAGGACCAAGGGAGAGGGAGAAGGACGAGGAGAAGAAGGTCCCGTGCGCGAGTACCGACGCCAGGACGAGCGAGAAGGAGCGACCTTTTGTCTTCCTTCTTCCTCCCTCTTCCCTCCTGTCTCTTCTCCTCGTTCAGCACTGGTCGCCACTCACGTTGAACCCTTCGACGCGGCCCTGCGGTCCCTTCGATACCCTTCGATCGCATGCTTGCGAAATTCTTCGGCGAATCGTGGTTAATGTATTAATCCATTGATTCATTAATTTATAAATTTATTGTTGACTAACCGTTAATTTATTAATAGTCTTCTTTCTCAATCTCGTAGTGCACTACGAGCGTCGATCGATCATCGAAGTGTCTTTCTTCGATCGTCGTTCATTGATGCGGACTCAGTCGTTCGATTACTTCAATTGCATTCAGGGCACACATCGACGTTCCGATACCCAAATGTCGAGACGATCTACAATACGGGTAGTGACGAAAGAACCTCCTCGTCGATAATCGCCTACTTTGCAGAGTCGGACCAGGTCGTTTAGAAAATAATTCGGAGGCTTTATTCGCGATCGTTGATCCGGAGCGACTCCAGCCGTGCTAGCGGCGCGCGATCAACCAGATGCAACCTCCGGCTTGGCCTATTCGAGCGTGGAACTTCCGCTGTTTAACGAAGAGCGATACGTCCTTCGTACGTCCAACTATCGGTTGGCTTTTTATTTCGAGCTTTCGTCGTCTTTTCCGGAGGCGTACGCGCGTCTTTGCAAATTGAATATGGCCGTTCGGAAGGAACAGACCCCGAGCGAGCGCTGGAGCGCACCGAGCGGCACCGATTTTCTCATAGCTCGGTGTCGCACACGGCCCATCGACAGATGTTATCGCACGGTTTTACTTACGCAAATCTAGGGGCAAGCTCGATCGCATCTGCACTCTCAGTGGGGTACTGGAAACCCCTAACTTTTAAGGGGTGCGATCCCTGAGAAAATCTAAGTGTCCGTCCAGGTGTCGCGAGTTCGCTCGACACCTGGAGCTCCTCGAATTTGCCGTTACTCACCTTCGCGACGATCCTCGCGTTATATCGGGACTCGACGTATTCGCGATGCCAACGAGATACCTCGTACCTTTTCTCCGTTTGATCGGTGAAAATCTTGCTCGGATCGTGGCTTGAGATTCCACGAGATTTCATCAGCTAGCTCAGGCTGGATCACGCGACGTTCGAACGGTACATCGTCGTCATGGTCTAGAAACGAGCGAGGAACGATGGCCGTACGAAAAAGCAGCGGATTTCAAGAAACGAAGACTCCGTAATATTTTATTTGCATAGCTCTTGATATTGGTCGACGAATATTCCAGTTGGTCTCAAGGTTGGCCTGGGTTAGGGAGACGAAATCGTCCGCGCAGCCGTCCATCCGGAGGTTCAGGAAACGAACGTCCTTACGGGGTCGAGGACGTCGAGAGAGAAAATCAAAGAATCCGTCCAGGTGTCGAGCGAATTGCGACAGCTGTCGGGTCTCGTCCGTCGAGGTGTACCGTGTCGCGGGTTTCCCATTTGTAATTAATGAAACGTTTTAAGAGACACCTGTGCTACCATTTCCGTCGTCGCGGGCGCACAGGTGGCGGCGAGTCGACGTCGACGGCCTAGCTACGCGCCGATAAACCTCGGCTACGGTGGCACAGGTGCGCGCACGCACCTACCTACCTACAACTCCGGTCATGCTCGATCGGGAACTCGTAACCGGTGAAATCCCGGTACGGTCGCGACTGTTTTGGCGATTACTGGGAGCGAGGACGCCCGCGGATCGACTCTCTGCTACTTAGCCGTCCATCCGTTAACCCCGACAGATCGAATCACGAGTCTTCGAGGTGCCGGACCGAGCTGGAGCCAGTCGGAGCGAGGTAGAGCGAATTGGAGATGGTTGGAACGAGCTGGAGCCAGTTGGGGCGCATTGGAGCAAGCTGGAGCTAGTTGAAGGGCGCTGGAGCCAGCTGGAGCTAGTTGGAGCGAGCTGGAACCAATCGAAGCGCGTTGGAACGAGTTGAAACGAGCTGGAGATCGCGGAACGACTTCGAGTCCTCCTTCTCGACACGTCTTGGATTTATCGTGAGCCCGATCTTGTTCCGAGATCTCTTATTCTGAGATTTTGATCTTGTTCGACTCTCAATAGCTCATCCCTTACTCTTTATTCGATTCCACGTCGATGATCGTAACGCGCGTCTTCCATTTTCCTCTCCCGTCCTCCATTTTATATTATATTACGAATAGGAAAGGACCAAGATTGCATCATCGCCGGTAACACGGCTCCGTAATGGGAGTGTGGACTTTCTTTCGTGGTAAACGTTCGGTATACGCGCCTATATATCTTCGAACGAAAGATATTCACCGCTAGTCTATCGCGGTTTTACGACTGGGACCAATTAGTCGTCGAAGGTTCGCGTTGACGATGCCTCGTCATTAGCATAGAAAAGGCCTCTCGAACGTTTGAGAGGAATCGGCTCGTTCGACGGGCCGATAACTAACTTTTCGCTCGCCTAAAGCAAAAATCTTTCAATTATCGCACACATTTGGCGTATCGACGCGAACTTCGAAATACGGTCGCGCTGGTATATTCGCAAAGGTCGTTCGCGTCCATCGAAACGGTAATAGCGAGAAACCGTTCGGGCTTTACGATCGTATTGTACCTAGCGAACGAATTCCTCGGTCCGCCATAAAGAATACGATCTCGATAAAGAGGTGTGGAGAGAAGAGGAGAGGAGAGGAGGGGCAACGACGCACCGCACCGCCACGAGATTCGAGACGGAGTCGACGCGACATCGTCGTCGATCGAAGGCTTCTCGCGACGAGGAGAAGTTGGATAGAAACGCGAAATTTGTCTTTGCTTCTGCAGCTTTTCTTTAAACGTTTGATTTTTTTTTCTAAGTCGAAGAAAGAACGTCAAGATCGAGCGCAATGTCGAATTTACGACGCGAGAAAGGCGATTTTCGAGCTATTTCGTGGAAGTCGTCGAACCTTTCCCGGTGAAGGATATCACGTTCGACGTCGCGTCGTTCTATTCTCGTTTTACGTCTTTCTAGCTTCGCTTCGAGTCGATTCTTAATTTTATAGATAGACCTTGTCTCTCTCATCTCGGCCAAGAATGGAACGAAAAGACGGCAGGTGGACGAGGCGACGACGCTCCTTGCCGATCCGTCGAGCTAACAACGCGTATCCTCGCGTCCCAACGAATTTTTACCTTGGGTCGTTCCGATAGGAGAATCCTTCCAAATGGACGAATAAAATCGGGACGGTCGAATAAATTCGAAATGGAAGAACAAATTCGAAATGAACGAACAAATTCGAAATGGACGAACAAATTCGAAATGGACGAACAAATTTAAAATGGACGAACAAATTCAAATGGACGAATGAGTTTGAAATGGACGAAAAAATTCGGAACAAATCGACGTCATCCTGACACGCGGATTCGCGTTCTCGTCCGCGAACGAGGATTCCTCTTGCTCCTCTGTTGACTCGGGAACGCAAGGCAATCTCGCAACGTCGAGTCTTTTCCGAGCGCAATAAAAGGCGCGTAGGTAAAACGTCGTAACGAGAAGCGAGCGAGGAGCATCGTGTCGTGCGTTGCTCGCGGAACGCGGTCGATATCGTGCTTCGTGCCGTGAATATCGGCATTGTTTCGTCCATTGTTACCGGATAAAGCGAACGGTTCTTTCCTTACGGCTTGACCTCCTTGAAGGACGACCCGTTTCACCGACCGAAATGAGCGGTCGTCTGTAAAAGTAGCGTTGAGTCACATTCTCTCGTACAACCGGAGACAATTCGTCGCGTTTCACACTGGTTCCGTGATGCTACGACCAACACGTTCCATGATAATTCTTTTCGAGGGAAAACGAAGTCGTGTGGGTTTAAAAGAGAGACAGAGTGCGAGAGAGAAAGAGAGAGAGAGAGAGAGAGACCACCCACGAAGGTATTTTCCAAAAGAAATCGAAGGCTTTCACCCGAATTTTCCTCCTTTGAAAAACACGAGAAAAGGCAAGAAGTAAGCGCCGGTAGTGCATAATAAGCGAGTCTCGTTAATATTTATGACAATCGCGATGCACGACGAATAGCGTCCGAACGATTTTCACGGCCTCGATTCTTCGATTTTCTCTCGGTTGTTTGCATAACACTCCACTCCCTTTTCTTCGAGATTCACTCTTTGTGACCGTTTCGGTCGGTCGGGTGCCCAAGGTGTCGTCCGAAACGAACGACGAAGATATCTCTCGCGTTTAAAGCGAACCACGTTGAGACTTCTTTAAGAAATCTTAAATACTAATCAACAAAATAATTTCCATCACTTTCCAACACCTTTTGCCAGCGTAAACGCAGTTGTTCGATCCTCTTTTTAGAAAATCTCTAAAATGAAATAAAAAAAAATTTTAAAATCGAAGAAATTTTGATTACTTTCGGTAGACCTAATATATATAATATTTATATTAAAATCCGACATTTCACAAGCACCAACCTACGTAGTGCAACGTAGTGGTACGCTCGCATTTCTACGCGCTTCTTTTCTTCTCACGAGCTCACCGTCGGACCCTGACGCGTTCGAACGTGTCTGCTTTCGTCTCGTTTCTCTATCCACCCACGCGACCACCCAACATCCTCGAAATGCCTACCGAACGGCACGATAGAAATTCATCCACGATTTATCGTCCGCACCTAACGCCGTTCCTCGTCGATTCGCTCTTATCGAACGAGGGGGAACGCACTACCTGTTGTTGTTAGCTGCTAGTCGTCGGTCACCGCTCGTTTTGCCTACCTGTTGATATCGATGCGTTCGGCAGGCCGCGTTCGTCTTTATTTCCGCGAAGAATCATCGAAAAAGATAAATTTAATCAAAGGGGAAGAAAAATGTTGCAACTTTTTCCAAGAAGAAGAATCGTCAAACCCGAGATGAGTCAAATTCGTCTCTTTTTGTATAATTGATAATTGACTCGTAGAAGATGATTTTTGTATGAGAATTAGGCGAAGCAAAGAAGAAGTCAAAAGCGGCTCTTGTCGATTCTCGTGTCGTTCGCGGGTACGTTTAATCAAAAGACACAATTTTGCCACTTTTTCCGAGGCGAAGAATCGTCAAACCTGAAAAGAGTCGCATTTGTCACTTTCTTTATTATTTCTAATTGACTCGTCGAAGATGATTTTCGTACGAGAATTAGACGAATCGAAAAGGATTGAGAATGAAGGGCGACTTTTATAAATTCGCGTGTCGTTCGCGCCGCATCGATAATTATTCCGTGGAACGTTCGTTCATTAGCAGGCACAGTGTCGTTCATTGTCTCGCAATCTTTCTCAATTCGACGAATCCCCTTTTCTAAGAACGAACGAACGGGTGAAAAATCGCATGGAAAGGAAGCGATCTATCGACTATCTCGCACGGATGATCGGCCGTCTCGAGTCCGCGAGATCGTCCGAAACGCAAGGCACGCGCGTACCAGATGATAACGTTCGGTCAGCTTCCGAGAAAGCGATGCACCAAAACGGACGACTCCTTCTTCTCTTTCCAACCCATTGGACTTTTATGAGCCGGAGAAGAAAGAAAGAAAGAAAAAGAAAGGAAAAGACGCGGAGCGGAGGGGAGGAAGAACGTTGCCACGAACCTTTAGACCTCTCGCGTAGTAGGGCGTAGGCGTTTTCGTTTCACCGCGGCTATCCCTGTGTCCTACCTGTTGCGGGCGGCGATGGCTCGGAAGAAAAGGAGAAAAAAGAGAAAGAGAAGAGACGGAGCTCGAGCGAAGAAAACCGAGCCGAATAAGAGCCACGAGAGCGTAAAGGACGGAGGAGCAGAGAGCAACGTTTAATGCGCGGCAAGAGGTTTCTCCGAGATGCGAAACGTGCGTCGAGTA
>JAITYT010000622.1:4383144-4395634 GCA_025433975.1 Liostenogaster flavolineata | reverse complement strand
ACTGAAAAAATAAATTTTATTATCTCGTTAATCGACCCATTATCCGCCAATGTCCCACTTTTGAGACACCTTATCAAATTTCAAATTCAAAGTTGGTTAATACTCGTAGTATACGGTTGATTTAATTCTTTGTTTTTCTTTGTACTTTTATATCGCGGCGATTTTTATATTTTTATATAACGGATTTAATTTACGGAATAATAATTTAAACGACGAATTAACGAATTTCCTTCCGAAAGATCGATGCTAAGCTCGCGTCTCGAATAACAACGAGTAATTCAATCGTATTTCACCTCATTCATTGACTTAAAACAATAATAACTGAAAAAATAAATTTTATTATCCCGTTAATCGACCCATTATCCGCCAATGTCCCACTTTTGAGACACATTATCAAATTTCAAATTCAAAGTTGGTTAATACTCGTAGTATACGGTTAATTTAATTCTTTGTTTTTCTTTGTACTTTTATATCGCGGCGAGTAACGGATTAAGTATAATAATTTAAACGACGAATCGACGAGTTTATTCTCTGAGTTTCTTTATGAGATTCTTTCTCTACGTTATTAACGCGACGAATTTCCTTCCGAGAGATCGATGCTAAGGACGTTCATTTTTACGATAGGAGTGAAAACATACCAGTGCCAAGGAGAGCGATCTCGTGGTTTCGGGGTGCGCATCGCCGTCGTCTCTAAGTACGGCGCGAAGGTGCGCGATGTAGGTGGCAGCAAGACGAAGGGTATCCAATTTGCTGAGCTTCGTGTCCGCCGGTACCCACGGCAATGTCGTCTTTAATCTGCAAAATGCTTTGCTCAGGACTCTCATTCTCGCTCGTTCTCGCGCGTTCGCGGCGTTTCTCGGCGCTCGACTGTCCAGATCGTCCTTAGAGAATCTTTCTTCGGACGCGAACTCCTCCTCGTCGCATTCCAACGTCGGTATCAAGGAGCGTCGCTTTTTTGGCATCGCGCACTGCAATC
Organism: Liostenogaster flavolineata; assembly: GCA_025433975.1. NCBI lineage: Eukaryota > Metazoa > Arthropoda > Insecta > Hymenoptera > Vespidae > Liostenogaster > Liostenogaster flavolineata. Next base: position 4,394,658 of record JAITYT010000622.1, on the reverse strand, counting down.
GAAACCGTCTCCTTAACGTTTTTCCCCTTCCGAACGAACGAACGAACCACTCGAGATCCACGTATCGATCCTCGTCGATGCTCGTCGATCGAAAAGGTTGCGAGAAAGGGCGGAAAAATCGATCGTTTAAAAATTCGTCGAAATCGTCGCGTTCTCGAGGTCCTCCAACCCTTCGAGGACGAATTCGCCCTCGAACGCTTCCCTCGGGGTAATTATTTCGATCGGAGACCTTCCTTGGCTCTATATCGATTACTCACCTCGTCCCTTCGATCGATTCGGAATTCTTCGAAGTGGCGATTCCTCCGCAAAGCCGCGATCTGACGCGTCGTCGACGCGAAACTAATGGTCGGTAGATGCGCCTTGGTAGGGCCACGAAGAAGAGGCAGAGGATCGAGTTGAGAGAAATTTTGGTAGGAGAGGCAAAGCGGAAGTGCTAACGCGTTCTTACCAAGAGACCAAAGATTCGGAACGCTCTCAAAAGCAGGCGGGGCTTTCCGACTTCCACGAGCCTCCTCCTTCGATACGCGTCCTCCTCCTCATGGATTCCAAAACGCGTTCATCCAATCGTTTGGAGGCTGCGTCATCTGTAGCCACCTGGTCCATCCTTCTGTCATCCGTCCTTTTCCGCTGGACTCTTAGGCAAATAGCCTTATCTCTTTTTAAATTGGCTCGTGCCCAACGTTCATTTCTTTCCTTTCTCCGTCTATCTACCAAACTTTTCCAATCGCCAGACGTTCTTCTCCTTTTTCTTCTTCCTGTTCGATCGTGGAATCGCACGCTTCCTCCGACTCTGGTCTCCTTTCTTCGCACGATCGAACACAAGAATTTTGTTTCTATCGGGCTACGCGTCGTTAAATCCATCTTGTTGCGAGTGTTGTAACATTTTATAACGTAAATTATTCCACCATGAATTTATACTCGCTTGTGCGACGAGTAATTTGTAATACGTAATTAGACGAGACGTTTATAGAAAATATTTTTTAATTTACATTTCTTCTATAATATTTGTATAATGTGTAGTAAATTTTTACGTACACATGTGGCACCATACACGTTCTTCTCTCTCGAGAAAGTAGGGTCGTGCGTCGTCTATTAATTCTTTCGAAACTCTTATTAAGTGGCAGTCATCCGTTTCGTTGAAGCCAGGATTAAGAATGGATCCTGTAATACGAGGATTGCGGTGACCCGAGTGATCCTACTTAACGTCTTGTGGAAGGGCCTGAGTTATAGCTCGACAAATTCGTGAAAATTCCCTCGCAATTTGACACGAGCTCTCCCCAGAACGAATCGTCTCTTCACTTCCAACGCGTCGACAGAGACGAGCTATTTAAAATACGATCTGTAATAAAACCAATTCTTCGTACTTGTACGAAATATTTTATTCGACCGGTTAGAAATTATTCGTCGACGATTAGTTCGTATCGTATCATTAATCGTCTTGATGTTTATTCTTCCACCGTAATAATTATTAGAGATGCGACGGTGGTGATTAATTACGGTTACAAATCGTTAAAATAATAAAAAAATTCGATAATATTTTTCACTTGACAAGAACCTTCTCGAAGAATAAAACGTACCTATGTAGAGACACTTTTTTATTACCTTTAATTGTTCCGTTAAGCGTATCATATAAAAATGCGATATGCAATTCGTGGACCGTACAAACCTCAAAAAGTTCTCAGAATATATTTTGCGAGCTTAAAACCACGTTAATACTCTAACCTTTGTTAGAACGCGACGTCGTCATCGTTGCATTTAATTGCAGTCACACCCGATTAAAGTCACCCGAATAATTTTAAACTTGACTTAAATTCTGTGACATTTTTTTTATAAGTTACGCGATAGAATTTTACGCTTTGCATAGATCGTCAAAAATTAGCCCGTTCAGCCCGTGTTTTTGTTTTGAAAGCTCGACGCTCGGCAAGCAAAAATTGCGTAGACTCTCTTTGTTGTTATCTCGACCGGCTCTAGGTGACCGATCGGCATCGCGCCATGTCAGTTCATCGTCCACCAGAGAGCCGATGGCGTCCGTGGAACGATCCGTGTCCGAAATCGTAATTTCGTCGTGCGTTTTGCGTAGCTGAGGAAAGTAAAAGAAAGCTATACCAATGCACGTATTATCTTCGTTCGAACTGCAAGGAAGCATCGTCCGGCCGAGGACATGGATCATTTCATTTGATTTGATTTGATTTACTGCGATGATTTATATATCGCTACGATATATACATTTAATTAAAGTTTAGCGAACTGTCTTGTTGAATGAGGGTTTTTCAACTCTTCGAGGGGTCGACATCTTGTGGGAAATCGATGATCGAGGCGATTTCGAGGTGCCTCCATGCGTGGACTGTAACCAGCACACTGCCGATCACTTTTTGCCTCTTTTACCTCTCCTGGACATTTAGCGGAACTAAATCGATAATTTCTCACGATACTCGTGATTCTCAATTAACCCATTAACTGACAAATTTTTAAAAAAATTTTTGGCCGGATGAGTTACGCATACGTGCGCGTTTTCGGCGCTGAGCGGTGTACGTAAAATTCCAAAATCTCCAATTTTATGTCATTAAAATCTCCAAGATTTTATGCAGTTAATGGGTTAATAAGATTCGAAAAGCGATGTTCCGTCTCTTGAAGTGTTTTCTTAGTTTTGAAGTATTCGATATTCTTCGTCCTTCGTGTCGCGTTATCTCGCGATATTACAATTATAATTTCTCCCGCGCGGAACGTCGCGCGATAGGTGGTTCTATTTTACTCGGCGAACGCTATCGTTTTGTGTATAAAAAAGGGACAGGATTCCATTTAAACAAGACACCCTGTATAAAGCGTACGACGATTGAAGACTAATCAAGATTAATACATTTTCGCAATGTTCAATTTTATTAATACAATATGTTATTAATGTAGTGTGGCGGATTGCCTCGCGGTTCGAGAAGAGAAGGACGCGGGTCCCTCTGGCGTCGGAGATTCTACTAGCTTTTTATTCGTCGTTTTTATCCACATGCCGGGAATCGAACCTCGGCCCTCCGATCTGTAGGCAGGCACGCCTTCCCCCAGTCTACCACAGACTGGGTGCTAGATACAATGTTCGCCACGTATTTGTATGAAGCGGTCGCCACATTAGTTTATCATTATTATAAATGATACATTTGTTATTAATATCGTAATATTGTTAGATAAAAATGACAAAAGATTCGCCTAATTTCACCAATGCCGATTCTAAGCTCGGATGGATCAGGAGAGGGAGACTATTTCGATAAAGAGGCATTCGTTAACCTTTTGGTGATGTTAGATTTCGTTCTTTACCGAATACTCGGGAAGGAATCTTCCTTACCCACCGAGGGCTCGTCTGGATGCGTAGTTCTCTCGTCGTGGCTTCTTCTCGAGAGGTCGCTAGTGCGCGGTAATTTTTCCCGTGGCAGCATCGATGCGATGACTCGTCAGTTTCAAGATTCTCTTGATTCGGTGATCACCGACGTTTCAACGAGAGGGCGTACGTATAGACTAATTTGAACGTTACTGTTTACAATCTATGTAACAGTGGCGCAGAGTGCGTGATTAAAAATCGTGATGCGTGTTGAAAGTATTTGCAAGTTGCGAGCATCGTTGAACGTCGACATCCGTTGTTAACCTTTATCAACAAATTCGCGTTGATTCGGTATTTTTGTATTTACATATTATCACTGCTCGATGCGTAAAATTCGATTGCACGAAGGAGAGAACGTGACGAGTCAACAAAGGAATTAAGCTGTTCTGATTTAAAGAAAGATCCGCAACGTAAGATATTGCCTAGTGGAATTTTCTGCGACTGTCTCGGTCAAAGTGTAAGTAACAAAAGAATATTACTTAATTTCTACGATATTTCTTCGCCAATCGATTATTTGGTAGGACATATTGGCTTGTACGGTTACATTTAATCTCGTTGAAATAAATAAATACGATACTTACATTTATCCTAACATTTTTATTTCTAAGACGAAGAAGGTAAGAATCATTAATTAAAAATGTCTATGTAGTTAAATAGAATCGTCGTATTGGATGGATTTTTCTCCTTGCAAAATTATCGTTCTATCGTAAGATTTTGTTATCCGACGTTTGGTAGGATATCAAAGAATTTCTTCCGTATCTCTGTTTTCTTTATCTTTGACATTTTTGTCAAGGAACCAATTATGTCAAAAGAGCATCAATTACCATCCGATTCCGACGAAGATGACGAAGATTATGTCCCTGACGGAGCGGATAACGAAGCTGTATCGGAAGCAGAATCGGAAGGCGAGGTCGAAAGCGGTCCGGAAGACGAGAACGACGAAAACAAGAGAGAAGTTAATAAGAAGAGAGGCAACAAGAGAAATAAAAGCAACACAAAGCGCAAGAGAAAAGTAAAAAAGAAATTAAAAAATGAAAATGAACTTAAGAGCGACGAGGAGGAAGAGGAGGAAGAAGGCGGCGAAGATAAAGCGACCGAAGCGACTAGACTTACGGAAGAAGAAGAGAAGAAGAGGGCGGATTCTTTGTGGGCAGATTTCATGAAGGATACAGGTACTTACGTTACGTATAAATATCTTGATTTTAGCGGCGATACTCGTACGACTCTTATTATCGAATCTTGTCGATGGTGCATTGTTACTGTTATTTTTAATTAAAATAACAGACTACATTATTTTCAACGACAGTATAATCGAGAGACACTTGGATTTTGCGATAATTAATCATAGTTACGATTTCAATATTACCTTCCAGGCGTACCTTCGAAAGCAAAGGCACAAAATACAACGAATGGACCAAGAGAGAAATCTCCGCCCGTACAAAAAATAAAAACAGATAAGACAGTAAAGATAACAAAAATTTTTGAATTTGCCGGGGAAGAAGTGAAAGTGGAAAAAGAAGTATCCGTGGACTCTGCAGAAGCAAGACTATCTCTTTCTTCTGCCGAACGTCCGGAAAAGATGGATTCTCTTTCGTCTCCTGTCGCGAAGGGAACCGGCAGGGGTAGAGGTGCTAAACGGACCGGTCTCGGAGGTATCTCTTCCGTCCTAGGCCAGATCGGGAAGAAATCAAAAATTAGTACCTTGGAGAAGTCTAAGCTGGATTGGGACAATTATAAGAAAGAGGAAAATCTAGAAGAAGAGATCACGACTCACAATAAAGGGAAAGATGGATATTTGGAACGGCAGGATTTTCTTCAAAGAGCAGATTTGCGACAATTCGAAATCGAAAAACGTTTACGAAATACCAATAGACGCAGTTCACGATAAAATAATGACACGATACGTACGAAAATTAAGAGTCGGTTTCAAGCGGTTCGGCTTGTTATCGTCGAGTGCTTAGTACACGTATTTAACTTAAATAACTATTCGAATCGATACTGTATTTCGTGTGAAACGTAAAGGACGAGATTGCCTCGCTTGGCTTGCCAATCAGCTAAATCAGTTTTATGGTAGCGGTTGACAACCACTTTTTTTTTTAAAAAAAGAGACTGATCATTCCAGTGTATCGAGACTAATTCTGTATGTAAGATTTAGTTTACCTTCTACAAGTATTTGTCTCGAGCTGTTGTATCATTAAAAAACTTCGCATCGAAGCAGGATATTTGAAGCTTGATGCTTCTACCGAATATGTTCAAGTAGAAGATGCTTCAGAATTTTTTTTACTTTATTCAAATAGAATACGATAATTGACGAGCGTAGTACGGATAAAGGCGAATAGTGCGCAAAATATTACAGTTTTAAAGAAGGAAGATTCATTCGGAGAGTGCGTGATTAGGGAAGGACGTTAGGAACTTAGGAATTTCACTATTACACACTTTAATTTCACGATCACTGCCTTTGGCGAGTCACGTAGACAGACACATCATGGTATTTACAACTGGTCACTACTTACAGTCATAATAGGCAATATAGTATACCAAGTAATTAGCTACACTTATGATAGAGATTTTTTTATTTATTTCACAGTGGCGTCATATGTACTGATCGTATTCAGTGGTTAGCAAATTACATGTAGGCGATGTATTTAACGCATTTGCCCAGGTGCTTCGGCCCGGATATAACTTTAATTCTTTACACACTCAGGACAGTTTATACAACTATCCAACTTGCGATAGGTTACCGCGATTATTATACGCGAAGAAACACGAGCTTAAAAGCTCTTAGTATTACTCGATAAAAGGAATGGAAAATCTAGTTGACGAATTTCTATCGTTCTCGCTATTTATACGTAAGCTGATCATTTATTTTCGTAACGCTATAGGTAAGGATTACAGCTTTAGTGAAAATCACGCGGCCAACAAATAATGTCGAGTATGATATTAGAAAGAGTTTTTTCTTTTTCATGTGTTTTTCGTTCGAAATCGTTTAACTTTGGACCAGCATCGGATATTATTTCATTTTCGACTGCATAGGAAAGCATTTCTTGCGGTTCTTTCGAACACAATTTTATTTCTTCGCACTGCAAGAAGATCGGCTTTCTTTGTTAAGATTTTCTCGATCCAGACGTATTACATTGGTAGAAAAGATGTAATTAATGTAAAGTTGACATTTGTATTACGTAAAAAAAAAAAAAATGTATAACGATAGGAGTATAGTCTTTCAATATTTGTTATTGTTCGTGGTTATTCTTACCTTCATTTCGACGTGTTTATCTTGTTTCTCGTCTAAAATACATGTACGCTTATAAAAGGAAATAATTGGAAGAGTAATTTGATTTATTTGCTCTCCGTCTTCGCAGTACGCATTTAGTTAAATATACTCACGGATTTATAATTGCATCGCGCGTACGATGGCAATTCCGAACAGTTGTACGTTGGGCAAGTCGCAGGACAACGAGGCAATTTATTTAGCTTCTTGCACGGCTTGCATTCGTGTTCTTCGCTAGATTTCAAGAAATGGCAATATAAAGTACGCATTTTTATCTATTAAACGAATGCGTCGTGCGTGATCCGTGTATACTGACTTGTGCGAAAAAAAGCCGACTACCGAAGAACCGAATTTTCCAACTTCCTTACGTACAAAATTCAATCCTCTTGTAAAAATATTCTGCGAATAACAGTCGCCCGGACACGTTCTGTCAATGAAACACGAATAAGAATTGAATACCGTATCGCCAAGAACAACTCGAACTCGTACTAACTCGAATTTAACGGAGGAGGTCGTGTGTGGACATTTCATTGCCGATTTCCTCCTTGCGGGCGTAACGTTGTTTTTATCAATTTGAGCCGTCGGAGCGACGTATTTTTTTCGACTTTCGGACTTCGATCTTTTGATCGGTTTCTTTTCACATTTCTATGAGCAATATTTTGTCTTTTTACCTTTACGATTACTAATTATGCACTCGTCGCTCTTTGCGCCTTATAGGACGACGAATAATTCCGATATACCGTAAACGATTATAGCAGAGAATTTTTACGTACTTGTGCAATTGTACAGCAACATTCGCCGTACTGCGAAAGTGCTGTACAAGGATGTTTGCATTTGCAAGGATTCAACTCCTCCGAGCTAGGTCTTCTGATACAAATACAAAACGCGGTCAGGCATTCGTGTGGCCGGTCATTTTCTTTTCTCCTAGCCTTCTTATGCCGTCTGTCGGATTTCTTTCTTTCTTTCCCGTGTTTCGATTTCTTCGATGTACACGACGATTTCGTACGTCTGCACCTTCGTTTATTACTGCGATTAGAAAGTTCCTCCTTGCTATCTTCGCGATTATATCTTTTTCGTCTTTTGGACCTCGTCGAATCGCGAGAGGCTCTATTCGACGCGCACGATTTTTTTGAATCGGTTTTCGTTACGCTGAAAAATACGTGAACTCCTTCGCGCTTTTCGTCGAGAAAAAACTACGTCGACTTATAACTAACAGAATATTTTCAATGCAACGTGTTCGACGTCGACTCGAAAATTTATTTTTCCTTCGTCGCGATAAAATTCAATCATTTTGCAAAGATAAAAAGAAGCGGAAAATTAAGTCCGGTTACGAATGTCATGAATTCGTGCTTTTCCATCAGCTGTTACGTAAATGCCGAACGTAATTACGATACGCAACTATATAAATTCCACGTCAATGTAAACATTAAAGGATGCGAGGCAATGGGAAGCGAATTCCAAGGTTTTACGTTACTCGAATATTTAACGAGTAGTTCGATATTGTTACAAAAAAAAAGAGAAACTTTATTTTTTACTCTTTTACCAATTCCTCGATGGAACGCTCGTAGACGTCGAGGACTCTACGGTTGGCTTGGAAACTTGACATTTCTTGCTGAAAGCAAGGCAAATAATTTGCTGATGAAACGTGTCGGGATTAATCGTTACTCTTAATACTTTATTTATAATCGAAGCATTTCTTTTTTTCTTATTTTTTGTTATTTTTTTCTAGATCTACGAAAACGACGAATTGTCATCGTGTCTGTAAAATGATCGTTGTATACTTTTTACTCTTTTTTGGGCCACCATTAACCGCTTTCGACTTTTTATGCGTTTCTTCCGCTTTTTTTGACTTTGAGTAACATTTCGAACTTTTATAACTCGAAGAGCACTCCTTTTTCTGGGAAGTCTTCTCACTGGGCGAGTTCGTAGCGCGTGAATTGCCGTGATGCCTGCTCGAAATTTTCTCAATTTTTATCGCACTGCGAGCCAAAAGTATGAGATATTTCTTTCTACGTCGGAAGCGTTAAAACGATACATCACCTGGAATGGTGCTTGTTAAAAGGACAGCTTGGATTGCTACATGTCTTTGGCATTTTTTGCTTCACGGAGGTAAACTTCTCGTACGTCTTGGCGAGATAAATGATCTAAAAATAATCGATGAGAAAATATACGGATGTAAAGTACGATCGTAGCCTGTAGATAATGGAGGTACGCGTACACACATATATATGCACATATACGTATACGTATGTTAGATTGTCTCGGAAAGTAATTTCGTTTTTTTTTTTTTACGAAAATGAAAGACAATGGCGTCTTTCAAACGATTATGAACGGTCGAACTCGACCGTTTTCCAATTCGAAAAAACGAAATTACTTTCCGAACAACCTAAGATGCGCGCACACACACACACACACACACACATATATATATATATCGGTATACTTACATTGGTTGTACATTATTCGTGGAATATCTAAGAACTTTGAAACTTGTAACCATTTTTTTCTGTTTTATGTAAATCAAATAAAGTGCGAGGAGAAGATGGCAGTCAAACCATCTCGCAAACCGATGCGCATTTCTATGCTCGTTGCGCGAGCATTTCTTTCTTTTTTCATTTACGACTAGAAGCGATACATCTCTTTTGAATTTTGATCGGAAATTATTTCACGATTCACGGGCAACGTACACCGAGTGTCAAGATCGTCACGTCGGTGTGTGTTTGTCAGGAAATCACAAGACGTCCAGTCGACTCTGATCGAACTCGAATTGAGTGACTCTGAGTGATGGATAGATCGTCCAATGAAATCGCTCGTTGACTTATTAGACTTATATGTCGATGCCAGTCTCGCGCGTTATCGATATTTCAACGTAAGAAACGCATCCGCGTTAAACGCGACGGAATTCCTAAGAACTTTTCTCGACGAACGACGATAAAGCGATATAACGCTATTCCATACGAAGAATAAGCATCATTGCGCTCGCAAATACAACGTTGCAAGCGTACGAGACAATTTTTGCATGGAAAACTTTTATTTCGATCGGTATTATTTAACCCTAGATTCATAGATCTAGATGTCTCTCAGACAATTATTGTATCTTATTTATATTATTAATATATAATATCAATATTTTATATTTCATATTTTCTACTTTATTTTTTATTATTCATTAATTATGTAATATCTCGAAGATATTATATTGACAATTTTTGTTTTATAGAATACAAGGAGCAATAAAACACGCTTTAAGTCTGAAAAGTCGTTTATTAACCATTAATCGTCTGAAATGAAAACGGACACGATAGTTATCACATAATAGACACATAATAAATCGTGGTGATCACTTTACGCACGGTTTGTGAGTCGAACGTTTACGAATCTAGGGTTAATCGAAGACGCGTTTAATTTCGACGTTTCTTGTAAGAAATAAAAAAGAGAAAAAATCGTCGAACGGAAAACAGAGACGAGCTAACGCGTCGTATTCCGCGATCTTGCGAAATCACGCGCGTTTCCGCGAAAAAAGAGGATCAACGATCGTCTGTCTACGGATTCCACGGAAAGTATTCTTGGACGAGCGTCGTGAAAGGTGCTCGTTAGAACGTTTACGAGGGAGAGGGGCAGGGGAACGCAGTACCAAGAACAATGATGTCATCCCTCCGTTCATTCATGCTCTCGCGAGTTACGTCGCAAGCAACGGAGGAAGCGTAACCGATTCCTTTAAATCCCAATCGTCGTGGAATCGTTCTTCGTAAGCATCGCGACGGCGAACCGACGACCGGAAACGATCGAAGGAAAGGTGGAAAGAAAAGGTCGCGTCCTAGCGCAAGGCTGGCTCAAACGTGGCGCATTGAACGATCGCAAAAGACGCTTAGGTCAGTTCTGAGCGATCTTTCCTGACTATCATAGATCGGTGCTTCGTTAAGCTAGCGTAAATGAATTAATTCAATCGCGCGATTAACTTCTTAACCGGGGAATTTTTTTTTTCGTTTATTTATATATACTATTTATACTTATTATTACACTATTATATATTATATATGTATAAATACGCCCCGCTCGGTTAAAAGGTCAAGTTATTCCTTTACCTCTGTTAAGCGAAGCAGATTCTATCCCTATCTCTATTTACCAATCCCCAATGATAAACGTAAGGGAGTTCGAAAAGTGCTCGAGTTATATGGCGCATTCGAACTCGTCCATGAAAAAATTGGCGCATGTTATGCAAAAGTTTACCCACTCCTGTCTTAGCGCGTCTTCCTCCGTTCTCTCGTATATCGGCGAGATTCGGAGAGAAACGGATCGTCGCTAGACGCGATTCTTTGTTCGATGGACGAGAGCGAGGCTAACGAGGCGCTTCCACGTGCGAAGGAGCGCGCCAATGGCTGCCATTCGTCGTCGATGGCACAACGTCGTGTCTGGAAGGCCAAGAGGATAGAGAGAGAACGACAGTTATCGAGAAAAGGAGAGAAAGGAAGGTGCGCGTGGTAAACGGCGCCTACCGAGAGGAGAGCGCCTTCCTGGCAGCTCGCAACGAGACACGCAAGTACAACGGGCAGCAGAAGCGAGGAGTATCGACGCCAGACTGGCGGCGGCCGTTAGTCGCCGCGGCCTTGCCATCGGCAATTTATTCACCAACCGGAATATCCTTTCAAGCCGTTCGTTCGTTCGTCGTTCGACAGGCGTCTTACCACCGTTTTAGAGCGCGAACATTGCAACAACGAGCTCCGCTAGCGTGCGATCTCCGTCGTTTTTTTTCGATTTTTCCGTCTCGTCGTATCGCCGTAGGGAGGCTGACGGTGCCCTAAGGCGATTCTCTTTACGAGATTTTAACGTCGTCGTCGTCTCTCGATATCGAGTTTGTCGTCGTCGTTCTTTAAATTCAATT
>JAITYT010000622.1:4364996-4377273 GCA_025433975.1 Liostenogaster flavolineata | reverse complement strand
ACGACAACGACAACAACGACGACAATGATGACAAACTACAAATCGATGACAACGATTGTAACGACAAAAGTAACAACAACGACGAGGACAACGACAAAACGACCACAACGACAATAATGACGACAACGATGATAACGAAAAACGATAACGACGACGACAACGAAGACGACGTAGTACTAGAAAATTACGTAGAGCAAAAAAACGACTCCACGCGTACGCAGAAGAGCGTCTTAATCGAGCGCCACTGAGAAATCCGCTTTGTGGGTCAGCATTGTGCTACGTCATCGAGCCGAATTTTTACGCCTTCGTTCTCGAAGATCGCGAACGTCGCTAAACGAGCCACGTCGAACGAAAGACCGACTCGTTACGACTCCGCGACACGGAACACCGTTGGAATTTACCGACAACGACGTGGGAATCATTAGCTTCTCTGACTCACGCGTCGTGACGTCCTCGCCTGCCTGCTTATCGCGAGGACGAGTTTGACGCAGGTGAGCCGCGAGAGACTCTCTCACCTCAGGATTTCTCGAAATGTTAGAACGAAACGAAAGGGAAAAGGAATTTTCATCGTTCACGGATATATCGCGTCGAGAGCGATTCAACGTCGAATGCTTCGTGGATCGAAGCGTAATCGCTCGCGATTAGAACTTTTTAATCGATTCCGCGTCGGAACTCTCGTCTTAATCACTGACTAATATCGTTCGTACCGTAACGAGACTCTTCGAAAGACTTAGAACGATCGGTGGCTTTTTTTCACGTTAAATAAGAAACTTCGAAATTCTTTTAACGTACTTCGTCGATCGCTTCGGTGCTGTCCAAGAGAAGAAACGATAAAATCGAGTCGAATCGAACGGTGGAACGATTTTATCGAAATATATTCAGTCGATCTTCTTCTCTAACGAAATTGTTTTTACGATCGTGTCGACGATAAATTTACAATTTAAAGAACGACGATCGATTTTTCGCCTTCGTTTTCGTATTCTTCGTCCTGGCCCTCCTCCTCCTCCTCCTCGGAAACAATCGGGATCTATTTTTCGACCGTTGGAAGCCTTTCGATGTCCCGTGTTCGAGGATACCTCGTCACGAGAGATATTTCGGTGCGACGCACCCTTTTTCCCAAAAAATACGGGTCGCGGTAACAAGTGCGACGACTGATACGAATTTTTCGCGTCGTTCTCGAGATTTCTTCCTTTGCGGCGTGCGTGGAAGCGGAGGAAGTGGTGAAAAAGGAGGAGGAGGAGGAGGAGAGGACGATCGAAGGAGCACAAACGCGTGGACGATGCGTCTCATTTATTTTTCGACGTTTCGAGTGCTCCTCGGGACGAACGGAGCGACGAGGAGGCAGAAATCGGTCGGTCCTTGAAAGGACCGGTTGACGTAACCGGTCCACTATTTTTAACCGAATCCTTTTGTCGCGCGCACTCGAGCACTTCCCTCTTGCGTTCGTCCTTGCGCTTGATATCGTTTTGGTGAACGCAGCGGGTCGACCTTCGCCGATTGCCATCGACCAGACGAGAAATCTCTCGGTTGGAGATCGGTGATTCTCTCGTCCTCATCGACTGATTCCTTTTTCAAGATTTAACCTTTATCGACCGAACGGTTCCTAAAGGGACCGTCGTATGTTTTTGCGAACGACCAAGACACGCTTTTTTTCGAGTCGGCATATTTTCGGTAGATCGTCACTGACAGTTTTCGAGTCGTTTAACGACAATTGGAGAGCTGCGTAAATTTCGAACTTTGGACATTTAAATGCCCTGATGCTCGGAATGACGTCTGAGATTTGATACCGATTTTTAAAGGCTGGATACTTTGTCGGGGTGAACGAGAACGACGTCGAAGGGAAGGAAAAGCAGAAATTTCTATTCGGTGGCTCCTAAAGGGACCATCGAATGGTTTTGCAAATGGCCGAGTGGTCCCAATTTTTTTCGAGTCGTTTAACGACAATTGGAGAGCTGCGTAAATTTCGAACTTTGGACATTTAAATGCCCGGATGGTCGGAATGACCTCTGGGATCTAATATCTTGTCGGTCGTACATCGCATAGGTTCTACTAATCTTAGTAAAATTTTAGTAGCAACGTAAGATTCTAAGAAAAGTCGATTTGGTAAATTGGAAAAGGAGAACAATGGAAGCAATCTTCGACGAAAAATCACGCGAATTCACCTGTCGCGCGTCCTCTTGCATAACGTCTCGAACGACGACTTCGAGGCGCACTCGACTCTCGTTCGCGTACGAGCGAAATTCTCCCACGACTGGACGAGACAGCGTCTCTCTCTCTCTCTCTCTCTCTCTCTCTCTCTCGCGTGCGCAAACCAGAGGACGGAAAAGCGCCGGTTAAATTTCAGCCGGGAACTCACTCACCGAGAATGGAATTTGTCATTCGCGAAAGCGGCAGTTCCTCGGACACGACGACGGCCATTATGCGTGCTGCGAGCCGACCGATACACCGCGAATACAAATGAGCGTTTCGAGGTACACCGATCGAAACGAGAGAGAACGAGAACGCCTGCGAACGACGGAGAGGGAGGCAAGGAGGGAGATCGTTCGAGAAACGAAGTCAAATTTCGTGGAAAACGCGTCTTCTACGTAGACGTCGAAAAAGATCGAAGCTCGGAGGTCCTTTTACAATATCGGGCTTCGACGATCGGCGCCGATCGTCGTCTCACCTGCGAACGACGAGAAAGGTGGCAAAGAGGAAGATCCTTCGGAAACGAAGTGGAATTTCGTAAAAAAAAAGCGTCTTCGCGCTAAACGCAGCCCCTAGGAAACGATCGAGCTGCTCTAATCGCTGTAATCTTTAAAATATTGATCGTGTCGATCACGTACTCGTACTCGTACTTTCCCTTCCTCCTTTCCTCCCTTCCAGCCTTCTTCGTAACTTCGTACGTGTCTCACATCGCCGGTACTAGGAATAAATATTCTCGTTTCTTTCCGCTTGGTCGGTCGTCGGGACGCCGATGCTCGCGGCAAAGCCGACAGATAAGAGAAACGTCGATCGGTTCTTCGAAAAGGTTTTACGAGTAGTTTTTCTTGGTTGAAAGGCGATCGTTGTAAGTCCATTTGCTTTTCTCGAACGTATTTCCGCGGTGGCGCGATGAATTTCTAGTCGCCAAGAGGCTCGTTATTATCGTCTTTATCCTGTTTCGTTCTTATTTCTCCTCTATTCGCGAGAGAGATTCGTACTGAAAATCGGTTTCATGACGGCCAAGACTTCGGCGATTTTCATTAAAATCGCATTAACGTGTCTCTATAGAAAAATCTTGCAAAACTTTCGAACTCTCGAATTCACGATAAATCATAGTAACCTCATCGAAGGAACGCTTGTCCAACGACGAATCGTCGAAAGGGAAGAGAGATAACAGGGTTCGATATTTTTTTCATTCCCCTCTTTTCGATAGATCGAGCGAATAGATAAACGAATCAATCGAAAAAGCAACGTACGAACGACCCGGCTATCTCACGAATTAAAGCGCGAACGGGGAAAAGCCACCTTCGCGGAAGAAATATCCCGGGGGCACGAAAGAATGTCAATCACCGCGAGATATCTCTCACCTCGTTCCACGACGTTTCTCACCGGTAGTCGATATTAAATTTCAGAAATGCCACGGTCGATCGAGCGGTCACCCAAGCGGCAACCGGCTAAAGACAAGCTAACGACAAGTGAACAAGCGGACAACCGGCGAACGACAAGCCGACAAGCGGACAACAAACTAACAACGAGCAAACGACAAGAAGACAACCGGTGAACAACAAGCATACAGTTAGCGAACGACAAAGCGACAAGCAGACAAACAGCCAACGATAAATTAACGACAGGCCGACACAAGCAAACTACAAGCAGACAACTGGTGAACGACAAGCAGACAATCAGCGAACGACAAGCGAACAACAAACTAACAACGAGCAACCGACAAGAAGACAACCGATGAACAACAAACAGACAATTAGCGAACGACAAGTCGACAAACAGACGAGCAGCGAAAAACGAATTAACAACAAGCTGACAACAACCCGGTAACAAGCAGACGACAAGCAGACAATCAGCGAACAACGAGCATACGATTAACGAACGATAAGTCGACGACCAGTGAACGACAAGCTGACAACAACCCGATAACAAGCAAACGACAAGCAGACAATCAGTGAACAACGAGCATACAATTAACGAACGATAAGTCGACGACCAGCGAACAACAAGCGAACAACAAGCCGACAACCAGCGAACGACAAGCCGACGAGCAGCGAACAGCTTCGACGGCGCTCGGCCGGCGAGGGATGCCGACATGCGTTCGGCCGTCTTCGGCGGCGTTCGGCGGCGCTCGGGCTCAGCTCCACCGCCCGGACCCGTCAGTCTCGCGCACGACCTCGAGGTGGGAGGACGCGTCGTTCCGTGCGCATCGAAGAATCGATTGCCAGTGCCGACCGCGCTGCTCGATCGTCACCGAGAAAATTACGACGCGTTCGATCGGTGATTCTTCTCTCTCTCTTCTCTCTCTATTTCTCTCTCTCTCTCTCTCTCTCCCTCTTTCCCGATCGTCTCGAAGACAAGGAATAAGACGACGAAGAGGACAAAAAGGACGTCGGAACGCGCGCGGAGGAGAAAGAGCCTGGCAGGAGGACGAAGGAAGGAAGGAAAGAAGGCGTTTCGTAGGAGCGCCGCCGCCGCCGCCTCCTCCACAGTCGATCGCGCATCATCGCGCCCCCAGTGCGGATTCGTTCGGTGCCTTTAACGTTTCGCGATCGATCGACCGGTATCGCCTTACCGATACCGAGCCGAGCCGAGCCGGGGCAGCTTCGATCGGAGGCGCTATTATGCCGCTGCTGCCGACCGACGCCCGTAGGATTCTCTCGATCCGGTGGCCTCGCTTCGAGGCAACCTCGTAATTCCTCCAATCGTACGAAAAGGATAGGAGATTTTTTTTTTTATCAAGAACAAGCGGAAGGACGACGCGAAAGGTGCAAAATGTTACCGCAGACTCCCGACATCATTCCCACCACTCTCAATCAGGTACGTACGTCTTCGTGGCACGCAGAATTTAGCGTAGGATTTTAGATTGAATTTTGAGGTTCGAGCGAGAGGTTCAAAATCGTACGCGGTCGGATTCGGAGATCGGAGGTCGATCGGCCGACCGCGGAATTTGAAGTAAGAAATTTGTTCTCGAGGCGCGTAAGTAAAATCGAGCGATGACCTGTTAATCGATTCTATAATAGAAGAGTAATACGTATAGAAGTAAAAGGATGGATTTTTATTCGACGTTGTTTAACCGAATTAAGAAAAGGAATTCTTTTAATTTACAGGCGATCCAAAGTAAACGTACTACCGAGCATTTCTATTTGATCTCGCTGAAATATCGAGTTCTTACGGTAAACGGCCATTTTTCAATTTTACGCGACGAGTATGCGCGTCAAACGCACCGAAAAAGAGCTTTGGTTCGACGTGTATATTCGTCGCGTAAAATGAAAAATTGCCATTTACCGTAAGTTATTGTTGGACGTGTATACTCGTCGGACGTTTTAAATCGCGCCGATTCGCGCGCGAGCTGGATCGAAGTAAAAGAAGGGTAGAGGGGATAACGATCGACGTTCGAAGTGAATCGTGACGTGGGATCTTGGAGCGAGAAACGAAGTTTTCGCAGGGCGACCTTCCGCTCCTATTTTGGAATTTTGTATTTTAGAATCGCGCACGACGGAGACGAGAAATGGAAAAGTGGTTGGAGAGTTCGCTCGAACTCTTTCGAATCGAAAGAGAAGGAAGAGAAGAGGCGAGGTTACGTCTCGTTTCTACGATACGAATTTTCAGGCTGCAGGATGGATTTTTTCGTCGGACCGCCCGAAATTTCGCTCGAACCGGCGACGTGAAATCGATTCGAATTCGCCAGCTTTTCTGTCGGATATTACGGCGTGTAATGCGATTTAATATGCATCGTGTGCGTCGCGTTATCGTGTGTTGGACATCGTGAGTAGCGTTGTGTTACGACACGCGCGCACGCACGCACACCAAAATGAGTTCGTAATAGCGCTTCGCGTTATTATTACGTCTATATCTCGCGTGTGTATGTTTTGTTAGCTTTGCTGCCACCAAAGGCAAGTAAATTACGAACCTTCGTGTTCCTATTACGTATTCAAATTTTATTCGCGTTACGTAAGCGAGCATTTCTCCGTTCACGAAGGTGTTTTTGAGGTTAGCAAAACGGTGTCGTCCGTTTTTAGCGAGTAATTCCTTTCTCTTACGGTGGCAGACGGACGGACGATTCGTAAGGACGCAAGTGGACGTAATCGAGCACCCGTTCGTGCCAAACATCGTTTCGGATTCGCTCGAACGTTGCCATATGGGTTTAAAGTTCGTAAAAGGTCGCGTTTTCGAGCTTCGTCGCTCGAAGACGCGACGTCGAACGGACTGTTATCTTTTTCTAACGTTGATCGCGAAACGAAACGTTCCGCTTGACGCGTTTACCGGAATGTCACCCATATTTGGGTGACGCGTAGCCGCTCGAAAAATCTGTGGCTTTGTTGCTTTCGCTTTCTCACGCGAGGTCGACGCGTTGATGAAAAATTCGGCAGATTTTTCGACGTTTTGGCAGCGAAAGCGTCGATCGAGCGGTACGTAGCCAGAGGCCATTCGAACGAACGAACGGATTTAAAGATCTCTACGATCGGTAAAACGGAACGAATACGGCTTTTCTAGCCGTGGGTAACGTCAAACTCGTTTTAGAAATCGCGTTCGTAGTTTAGACGCTTTAGATACGCTCCGAGAGAAACGCGACGAATATACGCTTCGTTATATTGTTTGTTTCCCTTTTTCCTATTCGATTCGCGCGACGATCGACGCGCCGATCCATCGACTTACGACGATGCGTAAAAAACGTCTTCCTCGCGTCTCCAACGACCGAACGAAGGGTCACGATCCGATGGGAATTTATTATCCGTCGATGGTCGAATTTTTTGTGACGACGGTCGATGAAGACGCGTCGTCGTCGTCATCGCGACGCTCTCCTTAAAGACGAATCCCAAACGACGCAAATATTTGAGACGAAAGTTCTCTCAACCACTCGAAAACTGAAAGCTTCTTTTCACCTGTACTCGTATTTGTATGCATACGGAATACATATATATATATGATATGTGCATATATTAGGTTAGTGCAAATGAAAGGTCAGATATACATACTCGCTTAAAAATCCGGCATTTCATACGCACCAACCTGATATATGTACGCACGAGTGCGTGCGCGTGCGTGTCACGTTGCGTCAATATTAACAGTCGCACGGTCGCCACGCGATTGAATTCAATGGCTCGCTCTGACGTTTCTCCGCCAGATGTTAGACGATGTACGTACGACAACGCAATCGCTTACCATCGTATTTATCGATGGCGTCCAGATCGTCCGTAAATTCTTTAAAATTCGGCATCTCGACATCCCGTCGAATACGCCTATTTTTCCCCTTTTTTCCCCTACGGTCCTATCGTGCCTACAAATTTCACCGTTTCCGTCATTTTTTCCTTTCCCCGAATCGATTCGATTTTCGATACTTGCACGATTTTTTTTTTGGATTTTTGCAGCATTTTTGAGGATCGCGTACGCACTCGATTCCGACTCGAACGCGCTTAAGTTCGCGCGTACGTCTTGGCATCGATTTTTCCACTTCTTTTTCCGCCCCTTGCCTCGTCCTTTCGTACCTTTTATCGTCACCCTTCGGCGAACCGTCTCGAACGGCCATCGATCGTAAATCCAGCCACTTTCCGAGCGATACCGCGCACGACCGTGTCTACGTCCCGATGGAAGCATCGGCGAGGGAGAGCCGAGCGAGCCACGCTCTTTAATGAATCTTTATCTGGAATCGCGAGGCTCGCCGACAACGAGGTTAGACGTTCTCAAAGGTTTCCGCGATAGACGTTTCACTCGTTTCATGCCGCTGTCTTTCGCGATTTTATTTATCGTATACGTCGGATTTACGACGTTGGATACAATTATACACGTTCCTAGATACGTTTCGTGTTTTACGAGTCACTTAGATTACACGAATACGCGAGCCGTTCGCAGTACAAAGCGATTAACTTACTTATTATATTTAAAATAATTTTCTTCGATAGTCAGGCTTCAGACGCTACCGACGACAATTTTGTTTTTTCTTTTCACAAGGAATGTATATTTTCTACCCTTTCCTTTACGGACTTAATCGTTTTGGCAAACGAGCGGTAAACAGTTTATCTATTAAACATATATAAAATAAATACGTATATTTAACCCTTTGCACTCCGAACCATTCTAGACGTTAGCTACCAGCTACTCGGTGCCACTTTGAGGCATAATTTTGGAACCAAGTAACGTATCGTAACGATATTGGACTTATATGAATTAATCGGTATCGAAAAATATATATGTGCAAAAAAAATCAATATTTTATTTTTTATAATTTTATACACTATGACAAACTTCGAAACATTCCTCGATATGCATTGCAGGCCGATTTGCGCACGTTTGACAACAATAAGTAGTTTGACGCCTTCCACCAGCCGTTTTCCTGTCAGAACGAACAATACAAGATATTCTACGATAAAACCCGCTGAAATTTTTGTCTATATATCTTAGTAATTTTACCATATTTTGAATCGATTTCTTGTGCCATTTGAAGAGAAAACTTCAGGGAAACGTGCATCTTTGAAAAAGTTGCGCTGGGATAAGTTAATTCTCCGTAATCATTAATAAACTTTAATGTCCTCCGAGAGGAGACATCCGAGTGATGCGCTAGAATTACGATGTCCCCTGAGAGGGGACAGCGGCGTGCAAAGGGTCAATACGTCCTCTAAAAATGGACTTTCCTCGAAATTTGAGAAGCACGATGACGTTCAGTGCTACCGGTCAAAAGTTACATCAATCGTTGCAGCTAAAACGTAGTAAAATGGCAACATTCGTCTCCTTTCTTTACGATCGCGATTTTTCCGCCGTCTTATACGAATCCGTGTTGTAGGAGGGGGGGGATCTACCGTGCTCTTCGGCGAACGAAGGCGCATTCTCGAACTCCGCGCTAAATTGCATTCCCAGCTATTCTTAGCGTTCCGTTCACCTCCATAATTCACGCAGAATTCAATTTCACCGAGCACTCGTTTCGCGTTGACTCGCTCGCATAAATTGTTTAAGTGTCTCTCGCGGTTCGATGACGCGTGCTCGAGATTAAGAACGAGCCGCTTCCATTTCTCTTTATTCTCGACAACGCGGCCGAGTTTCGCGCCAGTTTCCACCCGATAAACCTTCAAATCCTCGGAAAAGCGAAGATTGGACGCGTCCTTGGTACGTCGAGGCGTCTTCCTACCGATCCACGCAATTCGCCACTTCGTGGAAGAAAGCAAAACAACGACGACGACGACGATACTCGTTAGAATTCCTCTCGATCGAGGAGAAATCGAGGGATTCCAGGGCGCGAGCATCGTTCCTTCCTCGTTCGTGGTGGAGGAGGAGGCAAGCTCAACGTTAAAAGCGGATCTATGACCATCCTTTTCCAGCTACGTTTGGCACGAAGCCGCAAGGAAATAGAAGCTTACGCGGATTTCACGATTTACAGAAGAAACGCCGATAAGAGCGCGGCTAAAGCGTGCCGGCACATCGTCCGTCTTGAGTCACAAAGCCGAGAAAGAAAGAGTTGAAACTCCTAACGCCTTTCATTCTCTCTCTATCTCTCTCACTCTCTGCATTTCTGTCTCTCTTTGTATTTCTTCTTGCTCTATCTCTGGCTTTGAGCCGGCGCGATCGAGCTCACGCGAGGAGGTGCCAAAAGAGGGAATAAAGGAGAACGGCCGTCGCCGCATCGAACGGACAACAGGCACGCGAATGTCCCGGAACGCCCACGCGCTCGTAGTAATGCGCAACGATGGAAAAGGGGAGAGAAAAAAAAAGCTACGTACGCGTAGTACGAAGAAAAGGACACCACCGATCTCGTCCGCAAGTACAAAAGCGGCTTCTGTTTGGGGATGGAAGATCGGTCGTGTGGTTTTTTCGAATCTCGTCGTTGTCGTTTTCTCTTTATCCCTTTGAAGTCGAACGGAAAAAATCTCTATCTTCGTCCTGGTCGGCGTAGTTTTTTTTTTTCTTTTTTTTGGAGGAGATATCTCTCGACGAATCGACGACGAGGCGACGCCGTCGACGATCGAGATCGGTCGAGGGCGGTCACGAAATCAAGTCGATCAGCGATGCGATTGCGAAATGGAGTCGGTTACGATCGCGCTTAGTTAGCCTCGATAAATGTTCTCGATACGACGCGTTGCGTCCAACAGTTGCTTCGTGCTCGACGCTCCGATCGATTATTGTTATTATTATTTATTATTATTTTTTTTTTCTTATTTTCACGACGACGACGAAAGTTTTTTTCAAGGACGAGAGCCGAGAGGTTCGAAGGAGGATTTCTTTTTAATTTTACCTTAAGTTTCGTGTCTAATTTTGTATGAAATTATTTTCTCCACTTCTTTCTCTTTCGTAATTTAAGATAGAGGAGAAGGTGACGGTAACGTCACCTTCCTGTTCGATAAAGGATCGCGAACGTAGGTGCGCGCGTATCTGCGTGCATATCTCTCGTGCATCGAACAGGAAAATCCGGTGTCTCGATCTCGATCGCGTGGGTAGGGACAGCGCTGCACCTGCTTGCCTACGCAGCGTTACGTTTTTCTTTTCGAAATGATTCTACTATTCCACTAAATATATATATATATAGTAGAAATTTCGCTACCATTTGAAAGTCGGTGCATCGAGGCGCTTGAAAAATCCATAACACGAGAACCGTCAATTTCGCGTGACGATCGAAGTGCGATCTTTCTCTCGATATTTCTCTCCATCTTCTCTCTCGAGTCTGAGAAAAACTATAGAAAATTTCTACGCCGCGAGAGAGAAGGAAATATGCACTCCAGATCGACTCGAGAGATTCCTCGGAGTCTCGTCGAACGGCAGTTCGCACGTAGATCTCTTGGTCGTCCTCGTGGTCGTTACTCCAAAGGCGCGATCGTTGGTTAAGACCGAGCGAGCGAAGCACGACGGAGTCGGTCGTAGATGGCTCGTGACGTACGCTACGAGAGAATCCCGAAGGCGGTGTGCGTCTACCTACTGCCGTCTTCAGCTTATCGATTGTTTCGAGAGCACATACCGAACGGAACGACACCCGCGCGAAGGACGTTCCAACCCCTCCTGCTTTTACCTTCCTCGAGGAAAAGGAGACTCCTCGAAGCTTCCATCGCGCGTTAAATCGACCGTGAAGCTACGATCGATTCGCCTCTCTTCCTCCGTGCTCTCGCCAAATATCTCTTCTTCATATTTTTCCAATTTTCTGCCGCGGCTAAACTCGTCTAAATTCGTACGTCCAACGTCTCGAGAGGCAAGCAGGATTTTTTCGTAACGCGTTAGATCGGAAAGTTTACAGTCTCGTATTTTTCCCCCATTGTTCATCGGTTTCTAACGAAACGTTCACTACCGTGGGAGTTTGCACGTGAATTTGTAAAAAATTCAGCGCGACGGTCAACGCCTTAAGGTCAAATTTGTATTCGTCGCGTTCGATGCTCAATCGCTACGATGCCGAGTGAATTATTAGGTTGTTTTTTCCCGACAGTTTTTCATAAAATAATATAAAAAAAAACAGCGAGGCAAGGAAATATCGAAATTATTACAAATTATCGAAATAACTGGGTTGTCCGGAAAGTTCGTGCCGATTTTGAAGAAAAATGTTTTCTTTTTTTCGAAGAAAAAAATTAATTGTATAATATATATATAATTATTTATTTTATACATTATATAATAAAATAATAAATAAATTAAGAAAACGAAAATTCCGATGCTTCCGTAAACGTCGAAGACGTTTCGAAATCATCAAAGCAGGACGAAATAGCAGGAAAAGAGAGGCGGCTGTTCGTCGGTCGCTGCTTCGTGGCGAGATTAAAAACGTATACGCGCGAGATATCGTGCAGACGATGATTGTCCAGGATTAAAACGCGAAGGTAAACGATCGCGAGACAACGGATCGATGCGCGATCGGCGACGTTGCTTTCGTCGTATCGTACGGAAAAAGAAGAGAGAAAACGAAAAGGCGTCGTCGTCATCGGCGCTTTGTCACCGTCGTTAAAAGCGGCACCGGTACCTATCTAGCGATCGGTGGTGCTCGATCGATTCTTTCGACGTCGAGACGCCTCGTTCGGCGCCGATCGTGATCCGGAGAACAAAGGTCACTCGAGTCGAATCGGAGCCTCGAAGCGTGCTGTTGTCGTTTTCGACGTATTTCAGCCCCTCCGACGAAATCGTACGA
>JAITYT010000622.1:4324356-4336677 GCA_025433975.1 Liostenogaster flavolineata | reverse complement strand
ACGTTTCTACTTCGAAATGACATCGATATTCGAAAAATATTGATTTATCGTCGTCGACGAAAGCTGCGTTTCTCCAAACGACGTCCGGTACTAAAAGGGTTAAATACTACTTATCACAGAGCGCGACTCTACGCTTGCACTTTCTCTCGATCGAGAATCACACGAATAATAATTCGTTAATTGCTTTCTTTCTATCACGACGCCTCGTTGCGTCTCCATACGTAGAAAAGCGTCGCTCTCTGGCCGACGAAATTCGACGTGCATCCGTTCTTCCCTTTCGACGCGGCGGCACGCGAAAGTTCGCGCTGGCACGCTTCGCGTTACGTTAACGAGCATCCACGTGCCCGTACTTACTCGCTCACAACGGTGAGAACGAACTCGCCGGAAAGAGTCCAGTCGCAGTGCAAGAAAAGAAGAAGAAAAAAAAACCCATCATCGTCGCTCCACGACCCTACCGCGGCTAGGTACGTAATAAACTGGTTTTCTCGACGGTCCTCGGCGATTTCAAAGTGCGACTAGAAAGGGAAATAGAAGGTGGAAGAAAAATAGTGCACGCGAGCTCTCTCGTCGGATAGATGGATGGTTGGAGAACGGCGAAGAGAGTCGAAAGAGCGAAGGAGTCGGTAGAGGAGCGAGAGAAGGATGGAAAGAGCGAAAAGAAGAGAAGTGGCCAGAGGAGGAGGGGGAGAGGGGAGGGAGAGAGCTCGGTACAAACACTTCGCGCGCGAAACACGTCGTTTGAAGCTCCTCGTCGCGAAGTGCAGTTGCTACTGACGGCATCATGGCCTTTCCGCATCCACGAGGATACCAACTATCTCAAAGCAAACCTGCTTACGTACCCGAAGCGAGTGGTTGTTGTCATTGCCCCTACGACTGCTCGCCTGCCTTCCTGGCAGCTTGGCGCTGCTCGCTGCCAGTCGCTCCTACGACATTCTCAGTTTTCGTTTTGTCGTTTCTCGAGGAGTCGATAAAAGGAGCGCGACCACGCGCGTTCCTCTTCGATCGCTCGCGATGCTTCCACTCGATCGATTCGAGAACAACCGTCGTTGCAGCTTTCTCTCGATCGCTCCTAGTACCTAGTAGCAAAATATTTTAGCTTGTCCGGAAGGTTCGTGCCGATTTTGAAGAAAACAATTAATTATATAATATAAATGATGAAGCAATAATTAAATTTTTAAAAAATCGGCTCGAACTTTCCGGACAACCCAATACCAATATTCCTTTCGAACGATTTATCGAACGTTGGGATTCCGATCATGCGCAATTATTTAATTATAATAATAACGACGATGATGATAATTATGATAATCGTTATCGATCGAATTTAAAGATCGTCCTCGCGCGACCAAGAAAGTTTTACGGGAGATTTCTTGGAAAATTCGGATTCCTTTGGGTCGTTTAACCGACGATGTAGCCGTGGAAACTTTCGTACGTTCCGCGTGTTTGAGATTACGCGCGCGGCGTATACGCGCGTATCGCTTTTAATTAAAAAATTTTACGGGCCTCGATATAAATCTTAAGTTTACGAACGTGGGAAACGGTCTCTCTATGTCGTACGGCGGTTTCAAAGAGTCATCTACGCTTTTATGCCTCGGAAGAGCACTTCGAAGATCAAGCTTTACCGGTAATGTCTTCATAATTTATCGAAACGTCGTCGTGAAATTCTTTCGGCGTGTTCGCGGGATTTCGGCCGAACGTAATTAAATTAAACGTGGTAGAGAAGAATGGGAGGAACCGTGCGAAGATCAGCGGGACGATACGAGAGGCGAATACAATTTTTACGAAACGGCGGAAACGTTGCGGAAAATGTCGAAGAGACGCCGACGCATTTATCGTCTAATGTGCCGTAGAACGTCGAATTTGATCGTTTCGCAAGGAGGTTAGCGATATTGTACCTTCTTTTTTTCGAATTTACGAACGCGTACGCGCGTCATTACGCAAGGTTTTATGCTCGGCTTAAGAAGGCGCTTGTAACGCGTAATATACGTTGGCTCCTTCTTCGAAGACTATACGTTCGTGATAATCACACGTTGCGCGAAGTTTTACGAGCCTCGTGCCGAATGTAAGCCAACGAACCGACGCGAGACTTCTTTTCGTTCGATCCATGGAAGGAAGAAGCGGTGCTTTCGAAAATAAAAACGTCGCTCGTTCTCTCGGCCTTTTTCTATTTGCAATTTAACACGTTACGTTCCCGCGCGGCTCCCGTCGGTCACTTACGAGTGACCTTCTTCTCGATCAAGTTAAGGAGTTACGTTATTTTATTTTATTCAAACCTTCGGACATTGAAAAGAGCAACGTTCGAACGATATTTTATTAAATTTTCGTTTAAAAATGTTGAAAATTCTGTCGTTGAGAACCGATCTTCTAAGATCCCTTAGAAAAAAGTATCCCAACTTTTTCTTAATTAAAAAAACCAAACATTTACCGTTAGTAGGTGAATATTGCTCGTGATTGAACGAAGAGTTTAAAAATATCTTCGAGTCTTAATGTCTTTTTTATATCTTTTTTGGAAGCCCGGCAAGAGACTCGACCGAATCACGTCGGGCAACGGACGTCTCGAACCCGCAGAAATTTGTTAGAATTCAAACGAAAAATCCAAGAGGAAGAATCGAAAATCGTGCGACTCGCGTTCGTTCGAATTAAAAATACTGAACGTTTATTTTCCTTTTTATCCTTTCTTATCGAAGGCAGATGGTCGCCTTGTCTCCTGTACACGAATGCCCGACGCTTACATCATCGATCGACAACTTCGTTATCGAGTAAAAGATAATTAGGAAAGCTCGAGATTG
Organism: Liostenogaster flavolineata; assembly: GCA_025433975.1. NCBI lineage: Eukaryota > Metazoa > Arthropoda > Insecta > Hymenoptera > Vespidae > Liostenogaster > Liostenogaster flavolineata. Next base: position 4,333,888 of record JAITYT010000622.1, on the reverse strand, counting down.
CGAATCGGCTCGGGTCGCGATTAAAGCCCCGACGTTTACGATCTTCTTCGCGAGGCTTCTCGAACCCTCGCGAAGCTCCTTAACGTTTTCGTCGTGTCCGAAAGACTACCAACCAATTCGAATATTGACAATATTTGATTTGTATATCGAATAATGTAAAATTTGTTCCAGAAATAAAAAAAATCGATAGGTTAAAAACATATATATATTTTCTTATATTTCTTCTAGCACACAGTTCCTAGTGTGAAACGAGTTTCACAAAATTTTATTCCCCGGTCAAGAGGTTAAGAAATGACAAGGAGGAGGAAACAGACGAGTCCTGACCGATCTAACAGATGCGACGACTCGATAGGAGCGCGCATAACCAAATAAACGAATCGTTTACACGCGAGTTCCTCGGATCTCGCCTCCTTCTTTCGTCGAGTTTCGAATCCTCGTAGGGTGCCGTCGACCCTTCGCGCCCTTGGTGGCGTGACCATCCCCTTTCGAGAGATTAGATACATTCCTGCTTGGGATGAGTGCAGGGAGTCGGAGAAGGAGAGAGAGAGGACGAAAGACGAAGACGGAAATCGAGAAACAAAGGGAGAGACCGAGAGAGAAAGAGTCTCGATGCGGGAACGAGAAAATATCACCCCTCCCCCTCTCCCTACCTCTCTGTCTCCTTCTCTACGTTATCACACAATCACCAGAACAACTACGTGTTCGACATCGTCGAGGAAAAAATATAATTTACCTTCCCTCGATCCTTCTTCTTCCCCTCCACCCCCCTTTCCCTCTTCCGTGGCATCGCGCGAAACTAACATCGTGGCGTCGCCCTTTCCAATCATCCATTTCCACCCTTGGTCGGCTCCGATTTTCGTCGGAGGAAAGCTAAATTTACGTTTCACCCTTTTCCGCCCTTTTCAGGGGTGCCCTCTTCCCTTCGGAAGGCGTCGCGCGTTCTACCGTCTCCGGAGGTATCCCAATCTTGTTCTCTCCACCCTTTAGGGGCCCGTTAACGCGGCCGCAAACTCGATCGCACTCGACTGGGAGGAGAGTCGAGAACGCGACGCCTCGTGAGACAAATCGAAAGATACTATAATTCTTTCTTCTTCTCTCTTTGAAACTGCGATAATCGTAGTTTTGCTCCATATTTAGCCATAGAGGGAGAATCCGAAGAACAGATCGATCCATCGATGTTTCGAGTTATCTTGGAATTCTCCTCGGCGAGGTTTCCTCAATCCTAATCGAGCCACGTGCTCGACAGAGACGGGGACTAGCTTCGACTATTTCGATGCCCTTATGCGTTTATGCGCGAACACGCGTGTGTGGGCGTTGATGCGTATGTACGCGTACGTGTGAAATACGTGGCTCGACAAGGCGTACTTCGACCGAACCACGTCCAACCGGCGCGTTTCGGTGGTATTTGACCCCACGACCCGTGCTGCGAGCGACGTTGCGATGTCATAATCGTGGGACGTGGTTCTCTCTCTCTCTCTCTCTCTCTCTCTCTCTCTCTCTCTCTTTCTGTCTTGCTCTCGCTCTCGCTCTTTCGATAATATCTTAGAGTTTAATATCTCCACACGGACCAACGGACACAAGACAGGATTAACCCATCGACTGACACGCAAATTTAGCGCGTCTTGCCCTGGGCGTCACGGTTTTATTTTAAAGAAAACATAAAGTTTTACAAAATATAATAATATTAAGTTACCGATGTAATATTGCAATGCCATTTACAGTAATATGTCCTCTACACTATGTACATTTTTCATTCATCCTAATAATTCCTAACTCAAATAGCCATTTGTAACCAATCTAAACTTGCAACACCCGCTACGAGATGTCTCGTAGGTAGCAGTCAATGGGTTAACCTGGGTCGCTCGTGGTCTCTGGCTGATCCTCTTCCTGCTCGGAGCGTCTGCTCGAATCCTACGAATTGCGCGCTTATGACGAATACAAGACCACGTCTCTCACACGCAGCAGTAAGCCTTGCTCTACTGCCCAAAACTGTCCATCCCGGAAGATTTCCGTGGTCTGACGTGGTGGTGGAACAACTAAGGGAAAATGTAGTCACCGTTAGGACTAGGGAGGTTAAGGGGTTAAGGGTTAAACATCAAAGACGTTAGAATCATGATGAAGAACGCGACAGGGTGCCAGCGAAGAGAGGAAGAACTCGAACGGAGTCGTAACTTTCCAAAATGGAGGTCGAAGAGGTCGGTTAGACGGACGGAGTCAGCGGGAGCTAACGAACCGTTCGTTTCGCGCTACGGTTAGGGCGGTTCGTATCCGTCTGTCCGTCCGTCCAGGAAGGTAGAACGTTTGCGCGGAAAACGAGGAGGAAAGGTGGATAGAGAGGGGCGAGGGGCGACGGGGGATCAACCCTCTCGAACCGCGCTGTCGTCATCAAAGCCCTCGTCTGTTTATCTCTGTTTATTCGGACGTGGAGACGCGAGGACGAGAAAATGGAAGGCGAAACGAACGAACGAATGACGAAAACGACGAAGAGAAGATCGAACGCATCCATCGATTCCAGGAACGACGGATTAATACGGACGGAACTTTTATTCCTCTCTTCTACGGCCGTCTGTTTTCTCTTCCTCCTCCTCCTCCTCCTCCTCCTGCCCCTTCGTCTACCCCTTTCATAGTAGCATCGTTAGCTCGTACGCGTGCCTACGTCCAATCGATGGTAGCAAGAGCGGCGGTAGCGGCATCAGCAGCGGCAGGGTGCCGCTCGACGAGACACTCGATCTTTCGGGTTTCAACCCCTTCGTAATGGAGACGAACAGAGGCGAGAATGATAGATCGTGGCGCGCTGAGTACAGACTCCATCGAATCCACGAAGAATGATTCGTGGCTCTCTTCATCGACGATGTTTCGTGAACACCTTTTACGGTTCCGGCTGATGCGAGTTCCTTTTCAAAGCCCCTTTTCCAGTTTTCCGTGCGCGAATTTCTTTGGCCTTTGCTCGTTGGTGGACGACACCGACTCACCAAAGCTAGTCTACATTCGTACGAATTCCGATTTGGAATGGAATCATTTCTTTTCAGAGTCTTTACGGAGTCGTTTCAGAGTCGTTTCGGAATGCGGAATATTTCTTGGTTAGCATGAAATATCTGTGGGATTGGAAGGATTTGTGAGCGGGTACGCGCACAATTACACAATTAATACACAGTTAATCGATAGTCACGGTATTTATTTAATAATGAACGTATTTTAGAGCCTTCGCCATTCCACGCTCGATATTCAACACTCATCGCTCTACAATCTCTACTACAACAACAACAACAACAACTCCAAACGCAAGTGCAACTACAACGATAACTCCATCAACAACTGACTCTTCCCAAAAAGCTCCCTGCGCTACCTTTGTATCTTTACCCCTGACCTACCGATATGACTGGTCGCATCGTCATTAGTACCCCCAATCACAGGTATTGGCACCAATGCCTCGTCGTATCTGGCTGTCATTATTACCCAGTCCTACATATCGAATACATATTCGTCCATTAATGAAGTCTTAAATTCTGGATGAATATTTATTCGACAGTTCGTGCCACCACCAGAGAGGTAAATTTGAACGAATTTTATTTTGATCTTCGCCCCTAGTGTCGTTGAGTCCACGTTCGATGGTCGATGGTTCGATATTCTTTTCTAAAAGGAAAACGAAACGTCATTGGGTACATAGATACTTGCAAACAGGCCAATGTAAACGCGCCTTTCCGATGGATTAATTATTACGCGTCCACGGTGCGGACTGACGACATTAAACGACAACCGGGAGGTCGTTGCTTTTGGAAAACGTTCGATGAAGGATTGACGATGCACCAACAACGAGAATACGGATGCACGAGGTAGTAAAACGCTCGTGTACGAAGGAACGAATTGATCGGTCCTCGCCACGGGAATCGACAGTAGTTTTCTTTCTGTTCTTTTTTCTCTTTCTCTTCTTTTTTCATTCCTGCTTTACCAGTAGCGTGACACGATCCCATGAAAACGAGTACAGGTTTGAATTCTCCATTTTTTATTCTCTTGTACACTGGCAAAAGCCGACGATGTTTCATTAGCGGAGATTACGACCTCTTGGTTCATTGTTTTTTTTAAAGGATAAAAATGTTTAAGCAAAGACTGACGAGAAACATCACTACCTACTTCCAATCGTTGCATTCGGTCCTACGAGTTACTTCATTTCTTTTAATTTCCAAATTTCCCTGAAGGATGACGGACGATATCGAAGGAGCGATTGACAGTATTTTTCTTTCTGTTTTTCTTTTTCGCTTCTTTTCCTTTTTCATTCCTGCTTTACCAATAACGTGTCGCAATCTCATGGAAACTAGTGCAGGTTCGAATTCTCCATTCTTATCGACAGCGCATATGGGTGATAAGATGCTTCATTAACGAAGATTACGATCTTCTTGGTTCGTTGTCTTTTTGAAGGCCGATCGGTATCAAGTCGCTCTAGGAAGGATAGAACGATCGACGATAAACATTTGTAGGTAAAGGCTGACGAGGAACACCACTACCTACTTCCAATTGTCGCGCTCGAACTCGTTCTACGTGTTACTTCATTTTTATTTGATTTTCAAATTTCCCTGAAGGACGACGAACGATATCGAAGGAACGATTGATCGATCTTTGCCATGGGAATCGACAGTATTTTTCTTTTTCTTTTCCTTCTCTGCTTTACCAATATCATGCTACGGTCCCACGGAAACTAACGCAGCTTTGAATTCTCCATTCTTATCAGCAATGCATACGGGTGATAAGATGCTTCATTAGCGGAGATTACGATCTTCTTGGTTCGTTGTCTTCTTCAAGGTCGACTGGTATCTAGAAATCGCTGTAGAAAAGAACGATAAAAATGTTTAGGTGGAGACTGACGAGGAACACCACTATCTACTTCCAATCGTCGCACCCGTTCCGCGTGTTATTTCGTCTTTATTCGATCTCCAAAATTCCCCGAACTCGTAGGCGTGAAAATCTCGGAAAGGTCTGGCAAGGGGTCGTGTTATCTTCGGACTGGCCCTCGTCCCTCTGAAGTTATCGAAATCGATGACGCGATACCGGCTCCACTTATCGCGTTAACTTGAAATCCACCAAAGTGCAACCGGGGACAAAATTCTCCAGCCCGCTCCCTTCTTTATTTCTTTCCCTCCCGAAAGACGGACAACGAAAGACGCCCGCCTCCGCTTTTATTATCCGACTTTGCCGCGGCGCTATCTCGATAAATTATTGCCTGCTGTCCGCCGTTAAAGAATTATTACGAGCTTACGAGCCGTCGCGGCGCTTCTGCGCTCGTACGCGAGAGTTGCGTCGAAAACGCGCCAACGACTGCCTCCAACGACCGTCTCGAACCGAGATGATGGCATTCAGTCGTACGAACGTGTCCAAGACGTCTTTCGCCTGCATAAAAATAAGTCGAATCGCGAATCATTTCATATCCCACCTAGCACTTTTTAATCGTCGTAAGCAATTTCTGCGTGTCACTTCCGATCTACGGAGAATTACGTCGGAAATGTGCCAACTACCTCCAGATGACCGTCTCGAACCGAGGTGATGAGATTCAGTCGTACGAATTCACCGTAAAACATTTGGCAGAGGCATCGAGGCTACCTTCGACTTCGAAATCAAATTTAAGCAAAAACAAAGAAAAAGAGAACAAACGAAGGCCTTCCACCAACGTACTAAAAGGGTGCAACTAATCGTAAATTCCACGAGTTCTACGATTCTCTGGAATAAACGTCGATTTCAACGCGTACGTTCCGATCTATCAGGTCGTCAAGGACGAAATTTATAGAAAAACTACGAATTTCTACGAATTAACTACAAAGGATGAAGTCCGTAATTTTTCTACAAACAGATCTCTATTCGTAGTTGTAATTTGTACTGTAGTTATTGTGTATCGTAGTTTGTAGTTGTACAAATTTCATCCTTGACAACCAAATAATTTCGATTTGCGTCCCAGAGGCTACGAAACCTTTTTCTCTCCTTTCGCCTCTTCCCATTCGTTGTCGCTTTTACCGTCGTCCTTCGTCCGCTCGATGCCAACCAATATCGTCCATCCACCGACCGATCTATCCGTTCTTTCCTTCCCACCTGTCTACCTATTCACCCACCTTAACTAACTACCTAATTCGAACGTCGAGCCGATTACGATCGGTAAAACGATCTCATTCACGGCTTGATCCCATCGCTGTCGGTGATGGACTCGAGGGCATCGCACCGCGATCCTTTTCACGGGCGCGTTATGCACGCCGATGGACCCTCGACACGCCGGCGCTCTCTCGATCATCGATAATACACCGCGGTCTGGCTCCGTGTGCGCGCGTCTACGCACGAAAACGCATACGAAAGCGCGCGTACTCCTGCGTGCTGCCAGTCTCTTTGTCGACGACATCGTGCCGTGCCTCGTCGTCCTCTGGCTTATTGGCTGTTCAAGGGTTGCAGGGGAAAAACCGACGATCGATGTTATTAGTTCGGTGCGTATAAAACTTTGGATTTTTAAGTGAATATACGAAACTACTTTTTTTTCAAAAGCTGTTTATTCAATCGAAATATCTTGCTTCGTCGTCCTGTGGCTTATTGGCTGCCCAAGGGTTGGAGGGGAAAAACCGACGATCGATGTTATTAGATCGGTGCGTATAAAACTTGGGATTTTTAAGTGAATATACGAAACTACATATTTTTTTTTAAAAGCTGTTTATTTAATCGAAATATGCTCCGTTTGCTTCGATACACTTTTCCCAACGAGATTTTAACGCACACATGGCTGTTTTAAAAAAATTCTGATCTTTAGAATCAATGAGCTTTCATATGGAATTTTTCAGACTGTTTTCGTTTTTCGTTCGTACTTTTTAGCGAATTCGCGGAAGACTCGACGAGAGAACGACAAAAGACTCAGCGCTCAACGTTCTTCGAAAGCTTTCCGATCGATCTATCGATAGATTTGCCTGTTTTGTTGGTCGTCGCTTCGAACCTTGCTTTTTCTTCTTTTCCTCGTTTCACGTAAGAACGAGTATCGCTGTCAGGAGATCGTAACTTTTAGAGCGACGAGATGGAAACTCGAAACTCGAAACTCGACTCACCGTCAGGAAGAACGAATCACACGGCCACCCGAACGATCATCGACTTCACCGTTGGATATTCTATCTCGACCGTTTCCGGGTAACGCGATTTTGCGTGTTCCGAGACTCTTTTGTAACGTCGAGGCTAAGTCGGGCGCTTTCGATTCCCTATTATCGAATCGAGTCGGATTACGTATTTCGTGAGCGTGCTTCGCCATTTTATTACATCGGCTGATAAGTTCCCGGTCTGAAAATAATTTATTTTCCTTTCATACCTTTAGAGTGTCAGCTATCTCTCGCATCTTCGCTTTACGATTTGCCCAAACAATTTTCTGCACTTTGTTCATGTTTTCCGATGTAATCATCTCTTTTTGTAAGATCGTAATTACGTCGTATGCCGCGTACGTACTGTCGTTTGCGCGAGTGGAAATCTGTATGTTACGCGCGTAAATGTGTCGAAGCGTCGCGTGACGATTGAGAAACTTACAGGATACCGTTGCAACCACGACGGACTTACTTATAAAATAAGACCGGTGGATTCGACACCGCGTAAAAAATAGTATGGAATATATCCCGCTTATTTTCGAACCTTACGAGACGAATTTTCTCGTACGATCGTAATTACGTCCTATTGGAGCGCTCACGCACGCGTAAATAGCGTTAGAGACGTCGCGTGACCATTGAAAAATGTACGACGCCGTTTAGGAAAGGAAAGAAATCGACTCGATATTTGCCACGTACGGAAAATATGACGCAAAACGTCGTCGGTATTTTCGAATCGTCTGGTAAGATCGTAATTCCTTCGTACTTGTGTGAGAGCGCGTATACGTAAGTGTACGCACTCAGAGAGGTGCGTAGGTACGTAAGAGAGGTCGCGCGACTATTAAAAAGTGTATAAGATACTACCGCGTGCGCGTAGGATAGATCGATTTACGAAATAAAGCTGGAAGAAGCCGCGGTTACACGGGAGTTACGAGGCATCGCGTCTCCATGAACCTACGCGAAGGCATTTAACTTGGTGGCTGCGCGCTCCAACAGCTCGTAAAATCTTAAAAGTCTTTCACCGAGTCGAGAGTCGTCCGCCTTGACCACCGAACGATTTTACCCCGGCTGCAATCTCATTTTCTCTGTCTTTTTCTCCTTCCCTCCCTGTCTTCCTCCCTTCTTCTATTTTTCTTCTCCTCGTGGCACGAGAAACTATTTATTGCCGCTCGCGAGCATAAGCCTGCCGCCATCTCGCTTCCCTTCCGGACTTTACATCGAGAGCGGATTCTTCTTTACGGTGTTTTCGTTAAGACGGCCGAGGGCAACCGCTCGTCGTTTCTTCGTATTTTCCGTCGTCGTTCGTCCCGACCGCCCTTCGACCTTTTTTCCCACACCCGTTTCTTCGCTTTTACGTAGAAACAAGTTCGATGTTATTTCACGAATTTATAGAAAACCACGAATTAATTTCGATCGGCTCGAAAGCAAGGATCTTGACTTAACTTGCTTTATTCGCTTAATTAATTTAAATTTTTACCCTATTTTATCATAACGAAGTTTTTATTAGGTCGTTCGGAAAGTCATTCCGTTCTATTTTTTTTTTTTTTATGAAAAAACGTTGTTTTTGTGGTCTTTTTTGTTGTTTTTTTTTGTGGTGAAAAACACATTTTTCTGTTGGGAAAAACGAAATTACCACCGTTCTCCTTTCCTGATTTACCAGATCGCCTTTCGTTAAAATCTTACATTGCTACTAAAAATTCTACTAAAATTAGTAGAACCTGCGTGGCAAAGTGTTAATCATTGCCTCGTTACTCGCATTCGAAAGGTGCAATTAATTTCGGCCGGATCGAAATTTTCTCCTCGATCGACCGCGCGAAATTGAACGTGGATCTCGCATCGACTTCTCCGCCGATCTACTTGACGTCGATGGCACCGATTATCGGCGGAAAGGGGAGGATCAAATTCGACGTCCTTCTTGGGACGTGGCGCCGGAAAATTGGAAATACGCGGAGAAGACGTCACCGCGTCGATCGAGATTCGTCGAATTACCTGTCCCGATCGTAGCCGACGATTTTACGAATGGTCGCTTTTCTCGCCGGAAGCGAGAGGGTTCGGCAAACCGGAAACGCCAACGAGCCAAGGGAGCCGCTGCCGCTGCCACTGCTGCCTGGTTTACCGCACGACGGACATGCTTATTCCGTCGTTTCACGGGGTCTGAGGTGTCGAGAAGGGTCTCCGTCTCCGCCTCGACTGATTTTTATCGCCTTCGAGCCAGAAGCCACGTCGCCAGAATTTTCACGCGATTTTTCCCACCCGTTCGATCACAAATCGGAAAATCACGACGCTTTGTTTGCTTCCTTAACCCTTTTAGTGCCAGACAACGATACATTATCGTTTGAAAAAGTTTCGAGAAACACGAAGGACGACGTATCTCGTTCGACTTGCGACTGCCTAGACGCAGCGAAGGCGCAGCTTTCGTTTAAATCGCTGTAACTACGCATGTCGTC
>JAITYT010000622.1:4227044-4237187 GCA_025433975.1 Liostenogaster flavolineata | reverse complement strand
AAAAAAAAAACACCCGTGATCAATGGGTTCGTTTATCTAAAACAAGAGAACTGTAATTAATTCTTACTAGGATCAAAGCCACTCTTCTCACTGCAGCGATTTTATCGACAAGTAGTCGAAGAGACAATGGTGCTATGTACTCGGCCACGTCGGATGCACTAAATAACGTTACAGCTTCGAGTAATTGCGTAGCTAGTTCTTCTCTAAACCTCCAATTCCATACGTTATCCGTTACGAGGAAATCGTGTAGCCTTGGTAAGTATTGGCAGCGATCGGTAGGCTTGAGTATTTTAAGAAATGTTGCAAGATGTTTAAGAACACCTATTCTAACTTCATCGAGGTCCTTGATAAAACCATTATAAATCGGAACGAGATCAGTGGCAGTGAGTTCTTCTCCCAAAATTATGGCTATTTCATGAATACTAGAAGCTAAAGTGCGTCTAACTTTCCATTGTTTAGCGACGGATAACGATTGATAAGCTTTTCTTAAATAAGACCAATTTTCTTTTCCTAATGTAAGCGTGACTGCTGGAAAACTGAAAGCACACTGATGCGCGATCTCGCCACTCATATCTTCGTAAAGTTCAGGTTCGGTCATCGAGACAAAATAATCGATCAAGTCTTGAGGTACAATTTTTTGCTCGTTTTCTTTAGTTTCTTGCTTTTTAAACAGAACGTTCACCCCGAAATTAGTGAAATCAATATCATCCGCACTGCTGTTGGTTAATTCATACGACACAGGTAAAGAATTATATCCGAAGTGATTTCTTTTATTTCTTTTTTGACTGTTTTGCCTGCAAAAGGTAATCAATTTCTTTTGTTCCTCAAATTGTTCCTCGGTGTTCTCCGAAGATTGCGACTTTGAATTGTCCGACGATTCAGAACTACCACCACCTTCACTTTTTGATTCTTCAGTTCTTAATTCTTCGTTGTTTAAAGTTTGACCACCGATATCCTTTCGCGTGGATGAACTTTGCGCAGCTTTAACAAGCTCATCGTCGAGCGGCAATTCTGGTGGAATATAGTAATAAAGAAATAAATTATATTTATCTGCGTTGTTTACGTCATCGTTTTCATTATCAAGCTGTTTTTGTATCTGTAACGATAAAAATAATATAGCATAAAAGTTACGATGATAATTGATGTCGATTGTACGTTACACAGTTCCTTTCAAAATTTATCGATACGAAGCTGCGGATTTCCGAGAAACACGTACATTTTATATTATATTACTTGTAAATATTTACCTTTAATTTGTGTGACTTCACTTGACTAGAATCAGTTTTCTCTAAATGCGCATATACTTCCCTGAAAGAACTTAAACAAAGATCGGATAAGCCAGTATTTGCAAATACATCTTCCGTGTCAAGAGTCGGGCTTCGAATACCGCATTTCGTAGGAAAAATATCTTCGTAGGAATAACGTATGCTGCAAATATAAAAAACAACAATTATAATATACAGGCATATATCGTGTGGTAGATTAATAATCACCGATTCAAAACCAACCTGAAGTGATCATCTTGTTGACTGGTAAAGACTAATTCTCCCTGCTGATTGTATGTTACATTAGTGAATTGCTTCGCAAAAGTAGATATGAAAGGTCCAAGAATTTGAAATGCAGACATCCGTACCCACTTCGAATCATCATTTAAATGAGTTGCTAATATTTCTGCTAAAAGTACTCGTCGATATTGAGGTGTTAGAAAGCAGGAAACCGGCATCATTACATCTACGCATACCTTCCGAACACACCAAGCTCTATCACAGCACAAACCAACAAATATTGGAAACTGAAACAATCGAATATACATATATAAATATATTGGGAGAGGGGAAAAAACCATGAAGTAAGGAACGAAAACAACGTTATGATTTGAAAGTATCGGCAATTCTTTCGCAACGTAAATACGGAACAAGCACAAAGGTATACAATGTCGATCTTTACACATTTTTGTAATCATCGAAGTCGACTTTCTTCGTTACGTTTATAAAACTACCGATATAAAAAAACATAGAGTGACTAATTGATTTACCAATCTGCAAAAGATGGCTTTTCTTCCCACTGCGGCACATATTTGCCCGAAGTGTGCAGCGCAAATCTTCCTTACGTAAAAAGTATTATCCTCACAAAGAGCGATGTATCTGTCCAGGAAAATCTTTTCTGTGAGCTCCTTACCAATGAGAGGTGCCATTTTACTCATGAGCTGTGGGGCGACATAAAACGAAATGAATCGCATATCGAATTTGAAATTAGATTTCTAGATAGATTAGTAACGAGACACACACGGCGATTTCTCGATCGAGTGAAATTATTCATATTTTCTTACTAATACGAATCTTAGGACGATCGTTCAATTTAGAAATTTATTCGGATAAATTTTAATACCGAATAACTATGACCGTGATTCGGAACATAGACGAAAATTAAATCCCACGTTCGCGAAGGAAAAGATCACATTGAAGATTCGTTATTTAAGATAATACTCCGAAGAACGTATTTAATTTACCTTTCGATGTTTTATATCGTTCCGCCCCCCTCATCAAAGCTGGCTGTGATATGAGTTCAAAATGCCACCACATCACAACCCCTCTGACGGGAGGAACAGTCGATCATCTGATTTTATTTTCGTATGCTGCAAAAATGAACAAATAGAACGTACAGCACGTTACGACTCTATAGAAAATATAACAATAAAGAGATGCACAGATGAAGGAAAAGGGCACTCAAATATTACCTCCTAGTATCCGCGAGATCACATATAAATATGAGTAAAAAATCGGCGAGAATATCTTTGTAATTTTGGCACGTTTGAAAGGAAACAATTCGATACCCGCTAAAAAAAAAAACGTGTATAATCGAGAAGGGAAAGCACATCCAACACATAGAAATATATCAGAAAATATGGAAATCAATGGTGAGAGCCAATCGAGTCGCAGCCCATCGAATGCCCATCAAATGCATCGATGGCCCAAGTCAGCCCATCGAGTCGCAGCGTTCATCAAAGCTGGCTGTGATATGAACATTTGTATCAGCATACAACAGCCACTTCGTGAGCGACGCTGACACGTACTTCTTGCCGGGAAGCAACGTCCAGACGCTCCTTTGGTAATGTCTTCGTTTTTGTTCGATGGCCATTTTTTCTCGTCGTGTGGCGCGATTAGCCTGCAGGAGGTTGCCAAACGGCACGACGATGCAAAAAACGGCGATCCAATTCGTCAAAAATGGCTGTGATATGAAATCAAGAAAAGCAACACGCCACAACCAATTTGACGATTGGATGGCGTTTCCTCCTGCCTTTTATCCGCGTCGTTCCATCTTCTTTCGCGAGCCGTGACTACACCTGAAAGCAATTTGCGTAAATAGAGAATTACACACGCGTCGTGAGCTCGACTTTTCGGCTCGACGTCGAGGAGAACGGGTTAACCGGGATCGACGTAAGGCGAACGCGAGAAGATCTACGCTCGCAAATGCATTGGACTCTGCTCTTCGTTTCTTGACATGTCTTCGACGTCGTCTAACGATAACGCGAATAATTATCGATCGAGCGGGCGTTGAGAGTGTACTTGGCCGAATGTCCCCTGACGATCAATTCTGCGGGCCAAAAACATCAAAATGGCTGTGATATGACTCGCAACATTCCACAACCAATTTGATGTATTGGACCGCAAAAGGTATTTTAGCTTTTGGCGCTCTGTTCCGTAACGAATTTCCCCGTTTTGGTATACGTTTCCTCTTCCTTATGGTTTCCCAACTCTAGAACATTGCATATGGAAGTCTTTTTTTTTTTTATCTCTCTTCTCTACCCTGGCACCCCCTTTACTTTGCGCTTTATCCTTTGAACTCTGTTGAGGACGGACACAATTTTGTTCATCAAAGCTGGCTGTGATAGTTGATCTCTACGACAAACCAACTTTGATGGTAAAAGCATGCCCTTGCCGAGGATCGTTTGTCCTTAGTTACGTGAGTGATTCCGCAACGTTCTACGCATCTCTCCTTCTTCCTCTCACACGTTTATCTACCGGGCTTACTACTCGTCGTATCTTTTCCTACGCAGATTTGCCTCTTGCTATTTCCTTTTCGTTCCTATTATTTTTATCGTTAATACTATCGCTATTATAGTCGTTATTGGTATCGTCGTTCTCATTAATTACTACTTTGACATTCTTATAAGCATTTCCATAACGATTCGACAAAGCACGAGAGTCCTTCGGATTCACTGGGCTTCCCCTTCGACCGCAATGTTTCACATTATTTCTTCGTAATTTGTGAATATACAATGCCGGAGTTAAACGAACGCCACATGAAAGACAAGGTAGTGAGACGCGATTTTAGAACATCTCACTACCCATGTCTTTCAGGCAGAATCCGTTAGAGATAACTAAGACCGATTCTCGCGAAAAGCGAGGCAGATTGTCAACGACGCGACTGACTTGTAACGATAATGATTACGACATCTACGATAATTCGGTAGTTTACGATAGAAAATGGCGGTATCGTACGATAATATGAGGAAACAGAAACTTACAGAAATGCCTGAATTCAAGAATTCGACCGACATGTGCGACAAGTCCTCTACTACCGGGCAGATTTCATCTACGATCATAGTGTCGCTCAAAAAGCCATGTTTCATGAGGCCCAGAAGCGACGACTGAGCCGTTTGCCGTACCTAGAAAGAAGGACGAACAAGGTAGAATACCGAAGTTACGAATCACGTTCGTAATCGATATCTTAAAATTGCAAATTTTGAAAATGAAAGAAAGTAACGAAAACGATAAACCGCCCTGACACTTATCGATATATTTATTTATTTATTTATTCCCTATCATTTTTATAATTACAATCAATCGACGAGTTATCAATGCGCGAAGCCTTTGACATGCTGCGATAATTACTTTAAGGGAAGTGCTTCGTATCGTATTCGGCTTATAGTGTATTTTACAGATCGCGATATACTCACGAGATTATCGGGGTCTTGAAGATATTTTATAATAACATTAAGGAGGAACTTGTGAAAGACGTTGCCGAACAAATGTGGAGCTTCGTGACAGATCATAGCGACGTATGGTAGTTGCTCCACCAAATCCGATCGAACTTGTGCCTCTGAAATCAAAAATTTACCGCGTACTTCGATTACATATAGAGACACATTATAGAAAATTACGCATTACATTATATACATTCTAGAAAAGGAAACGCCTTAAAATCGTAACGCAACGTTGTAACAATGTAATGCGTCTCTTCTATTCGCAACTTGCCCGCTGCCAGCGGCCAACATAGAGTTACATTTTACGTTCAAAGTAAATGCGAGGAAAACGGTTATCGCCGTTCAAAATACGTCGTCTGGAAATTAACGATAATTTCCTCTTTAAAAGGAATCGCAAAGTTGGCGGGTTAATCGATAGATCTCTAAAATCGTCTAAAAAGAAAAAAAGAAAAAATTCCCGTACGCGATCCTTGATCGATCGGTAAACGTTCTTCGGCCGAGGAAAAAAGGCGCAGAGAGTTTTCCGAGAAAAGGTCGGCCCTTAACATAATCATTTAAGTCGGCACACATCGGCATATAACTAGTCGCTTCTTAAGAATCGTTTTTCTTTCGGGGTCTACGGTTCGTTCGTGGGTCAACGCCGACACGATGCATGCAACAAAAACAAGAGGAAAAGGTGAGAACGGTTTCTTGGACGGTGTTTCTCCGTTTATATCGGTACCTTCCGACCGACCCTCTGCCCGTGAATTACCTCAATGGCTAGGAATCGCGTGAACTGGCGACCTTACCGATTAGGAGAACTCCCAATTTTAGAGACGCGGTGGAAAACGAGAAAAAGGGCAAAGGTCGAAGGGGAAATCCTTTATAAAAAAAAAAGGAAAATTCGCCAGTAGCGAAAAAGCAGGCGCGTCGTCCCTTTCGCCGTAACGATCCTCCAATGAATCAAACCTACCTCTTAGCAAATACGTGGCGATGTTAGAAAGGATCGTTCCAGTAACGACGCCGTCGATCATCCTTCGAACTTCGCGAAAGAACCTTTTCGTCTCGTAGGGAAAGAAAAGACGATTATTCGTCGAAGAATAAATACGAGGCTCGTATTTAAAGGAGAATGAAGTTGTTGATAAAAAATCGCGGCGCGACAAACGGGAGAGGACGCGTGCCTCGACTCGAGAACGATCGACGCTACCCGCAAGTGTGGTGGAATCGCACACGCGTTAGGAGAACGCTGACCTTAGGAGCCGAGGAATCGATCGAATCGCGGTGCATTCGTCGTAAAACGCCCTCGGCCAATTTCGATGCTATTTAATACGTACGTACGGTAAATGGAAGAAGGCTCGCGCTTGATCACGAATTCCTCGACGGCTGATAACAAGCCCGAAACAACCGACATCATCGCTGCGTCGATAGGCCGCATCGTGCATCGAGGAGCATCGATCGAGAAATTATCTACGATTCCATTTTCTCCTTCCATTTTCGACGTCCTTCGCAAATGTTGAAGCAGGTGAAATGGAGGAACACGGAGAGAACGAACCGTCTTCGTTAGACGCGCGTGAACACGACTGATAGTTAAAAAGAAACTGGTCGACTCGGTCGACCATGAAGAGACTCACCCCCTCCCAAGATTTTCCAGATCGGAGAGGGGACAACAATCCTCGTCATCCTCCGAGAGAAAAAGTGAAAACGAAGGACCCTTCCTGTGTCCTCTCTCTTTCTCTCTCGATAATCTTGCCAAGGGACCGTCAGCCGAAGACGAAGGAAGGGCTTCTTCTGGCGCGAAATTCTTCGGGCCCTAGCACGTGCTCACCCTAGCCGAGTTTTCATCTCAGGCCGCTTGCAGGGTCCTGTCCCTTGGAAAAAGGGAACGAGGAAGAAGAAAGGGCGGTCCATCGCCGCCATCGCCGCTCCTTTCTCTCCCCCATCCCTCTTCTCTTTTCTTAGAGGCGTACAGTAAGCGCAGCCTTCGACCATTAATCACTGCTAACGTTTTATCTTCCCTTTTTCCACCTTTTCCTCCCACGTCTCGTCTCTCTGTGTTTCCCTTCCCTTCTTTTCCACGTCGCTGGGGCAAACTTTGCGCCTTTCCATCCCGCCAAAAATATCCCGCTGTGATCCTTCAGGAATCTCGGAGCGCGTTTCGAACAGTCGTGGCCAAGGCGTCGGTCGATCCTTTTTCCACCGCTACCAAAATCAGTTTCTTTCGTGGCATCGCGTCGCCCGGATTTTGACGCTTTTCCAGCTCTCGGTTTGTCCTCTCGTCCGTTGTCGGATTTTCCTGGCCATCCAGTATCGTTTTCCATCGGTTCGCTTCTCCTTCCAAATGCTGTCCTTCCGAGCGACGTCGCGAGAATGAACAGTGTGATTTCGCAGGGTGCCGTTTGTTTCTCTCTTTTCCTTTTTTCTTTTTTTTTTTCGTTCTCGCGAGAGTCGAAGGTAACCACGACCGTTTTCAAATTCGATCGACGGTCGTAAACAACGGACGACTTGCGAAAAGTCGTCGTCAAGGAAAGCGCTTAACGGAAAAATTGAACGAATCCGTTGCTTTCGCTCGATCGGAGCGCCCGCTGCAACGAAAATTCAAGAGCGGAACGTACGGCCACGCGTTTATCGACCTTCCACGTTGCTTTTCACGCGCGACGTTTAACGCGCTATCCCGGCGAGGTATTAACCAGAGATTCGATTATCGAGCATTTGCATAATTTCGTTAGTTGGCGGTAAAATTGATTTTCGCGCGAGTAAGTCGACGAAAATTGCCGAGTTTTTCCGACGTTTCTTAGCTCTCGTCAACGAGGGGAGGGGAAAAAAATGTTCATCGTTGGACCGTTGGCGCGCCCGGCGGCGACCTAGCAGCTACTACTATAGCCGAGAAAAATCTCGACGACGGACGATTTTCAAAGCGAGCTACGCGCGTTAACGCGCCCGGTTAATTGCCAATTAATCAACGCGTCCCACGGTCACGTGTACATCGATGATTTACCATGCGGAATAAAAAGCCGGATAATTTCCTTCTCTCAAAGGACCGTCGATACATATTTTCTTAATTACGAGCAACCTCCCAGGGGCGGACGAGCAGCGTTCGCTCCACTCGTCGTTTTCCACGAATGAATGAGAAGAAAAATTGCAACGCGGATCGGAGCTGGAAGAGACGACCGCGACGCTCAAGAACGGTCTTCGCTGGAAAAATGCTCGTCCAAAAATACGTGAAACGTCGACGTGCCCTCGAACGTTTCCCGAATCGAAGATGTCCCTTCGTTTATATCCCGCCTACGGAAAAACACCGACGATGGCACGTGTTACGGACCGAACAAGACGCTTTTCGTGAATTGTCGCTAAATATAGAGCGCGTCCTCGCGACGCCGATAATCCACGGAGCATCCATCGCTATCCATCCGACCGAGCTACCATCTGTCCATCCGTTCGTTCACCCACCCGGCTCTTCCCGAGCCGCCCCAATGGTCCTAACCGATCGTAACTAGCTCCAGGGAAGGCTTCTGGATGACTCCAGCGAGTCTTAGCAGCTTTCGAGGCTCCTCGGATTAAAACAACCTTTTTATACACCAATTTTTTCTTAACCCGTTGGCTGCCACGAGTCCCATTTGGGGATTTTGGAACTTTGCGTACACCATCGAGCGCCAAAAGCGCGCGTGTGTATAGAACGTATCCGGCTAAAAATTTCAAAAAATAATTGAGCGGTCAATGGATCGATCTCTAAATCGTACGATACATCGTGCGCGTTAATTAGAACATCGTAACTTCGAGATATTGATCGTAGACCAAGGCTTTTTTTCATTGCGATGCACGAATCGTACGACGAGACGAAGCTTCGTCGAATTTTGTGACGGATTTTTGCGGGAGTCCACGACCGATCGACGCGATGGCTCCAGTGGTATTGACACATTGTTTACGTCGTCGATGGAAACGTCGATCGACGGATTGACAACATCGGAGAAAATATAAACGGTCGTTTCTACTTTGTAAGACGAACGAATGTTTCGCAGAAGGATCAGTGAAAAGAGTCGCGATAAAATTGGCATTAGCGGACTATACTCGGAAAAGAATTTCTAATCGCTTCGCCGACGATTGTACCTTGACTTCGTTGAAGATAAGTTTAAAGATGGAAATCTAAATCGTCGCCTGAAATTCTTACGATCGTTAAAAACTCGCGAAGCGATCGGTGATAAGCGAGCGTTTATAGAAAAACGCAAGAACACTTTCGTGAAAATCCTAAGTAAACTAGGACTCGTTTTACGCGAGAACACGACGAAAGGAGCGTTTAAAATGATTTGTAATCGGTCTTTGAGACTCTTACGACCAGTCAAGCGAAGATAATAAATAAAAACAGGGAAAACGTAGGCAGATTCCACGTAGGAATTGTAAAAAAACCAAGACACGCCGATCATCGAAGCCAGCGACTTTTGGAAAAGTAAGAGACGGCGTTTCCGAAAGGGCACGTGCCTCACCGGAAGCAAGGGCAATCCGTCGTCGCCTCCTCCTGCGTCATCTTTCGTCCCACCATCGGACGGCTTGGCACTCTTGTTCTTTGCCCCCCCATGGCACGGCATGGCACACGTTCTGCCTTCTCTCGGAGAACGCTCCCGATGTAGCCGCCCTGCTATTTTTACGACTTCCGTGGCTCGCGACATTCGAGTATTTTCGTCGAAAGAAACACGATGGATACCCGGAAAAACAAATGGCGAAGCCTCTAAATAAATTTAGGCAAAGCGACGCAAGCGCCAAGTCACTGACATTCAACAGATGCACTCCCTTAACGAGCTTCCCTTACGATCTCCAAGAGTGTCCCCCGGCGTTTTAGAGAAAGTCTGACGATTATCGCGCGTTTCTACCGCCTGTGCCGAGCCTCGCGCAGTTTCGTTACGAAGTTCACGACTGGATGCGTGTCAAATCTCGAGAGATCGTTTTTGTCCATTAACTATTATATAATATAAACCGGAGGGGGCCAACCTACGGCTTTGAAGGATTATTCGTGGCTCTCGTTAAATGAACCCGAGTAATTTAAAAAAATTATTATCGTCTGTATGCGTTTCAAAATGTCTTTTAAATTACTGACAACAAATATGAAAGACTAAGTGCAACGTTGTAACACATTTTTTTAATGCCTCTTCTGTATATCTTTTAAATACGTATTTATACGTAACTTA
>JAITYT010000622.1:4179599-4189949 GCA_025433975.1 Liostenogaster flavolineata | reverse complement strand
AGAGAGAGAGAGAGAGAGAGAGAGGACGTAAGAAGGCACCCACGACGCACGCGTTACGAGGCGAAATTCTTTTCAGAGTTTAATTAACTCGGTTTATCGCGGAGCGCGTATTTACGCGGGGCCATTGACGACGACGACGACGACGATGACGACAACGCGACCACGATGACGAGTTACGTTATCGTTACGCTGCTGGTCGTCCATGAATCGCTTTATCGCGGCGCGTGCATCGAAAGGCGGTAGAATGACGCGCGTCCCACGACGACGACGACGACGACGACGATGGAGAATCGATCGTTCGGTAAAACGACGCACGAGGCGAGGCGTCCAATACGAACGATCAATGACGCAAAACCCAAACGACAATACGATACGAGACACGGAGGTGGTACGAGAGTGTCGACAGGTTGCGCAATCGGCGTCGCTTTATCGTGGAACGGAACGCGATAACGCCACCGACTCGCGTCGTTTTTTGCTTTTTCGTTGGATCCGTTCCTTCGTCCGTCCGTTCATCGAGGCGTCTCTAATTCGAGAAACGACGAGGACGGCCACAACAGCGTCGTCGTCGCGAGAAACAAAGGACGCCGCGGCGGCGATCGTAAAGAGTACGCGATACTCGCGCTCCGCTGTAAACAGTGATTTGCAACTGGCAGCCAGGCCGGTCGGATGATCGTTCTTGCCTTTTCGAGACACCGCGTGCTACGGCGTAGATCTTAGTCGCGCCAACTTTTGTCCAAAGTTTAAAAACGACGACGACGACGACGACGACGACTAACTCCTCCTTCCGTTCTTGCAGCTCCGCGAAGCTTTCCAAAGTTTTTCGTACGCGAGACCTCTCGGTCGGAAATTACGGCTTAAGGTCGTAGCTAACGAACTTTTCGAAAGATCGGAGAAAAACGTCGATCTCGTTACGGTTCGTGATTTTAAAATATGTACACCTAACGGCGTAAAAGAATGTTTTGTGGCGCGCGACCGTTGTGCCGGTGACTCTCTGGTATGCTAGGAGATGTCAACGCGGAGTTCACGACTAGACCATCGGCACCGTGTCACCGCGAGCGGCAAATGACTTAGTTTTCAATTTTCCCATTTGTACCGACGCGCCACGGAGTCCAATGAAACATAGAAAAAATGTAAAAACCGATTAGAGGCCGCATTCGCTGCCGAGTCACTAAAGACTCTACGATCGTCCGCGTAACCGCTTAACCAACGCGAAAGGAATGATTTCGTTGGTTGGTTGGTTGGTTGGTGGAAGGAAGAACGCGAGGCGCGTTACTCCCGTAATTACTCGAGAACGGGGTCTTGGGCAATCTCCCGTGGCGTTTTACGGCGACGCGAGCGCTCCTGCCATTTCTATTTCCATCCATTACGTTCGCGTTTATCTATTTTCTTCTATTCTATTTTCTATTATTCTCGGGCACATTGTCGACGTCGTAGCACCTGTCACCCGGACGTACGACGCTCGAGCGTAGCCGGAATATCGCCTTCGAGCTCGACGTTTCGGTTAGGGTCGCGGCGGTCGGTCGGCGGTCGGCGGTCGGTCGTTCGATCGCCTTTCGCCCACGCGAACGCCGCGTTAACGACGTTTCGTTACTGCTTCCGGTTGGCGTTCGATACCTCGGTATCCGCTGGAAACGTCGATCCTCGCGCGACCGAATTAACCGACACGTCCAAACGATTAAAACTGCCACGGAGTCGAAAAGAACCTCGATTTTACTCGTTCGATTATTTTTTTTTTTAAAGAATTTTACACGCGTACTCGTCGACGTAAGGCGCGCGAGGAAATATTGCGATTCTCATACGCAGAATTCGGCGATATTAACTCTTTTGCGCGCATCTCACTCGCGCATATATGCTCGCAAACGTTGTGTAGGTTGTTTATTAGAAAGGAAAAGAGAACATACATTATACCAATGTGATAATTGCCATGTGGCATTACGCATTGAACGTTTGAAACATTATCGTGTGGTGCAAAATAATAAGATCCTGCAAAATTGCTTTATTTTAAAACATTTTCGTTTAAATACGATGAAAGAAAAATGTTGGCGATTAGGACAAATTTTCCACCTTTCCATACGATGCAAATGGATTAACAACGGACGTTCCTTCTTATATACGAGCTCCGATAAAATTATCTCACGATCGATTCGGAAGGGACGGAGGAAGGGAGAAAATAAGAAAGGAAAATCGCGGAAAGAACGCCGCGCCAACGGAATAATAATCTCGGTATGCCGAGCATCGAAAGCATCGCGGGCTGCTCGCGGATAACCGCGTTTGCGGAATGCATCGCTCGCTGCTTAATCGTTGCCACTTCTCTTCGAGTCGATAATTCGTCTATCGCCTTGGCCCTTGCCCCTGCCCCTGCCCCTGCCGCCACCGACGTCCCCGCTTATGCGCAGAATCTCGATTCCGCGGCGCACCGACGTGTGCCGAATTCAATTTGATACGGTGCCTCCCCCGAGAGCATAATGCAGTTAATCACCGCCGGTGTATCTCCCTCCTCGTTTGGCCCGGCAACGACGACATCGGAAGACCGCCCTGCCTCGGTCGCGTATCTTTTCGCGAGGAGGACCGCGCGCTCCAATCGATACGCGCCTTTAACGGCGGAGGACGTTTCCTCGAGACGCTCTTCCTCCCTTCCCCTCTTTTCCTCTCTGTCCTTTCAAGGGTCGAGGGAAGACCGATTCTTTCGAAATCGTTGCGACGAAATTAAAATAGACGCGGTTGGTTTATTCCGGTAATGGAAAAACCCAACGAATTATTTTTCGTCTTATCGATTCGAAAGACGTTGCATTTTCTCTAGGTGCGAACGTTTGTCTTTTTGCTTCCAAATGCGCGTCGAAGCAAACGGAGCGTGTTTTGATTAAATAAACAGCTTTTGAAAGAAGAGATGCAGTTTTGTATTCGCTTAAATCCGATAGAAGGAACCAACCGACAAAACGAATCACTAAGAGCTTCCGTGTTCGATCTAAACTCGTAGGAACTTCTTCGACTTCTTCCACGAGTCTGCCACGTTCTTATCGTTTATATCCCAAATACCGATATACAAAAACACATAAAAAAAATATAAAAAATCAGATATACACCAAATTTCTTACTCGTGGTAGTAGGCCAAGAGGTTAACGATTCGTTTGGTTTTTCGGTTACCAGAAGAAACCAAACGCGCCGATCTTAATTTCTATGCTCGAATCTCGGTGAAAAACGAATAAAAAGAAAATGAAAACGTTCCTCGTTTTCGAGGAAGGAAGAACGCGCGGTGGAAGGTGGGGCACGGGAAAAGCGAGGCAGGGCAGGGCAGGGCAGGGCAGGGCACGCAGGTCGGGCTTTGTCTCGAGGTAATTCGGGCGTCGGCACGCGCTGCGACCGGACGCGACGATGCACCGGTGTTTGCTCGACGAGAAGCAAGCGCCGCCACTTTATCATATCGTTCCGAAGCCGACCGCGACGTCTCTAACCGAGCCCGGGACTTCTTCCAGAGCGAGGAACGCCACTTCCATTCGTTAATTTCGCTTTGGAATATCAACGAAACTATCGTTCCCAACTTTTCGCTCCATTTTCTCATCTTATCTTATTTTCTAACTTTTTTTTTTCTATTAATTCGACTGCAAAACGATGATGCAAGGCTCTCGATAGAATACAGTTAATACCTCGCGGTTTTTCTAATCGTTACATTGTATCGAGCTGTCCGGAAAGTTAATGTCGATTTTTTATTATAATAAATTTTTTTCTTAAAAGAAGTAAATCTTCAAAATCGACACGAACCTTCCGGACAAGCCAATATTATCTCGTCATATTATATCACGTTTCATATTCATTCATATTAAATTATTATTTGCTGGTGAAATGAAATATATTTATCCTTTGAGAGGAAAATAACGCGTCTCCCGTAGTCTCGCGTAAGTCGCTGTCTTCCTTTCTCTCTTTTTATCTCGTTTTCCTCCTCTCTCCGACGCGGCTACGCGAAACTGAAACTCGCAAGCCAAAGACGACGAGCCGATCGAAAGCGCGTCGAGTTAATCGTCGCGATGCATCCGTTACGTTATTAATGCTTTCCGTCGGATAGAAGAGATGAATGAAACCGGAGGAAGAATAGAACGAATTTACTCTAGCGTGACGAGGATCCGCGTAACGCGTTCACGGTCGTTACGTCGCGTTTAACGTCCGACGTTTCGCCTTATCCGCGCGAGCAATCGCGACTCCTTCGAGTCCTTCGTTTTTTCACGCTGCTAAAAGTGTTCGTTTCGAAATTTTTCGAAATTCACGCTTTCGATCGACGTGCCTCCGAGACAATTTCGTCCTTCTAAAATAAATCGTTTTTAATTTCTCCAAGTAAGTTTCTGTCCTCGACGGTAAAATTCTCGCGAAAATATGGAGGAATTTGGAAAAGGCGAACGGCGAGGAATCGAACGAATTGGTCGACGTGGCGCGCACGCGTGAAAAATTCTGGAAGAAGAATGCCGGTGGACGAGGATTTCGAGGGCGAGACGCGATAGAGAAGGAGAGATTGTCGCAGGTGAAATACACTGACCCCGTGGAATCTTGGAGTAACCTGCGAGCATACCTCTACCGCCGCGAGTTGTGTGTGTGAGAAAGAGAGAGAAAGAGAGAGAAAGAGAGAGAGAGAGACTCGCTCGGGTTCGTGCGTTTTGTGCGGTCGGTCGGAGCGCAACAGATAGAGCGAGGAAAAGAGAGAGAAAGAATGGAGGTAGGAGGGATGGAATGCACCTTGGAGAATCCATCTACGGCGTCTCTCCTCTGCCTACTGCCTCGTGCTCGCGCACGTATGCACCGAACGCGACGACGAAGAAGACGAAGAAGACGAAGAAGACGACTGCGGCTCACCACCAAGAGCAACGAGATGGAAAAGAACGAAAGAAAGAGAGAGAAAGAGTCTCCTCGCGTTCTCTTCTTTTCTCTTCCTTTCTCTTCCTTTCGGTTCTCGTTCCTGCGAGCTCGTCTCCCTCCCCCTCCGTCCCTCTCTTTCCAGCTCGCGCGACCACTCGCGTAACACAAAAAACGGACGCCTGCCTCTCGTAATTTGTTTTCACACGTTCGCGCCGTTTGCCTTACAACGGGGCCCTTTCTCTCCTTTTCCACCTTTCCGCGATCGAGGACCGCGCGGCGGCCTTTTTCTTTTTCTTCCTCGCATTCCTCTTCCATCCTCCTCCTCCTCCTCCTCCTCCTCCTCCTCCTCCTCCTCTTTATCCTTCTCTTCCGACGACGACGATTTCGAGGTTCCCGCGGCGCACGGCTCAACACGAAACGACGCGCTTCCGATCGGTTCGTCGCGTCTCTGCGTTTACTCGAACGATCTTTTTTCCCTGGGGAAATCATTTTCTCGAAAAGAAAAGTTGAATCTCCGAACAATGTGTCGGAAATCAAAATGAAAACTGCGAAATGCGAAAATCTTGACACATTCGTCCATGGAGAAAACGATATTTTCGTTAAAAAAAAAAGCGCGTCTCGGTTCGTCGAACTCCTTATTAACCCTTTTAGTACCAGACGCAAAACCGTTGCCTATTCGAGAGACACGGGACGCGTAGACCGCTTGAACGCATCGAAGACGCCAAATAAAAACAAAGTCGCCAAAAAAAAAACGAAATAACATCGATATTCGAAAAATATTGATTTATCGTCGTCGACGAAAGCTGCGTCTTTACCGCGTCTCGACTCGAACGAGATACGTCGTCCGGTACTAAAAGGGTTAATTGGCATGGAGTTGATAAGCAACGAAACGTAAACGAGTGGAGCGACAACGAGGTATTGCCGGTTACTCGAGCACGATCGAACGTGGCGATACCGCGCGAAGCGCTCGATCCCCGCGATTTTCCGAAACGACGGGGGGAAAAAATATCCGACAAAAAAGGGAAGAAGGGAGAATCCGTACGTAAAGTCCGGCTCGCGCGCTTTCTGCGACGTTATCGCGCAAAAAAGCGGCGCGCGCCTCCGCGATGGCCTTTCGCGCCGGTTTCCATGAAGCGTCTACCTGTCGACCGACGATCCTCGAGAGGCTCCCCTCTCCCTCCCCCTTTCCTACGGCCCTGTCGGAACGGCGGTCGTAGACCGCGCGTCTCGCGAATTCTACGGTGACCGGTGCGATACCGCGAATCTTTGGCGTTTTTGCGCTCGTGAAAAGTCGACGACGACGACGACGACGTTAATTCGAGCGCGCTCGAACGCACGATAAAAAGTACACTCGTTAAAATCGAACGATCGCGATATCCTTTAACGACGATTCCGCGAGGCGTCGTTGCCGTAAAACGTCGACGTTGCTCCAACGTAATAGGTATTCCGACCTTGAGGATGGACGGGAGGATCGATGTTCCTTCCATAGGCGGAGCCACGGCCGTTCGTTAACTTCCATCGAGAAACGACGATTCGGTGATTACTTCGAATTTGGTCGCGCGACGATCGCGATCGCCGTCGTTCTCTATTTTCGATGAAAGATAAAGAAAGACGGACGTTAGCGTAAAAATACATTCTGCTTTTAATCGAGCGTTGAGTTTTCGCAGTAACCGCGAGCGAAGAAACTGTCGTTTTGTAATCTGGCGTGAACAGGAAACGGAAAACAAGTCGGATCCAGGCAAGCCGAGTGACGTTTAACGTCGAATAATGCGTTTATTAGAATTAGCCTTTCTTCGTAATTGCGCGTTATATTCCGCCGATGCTTTCGGCTCCGCGATCAACGACGAATTGGACGTGGCGTCCTTTCGATAAGTCACCTAGGCACGGAAATATTCTGGAATATACTAGGTCTACCGGAAAGCAATCAAAGCTTCTTCGATCTTAAAAAATTTGTTTTATTTTATTTTAAAGATTTCTTTAAAAGGGAATCGAACGACTGCCTTTACGCTGGCAGAAAGTGTCAAAAAACGACGGGAATTATTTTATCGATTAATACTCGAGATTTCTTTAATAAATAAATGCACGAGAAAATGTGATTATTTAGTTATTAATAAACGCTACGCTAAGAACGCGAGGAAAGAATAAAATTAATATTCGCCAGGGGGTGAAGCCGAACGACTTGGAACTCGCGCGTACGCGAAACGCGTAAGAAGAATAATAACGCACGGTAGGAACGGCAGCGGTGATAATCGCGCGGAGCGATCGGAATCGAAGGCGATCCGGTACCGAGGCGCGCGTCGTGAATGAATCGCGATCGAGAATGCATGCGACATCGAAGGACGTCCGTCCTTTCCAATACTCGGAAATATCAACGGTTAAACGATACAGCTATAAATACAGTGGGATAGCACGTGGGCGCGATACTATGTAAACGCATAGCCGAGGCTCGTACTCGCGCCGCGCCGCTTTTCTTTCGTATAGATTTCGATCTCCACGAGCTAGCGAGCGAGCGGAGCTGCGACCGCGGCTACGATGACGATAAGAAATGCAGCGGCAGGAAAATCGCGAGTTTCTCTGCCAGGAGAGCGACCGAAGCGCCTTCGTTCGAACGTCGATGCGATTCGTTTTACGACAGGAGTAAACGATTCTTCTTTTATTGGGGTTATGGTCGTTCGTCCTTTGCGTGAGTTAGTCGATAGTTCGTAGTTGGCGAAACAGACCTACGCTTAGACGTTGAAGTAAACGGTCGGAATGTCGACTTCGTAAAAATTAGTATAAAAAGCGACGGCGGAAGGAAAAAGTACGTTTCAACGTAAGATCGACGACGGACAAAATTGAAGATCGGAGGATGAATGGTTCGGCGCGGAATTCTTCGTCTCCGGAGAAGAATGCGTGGTTCTTCGCGCCTCCCTTCGTAGGGATGACCGTTTAGGGCCGGCCTATCTCGATACCACCGAGAGAAGCGCACGCATGCGCCCTCGGTAGGGGCGAGGGTGTGCGACGGAGTGTGCGGCGCGACGACGACGCCGGCGACGACGTTGATGGCGGGGCGGCAACCCCTTGCTCGGGCTCTTACGTCGTCGAGCCGAGGGCCACCCTTACCGCGCGCGCAATTTCGTCTCGAGGCCCCTTCGCGAGCTAAATCGAATTAACCGGCGAGCGCGAGCTATTGGCGCGGGGACGAAATCAGCGCGTAAGCTAGGAAAAGGACTCCTCCTCGAAGGAACGAATCGCGACGGTTCGGTGGAGGAGGAGGAGGAGAGGGTCGCGTCAACGTCGCTCGGACCTGGAGATTTTCGCGCCTGGAAGAGAGAAGATTTTTAAAAACGATCTCAACTACGCGGGCTACGTTGTTGGGAGAATCGACGATTCGAGATAAACGCAACGAAGCGTAGCTACGACGAAATCAATTTAAACGTGAAACGAGCGACGACGAAGATAAATGGCAGCAGACGCAAAAGGATCGATGAAGACGAATCGGTGCCGCGTACAAGAAGCTAAACGTATCGAGCAGCCAAAGAAGGGAATAGTCGCTTTAAATCGTTCGCCCATAAGAATAATAAGACTTCCGATCCAATTAAGACGAAACCTGCGATATTTCGTCGAGTCGTCGCGCAATTTCCATCGGAGACGAATCATTAAGCTCTCCACGGAAAATAAAATCGAATGGAAGCCTTACGCGCGATCCGTCGTCGTTTCCACCGTCGCCCACGGGACAAAACGACCGCGTACCCACGATTCTCGGAGCGACGAGCCTCCGATACTTTACGAACGATCTTCGACGATCGGATGCTCGCGAAATCGAGTTCCACGAGGAGGAGGAGGAGGGCGTGTAATGAGCGGCGGGAGTAAAAGGGAGACAAGAAGAAGGGCGAAGCGAGAGTGGAAGGTGGTGGAAGGGGAACGGAAGGGTGGCGGAGGGATGGATGATGGGGCGAAGGACGAACGGACCGCCAGGAGAAGGCAGAGAAAAGGAGAGAAAGAGAAGAAGGGTATGTGCATGCGCAAGCGCGTACGTTCGTGTGAGTGTCTCTCTCTCTCTTTCTCTCTCTCTCTCTCGTTCCATTTCTCCGTGTACGCGTATCCGCGCCAAACGAAGATCTTTGGTTAGAGAGAGGTACTACAGCGGCGCCTCGGGGCCATCCATCATCCCAATAATTGCTTCCCTTCCCATCGTATAATTCCTATAGAACCCACCCCTTCCCCCAGCGCCCCACTCGCCCCCGTCCGAACTCCTACGTCGGCCATCTCCGTACCCCGTGGTCCCTTCTTCATCCACCATCCTCGACCCTGCCGGATCGTCCTTCCTCGTCTGGCAGCCTTCCCCTCCGTCGCTCCTCGCCGGTGTCCTGCGGTAACACCAGCCGAAAGAGAGCCGGCAGGAATATCACACCCGTGGTACCTTCTCCGTCTTTCTCTAGCGCTCGGCCACCCATCGCTTCTCCCTTTCTAGAGTCGCCGCCACCACCGACGCTTCACCCTCCTTCTCCTTTGATGCTCGAGAAAGGGAAGCTCGCGAAATTTCCGCCTAATTTTTTCGAAAAAAAAGAATAATAGCGGGAAGCGGCGACGGGGATAAACGTACCACCACCGAGAATAGCCCTTTCTCTCTTTCCTTCTTTCTCGACGTTATTGCTCCTTGGACGAGAATTCCTTTACGGGGTGAAACGACGACGACGACGACGACGACGAGAGGAGCGCGGCTCTCCTCGCACGCGCCGCGAACCTTTCGACCCTGCACGAAAGGGAGAACCGAGCCCCTTCTAACGACGTTGCTTCGTCGTCGCGAAGAAAGAGAAAGGAAGGAAGGAAGGAAGGAAAGTGGCCTCCTCTCGTGTCACCGGACGATTCCTTCGGTAATTTCGAAGCGCGACGTAATTGCACGTAGAAAGGCTCGAATTACGAAAGTTAATTTCCGGTAGGATCCACGACACGCGCGAGCCTTCCTCTCGAGGCAACCGCCGTGAAATCGCTTCTCCGTTCGTCTCTCGTCGCTTCGAAAATTCCCGCCAAAGAATCTTTCTACCCTCCACGGAAGCGAATGAAAATTAAAATTAAAATGGAAAAACTGTCGTATTGGAAATATCCAGCGGCTTCGAAATTCCCGCTAAAATTCGTGTATCGGCGAAAAGTGTGGAAGAACGGCTCGGGGTTCCGAGGCGAAGGAAAATGGCGTGGCGATACCACGGACCTCGGTAAGAAAGTTTAATTCGTCTAGCTCGTAAAAGAATGTGGTACGCTATGCGCTATGCGAAGCACGAGGCACGCCGCCTCCTACGACGAAGTTTAACGTCGTCGAAGGGGGTGTGTGTGTGTTGTCGCGCGCCCACGCTCCGCTTTCTTTTCCTCGCGTAACGACGGCGTCGAAGGTATAAGAAAATGATAGGTTGCGAATGGCGAGCGCGTTGTCGCCACTTATCGACGAGGCGCTCCTTCTTCCCTTCTTTTCGCTCGTTAGTCAAAAATTCTCTCCGTCGGATCGTCGAGCGCTCGTCGAATTCGCAAGGG
>JAITYT010000622.1:4159767-4173482 GCA_025433975.1 Liostenogaster flavolineata | reverse complement strand
CTTTCGTGATCTTTTTCTCTCTCTTCTCCCTCCCCCCCCCCCTTTCCACCGCCCTTTCCATCGAGCTCGTTCACTCTCTCTTTCTCACGTTCCACCGCCTTTTCTACTTTTTTATCGCGAGAGAGCGAGCGTATCGGACGCGACGCGGTTCTACTACGCGTGTACGGCAGAATGGAAGGACCGATCGCCAATTATCACGGATGGGACGCGGCGTTAGGCGAGCAAAGAAACCCGTTTACCTTGCCGGCGTACGACAGCGTAGAAAAAGAGAGAGAGAGAGAGAGAGAGAGGCCGCGTGAATCGCGTCATCGTTTGAAAGACTGGCGATAGTAAAAAAAAGAAAAGGGAAAAGAAGAAAAAAAGAAAGACGTACGCGTCGGTAAGCAACGACGGAGCACAGAAGATACCTTTCCAGTCGTTATATCGCCACTCGGTTCTCGTTAAATCGATTTCGAATCTCGAAAATCGAAAGATCCTTACGAACTCTGAGAAGAAAGGCGAAACGAAAGCCGGAAGAGATTTTGAGATCTTTTACGCGGAGGATGGAATTAAAAAAAAAAAGAAAAACCGAGGTAATAACGCGAGAATAACACCGTCGTTGAAAGACAGGACCCGTTGCTGCGTCTACGAGGATCCATCGTCGAGGGACGCGAGGGCCGTGGCTAATCTTAAAGGGTTAAAAGAGCAACGACGTCCCCGATGCAGCCGGCGTACGTGACTCTTGGCTGTCTCGTGCCGCTTTTCGACACCCGTTTCTGACGGCGGCCTAGGAGGCGCGCGCCTTCCACGGTGAAAAATAGCGTCTAATTTATGGCGCCTCTGTCCGTCCTCCACCCACCTGCGCGCGAGGAGCCTTCGAGGAAATGAAATTTTTTAGCGTTCGACGACACGAATCGACGACGTCTCCTGAAATACGAATTCCGTATCGAAGGCGCCGACGACATCCTTTTCTTCCCTCGGCACTGCTCCATCGAAACGCTCTGAAACGAAGATCCTTCAAATCCATCTATTTCAACGATCTTGACTGATTTTTAGATGCCTCTCGTCGTCGGCGTAGCTCCGTCTCGGGGCGTCCCAATTGAAAATTGATAATTTATCGAAGGAAACAACGTACAACGTGACTTTCTTTCAATCTGCCGGGCTTCTCTTGCTCCGCTTATCGTAACTATCGTCGTTTCTTTTCTTTACGAAGAAACATAATTTTGTTTGCATTAACGCCCGCGATATAAAGAACGAAAGTAAACTTTGAGAAAGACAGTTCGACCCCGTTCGGTACGGTTAACGTTAAAACACTCGGCAAGGCGGAGATCTTCGAAATGGTCGGATCGATTTGCACGATTTTCACACGACTCGAGAACTTTCGTCGATTTTGGGCGCGATCGTGAACTCGTCCACTCGCGAGTCCAGCAGGGTCGCGGGAGGAGGAGGAGGAGGAGGGCGAAGAGGAAGAAGAGTTATCCACGGAGTCGCCTCTCATCGTCGGCATCTCACGGTCGTTAGAGGCGTATCATAACACGGTGTATAACTAGGGGTGGATTCGATGGAACGTGTTTCACCTTCGGGGCCCCCGGGGCAATACAACACAATAAGGCCCCAAAGCTCAGCGATCCCGAGGAAGATAGCGAAGGAGCCGCCGCTGCTCGGACCTCTTTCTATTTCTCTTCTTCACCGCGGAACCCACCGTCGTCGTATCTTCTTCTTTCTCTCTCTTTCTTTCTTCCTTTCTCTTATCCGTTGGCTCGTCGTTGTCTTCTTCTCCTTCTTCTTCTTCTTCTTCCTTTATTTTTCATGCACGGTGTGCCTCGACGACGTTCTCTCCGTCTCTTTCCTTCCGTCAGTCCCTCCCCGCCCTCTCTTCGCTCTACCTCGCGCGTTCTCTCCTCGTCGAAGAAGCAGCAGACAGCCTCTTACGGCTTCTACTCTTTGGTCGTGCCGCCGCCTCGCAGCCCTTTATCTCCTCCTTCCAATCGACCTTTCCTCTCTCTCTCTCTCTCTTTTCTCGTCCCTTACTCGCCCGGTCTTTTTCTCTCCTGATTTTTCTCTCTCCTCCTCGTCGATCCGGCGCACGAGCGAGCCGCGTTAAGGCGCGGCAAGGCGGGAAACACCTCTCGACGGCGCGATGGCGCGGCCTCTTCGTGCTCGCGTTTACGTTCCCGTTCGACGCCCTCGCGAAAGGACGAATTTTGACGCGCGCATCCACGCCGAAAATCCAATTCGGTCGGATTAAAAGGAACGAAAGAAGCAGCGCGATATCGCGATCGACCGATAAACCGTAGGAAGAAAGAGGCTGAGAGATCGCACGAAACATTCTCGTCGACTCTCTCGCAGGGGTGACGATTTTTCGCGAGGCGCCTTGCAACGGAAATCGGGAACGCGTGGTAAATTCCTTCTCGGAGGCTCGAAGGCTACTTTTTGGTGGCGCGATATCGAGGAGCTTTCGTTCGGTCGATGCCGTCAGGGTGTTCGCGTTCTCACGCACCGAGAGTGGAAGATGCTCTCTTTCTTTCTTTCTTTCTTTCTCTCTCGCTCTCTCCGTTGCGATCCGTCGTCTCCGCCCGTTTCTATCGGCGCGTCTCGCTCTGTCTCTCTCTCTCTCAGTCCGTCTCTGTCTCGCTCCGTCGTTCTGTCTACTCGTTCGACACCGGGCAGACTCGAGGCGGGCCTCTTAATCGATACTGTTTTCTTCGAAGGAGATTGCGCGTTCGACGAAGGTTACTCGCCGTCGATGGAACGCCGCGACGACGACGACGACGAAGGTGGAGGAGAACAACCGGCACCACCTTCTCTTCCTTTTCGTCGTTGTCGTCGTTATTGTTGTGTTGTTGTTGCCGTTGCTGCTCTTGCTATTTCACTAGCTTCTCCTCCTTTTCGAGTCTCTCGTTCATTCGTTCGTTCGAAAGGAAGGAAGGCTCCTCCCTTGACGAAGGTCAAGACACACGAAATCTCCATTTGCCCGAGGTCGTCGCGGCACCTTCGAATTTCAGGTCTCGGACCTTCCGAGAATCGAGCAGAGAGCGAGAGAGCGCGAACGTGAGCGAAGCCCAAGATCGAATAGGCGCGGGTTCGTGCCGCGTCTCGTGTTTTTCCTTCTTTTACGACTCTCTCTCTCTCTCTCTCGCTCGCTCTCTCGTGGATCGCGAATTTACCGCTAACGAGCTCCCGCGACGATCTCCTCTCGGTCCGAACGCGCTCGTCAATTATCGTATGGAGAAATCCGAGAGAAGAGGAAACCGACGCTACTACGACGATAGCGGAAAAGCATAGGCGTTAATTTCGCTCGTACTCGCGTATTTTTCTCCTATCTTCGGAATTCCTATTCTTTTCTATCGCGTCCGAGCAAGAGACTCGTCGCTTTACGAGAAACGTCGCGTCGAATTTTCCAAAGACGATCGTCCGTTACCAAAAATCCATCGATCGAACGACCCTCGCCTTCTCGTTTTCCAGGAATCAACGAAAAATGGAAAAACTCGCCCTCGAGAGAACGAGACGAATCGAGCGCATACGTATGAGGAATCGACAATGCGCTTCCGAGAAACGCGGACTTTCACATCAATTTTCGTGTCTCGTTTCGTTAAAGCGGTTTTCTCTCCGCTCCCCTTTCCCCTCGGTCCTTCCTTCGTCGTTGTCGGCCCTTCGCTTAGCCCTCCTCCTCCGACATCCTCTCGTCCGTCTACCTCGGTCCAGACACTCTCTCTCTCTCTCTCTCTCTCTCGTCTCACGAAGGAAAACCATCGAAACGTCGTAGACGACGTTCTTCCTTCCCTTTTCCCAGGGCCGAGTGCACGCTTTATGGGCGCATTTTTTCTCAAAAGGACCTACCCCAAGGTTCCCGGAATCGGCGAGACCCACGACGGCCGCGTCTTTTCTTTCCTTCGCCTCTTTTCCAGCGTCTCGTCTCATCCCTTCCGTAGCCGCGACGCGGTCGAACGTCCTCCCGAAACGGATGTCAAAATTGAAATAGTTCCAGGGCCGCTCCCACGATTCGCCCTACGATTTATCCCACGAAACGAATACGAAAAGACGTGGCGGATCGAGACGCGAGTGCATCGCGATCTCTCTCTCTCTCTCTCTCTCTCTCTCTCTCGTTCTCTCGCGGCGAATAACGCTCGATAATCGACGACCAGCCGAGGCGAGGCAAGCCAAGGACGAACTTGCGAAAGGAGACGACGACGACGACGAGCGGTTAGGAATGCGAATCCTCGCGGTTCGATCGATTCGTCCTCTCTCTCGAGTCCCTCCTCCCCCTTTTCCTCCACGGTAGACGAGGTCGCGATCTCTAAGCTTTCGTCGAAATTAAGAGGAATACGCGTCGCCCGCCCCGCAATACGCGGGGTGGCGAACATCTCTCACCGCCGACTTCTCGAGTGGCCAAGGGAGGGAGAGGGAGGAATGGGAGGGAGCTAGTCGTACAGCGTCGAGATTCCCACGCGTCCTGTCGTTTTTTCTCGCGCGAGAGGAGGTCCACGTCCGAGAGGGTACAGTCATAATATTTAAGATAGTCCTAGGGACCTAGCGGTGGAAGAGGAGGAGGGGGAGGGGAGGGAGTGTTAAGGTAGGAACGAGACGGACCTCGTGATTTTCAGTTCGATGTTTTTTTTTCTACGTTGTTGCGTCGACCTCCGTTCGGTCGGTTGGTCGGTTTCTGCTCGATTTAAAAATTTATTTCTGCATCGATCGATGAAGTGCGACTTCGTAAGAGATTCGATCGAGTTCGACGGATTTGACTCGGTTGATCATCGAACTCGCTTCCCCTCACCAGACGCGACGAAGGTCGGAGAAGGTTGGCGGCTTTCGAGCGCATCTGCGCTACTTGGAAATCGCGTGGATGATCGACGCTCCGGAAGAAGGCTTCCCAAAGCGCGACACAGGCGGCCGACGCGACCCGCGGTCTTGAGAATCGAAAGAAATAAATCGATCTTAGAGATAATTTCTTCGAGTTAACTATCGCGTGGTTAAAAACGTCGGAATTTTACGTATTTTGTCTGTGGCACCGCCACGAATTCTTATTATGCGATACGTATCGTTTCGTCGGTCACCGTTACTTTGTGTTCTCTTCTGCTTCTAAAGACGCAACGGCGAACTTATTTTGTTGAAATTAAAAAAAAATTTCTCTTATCTTTTTTAACTTTTTTAAACCGCCACACATTTACGTACTACGGACAGTCCCTTATAAGCCGAGACGATGTGCACACGACAGATATATCGAGTTAATTTTCAACGACTTCCGTGTTATTCGAGGGTCGTCACGATTTTTACCCGAGCTATTGGCGACCTCGTGCGGGATTCTTGTACTTGGTCCCTTTAATTACGAGGACTCGTACGAAAGGAAGGTTGGCGTGCGAGTCTCGAGGGGTCGGACGACCAAACTCGTAGACAAATCGAACGAAATTCCGGCGCGGCGACGGAGACTGTGAATTATCAAATTCACCGCCGACGCCGCCGCCGCCGCTGGAACCTCGAAAAAGGGCAACGAATATACACGATTGGCTGTTTAGCCAACAGATTATGCACGCCGGTCGCTACCTGGAAACCCAAAACAGAACCGAATTCTATGCAGGCGGTTGAAGTTATGCGGTACGATTCGAGGAAAACGAAGAAGACAAGGCTGAATATTCCTTTCGTCGTCGTTCCTTCCTCGAAGGAAGGCCCCGCGCGTCCTCGACGATTCCTCGTCCGGATCTTTGCCGGATGCTGGACAACGATCGCGGATCAGCCTCATGGTAATGATAAAAATATCCCATTTTTCAATTCAAAGTTGCTTAGTACGAATGCCCTTTCGTACTACCTCGGTTACGAGTAACGAGTTAAGCGACCGAATTCGGTCGATTCGAAGTGCGACGATCGAAGATACTTGGTGAAACGATTATCGTAATTAGACCCTGCTCGCTGCGACCGTCGACCTTTCCAAAAGGAATTAGGCGCTATTCGCCTTGAAATACGACGTGAAAATTTGACATGAATTTTTCCGCTAGTTTTCTCCTTCGTGAAACGTGGAATTATCGACGGAACGAAGGACGAAAGGACGCCTTTCGACGACAATGGATCGGGGATCGAGACGATTTGCAGGCGATCCTCGTCCAAGTTAAAAAGAGTCGTCGTCGTCGTCGTCGTCGTCGGCTGAAAATGGAAGAAAAAGAAGCGGTTGCCGATACAGGAGGACGAAGGAATTTTGGTTACGCTCGAGGGCCACAACCGCCCTTCTTACTCTCTTCTTTTTTATCCTACGCACATTCGCACGAGAACGCGAACGCCTTGCGTCCTGCATCCAGGCGCTTTTCGAAAGGAGACCGCGCGCCTTCCTTCCTCTCCTCTTTCTAGGAACCGATAGATCTCGGAAGGTCCACTCGACTCCGTTCCTCTCTCTCTCTCCCTCTCGGCGATCGACGGCGATTCCAAGTATCTCGAAATTCGTAAAGACGAAGAACCAACCGACAGATCGAACTTCCGGCGTCTGCCTTTTCGTTATCTCCAGACGACACGCGTCAAAATCGAACAAAAAAAAGACGCCTCTCGGTTCTACTTTCCTTCTTCTCGCGCCATTTAACTCTTTGGGATTTCATCTTATTTACGCGCCCGATAACAACAAATTTAATTCTCTCATGCTTTTACACGACGTTATACCTTTATTAATAAAAATATAGCCTATTTTATTTCGTTTGAAACCCGATAAAACTCCTGTGCAACGTGGGTCTACTTTTTATCCGAAATCCTGCGCCGCGAAGCAAGAAAAAGGTTAAACAAAGAACAGGACAGAGGCGCGAGTGCGCGGGAGGTCGACGTAAGCGCGGTCTGTCTCGCGATCGCGTAGTTTCCATCGAAAACGTAGGAAGGTGGGTGTGGAGGAAGAGGGACGTAGCGGAGAAGTCGTGACAGCTCCTCCCTACTCGCCATGGTATCCACGGGACGAATTCCAGGCCCAGTTAAGGCCCCTCGGAGGGCAAGGAACGCCGATCGCTTTCTACCTTCGCCTGTCTCTCGCTCTCTCCCTCTCGACGCGCTTTTGCGCCTACGGTCGGTGTCTGTCTATCGGACGCCCTCCTCCGATTGGTCGATGGATCCAGTCATTCACAGAAAACACAGAATGCAGACGGTCACGTGAGTCAAGGGTGGTGGTGATGGTGGCGTGCGTGCCATGGCGCCAGGCGGTCCACCGGCTCTCTCTCTCTCTCTCTCTCTCTTCCTTCTACCACTTCTGTCCCCCCTCCTGCCGCGATGAGCCGAATGTCTTCCTCGAGCGCCTATCTCTGTCTGTCTGTCCGTCTATCCGCCTCTTCTTCCGTCTAGGGATGGCGCGTTTTTCTTCGAATTTCTTTTTCCTTTTTCTCCACCCCCGCGTGCCTCCCCCCACCCTGCGCGCGCTCTGCCCATCCATTCTCGTTTCCTTTTTCACCGTCCTCCTAGCGACGTCGGTAGCGAGCGGTATCACGGAACCTTGGATACGAGATCGAATAACGGCCCGAGAAGGAGGACTGACTCGGAGGATCCCGACGATCCCGAATCGACGCTTCGTTTATCGATCGGCCACGTCGTGCCTCGTTCTCCTAAGGTGTTAAGGAATATCGCGAGAGCATCGACGCAAAGATCGACAGATCGAAGAACGATCGAGAGACGAGTTATTATCGTAGGCACTAGAAAAGCGACCAGGGTGGTTTTCTCATCCTCTCGCGCGTTTCGGCCACTGTGTCGGTGGGCCGATTCTCGGAAGGACCTCGTTCGTTGCTCGCTGCTATACGTCTCCTTCGGGGGTCCCTTTTCCCATCCTCCACCTTGCTTCTCAAAGTTAGTCGCGTCCGTGGCATACTTCAAGGAAAGC
Source organism: Liostenogaster flavolineata (assembly GCA_025433975.1). Classification (NCBI taxonomy): domain Eukaryota; kingdom Metazoa; phylum Arthropoda; class Insecta; order Hymenoptera; family Vespidae; genus Liostenogaster; species Liostenogaster flavolineata. Next base: position 4,165,669 of record JAITYT010000622.1, on the reverse strand, counting down.
AGGCTATCCTCGGTCGCACCGAAAGAAAACGTCTGGCCTTTATTCCAAGGAAAATAGACATTTTTACCAGGACCTTCGGAGGACGAGAAATCGACAGGACAAAAGGACGAACGTTCGATCGAGATCACCTCGTCGTATCGCTCGTGCTGCCTTTTCGATCTAGCCGCGCTCGGAAATATCGAGTTATCGTCGTGGAAGAGGGAAGCGCGGTCGATCGGACTCTCTCGGCGAGGGAATCCGGACCCGCTCGAGAGGTCTTTCTTCCGCGCTCTATTCATCGTTGCCGCGTACGAAGAAGAAAAGGAAGACGAGGAAGGAACTCGAAGCACTCTCGGCGACGTCGGCTTACCCGTGAGCGCAGGTAGAGAAGTTTTCGGGAGCGAGAGGAGGTTCGCGATCCCGGTGTTGTCGTCCGACCAAGAGCGCGGGCCGGGCCCACGGGCCAGGTCGCTCCATGGAGCTCGAGCAAGATGAAAATGTCGAAGAAGAAAGAAGAGGAACGAGGGAGGGAGGGAGGGAGGGAGCCGCGAAAACGGAGGAGAAGAGATCACCGCGGCGGTCCCGATTGAGAAGGACGCCCCCTACAGCGCGCGAGGAGAGAGAGAAAGGAAGTAGGGTCAACCGGGAGGGAAAAAGGACGCCGTAGGTAAAAAAGAAGAGTGGAAGCGGCGGTAGGGAGTGGTAGGGAGGGCGAAGAGGAAGGAAGGAGGAGGAGGAGGAGGAGGAGGAGGAGAATAAGGCGAGAAGGACGAGGCAAGGTAGGCGAGGAAAGCGAGGAGAGAGGAGAGGTGGTAGGGAGAGTCGCCACCACCGCCGCTAGCCGGCACAGGATTCAAAGAACTGGGAGCGAGATAAACAAAATATTCGTGCTGCTGGTGGTGGTGGTGGTGGGTCGTTGGTGTGCGCGGTGCCGGATCTGGTGCGTACGCGCGCGCTCCACCGACCACCGAAGGGAGAGAAAAGGACGCACCGCGAAGGCATCCGGTGGCGCCGCGTGCAAAGGGCTGTAGAGCGAGAGGAGAGTTTCACGGGCCAAACTGGGACGGGGAGGGGCCCCGCGGACGGTAGTGGCGATGGCGATGACGGTGGTGACGACGACGGTGATGGCGATGATGGCGATGGCGGTAGCGCGCTGACGACGATGACGTTGGTGGTGGTGACGATGGCGATGGTGGTAGGCAAAAGGAGGGAGGGAGGGAAGTCGACGATCGGAGGAAGGGATACAGAAGTGAGAGGGAAAGGGCGCGGGGAGCCGTGGAATGCGGCCGTGGTCCCGGTATATACGCGCCAGTCGGCTACGCCAGGGTATTTGTGTATTTATGTGGAACATCGAAGAACCCCGCCGGCGGGTGTGAGAAAGAGCGACGCGAGCGTTCGAGGCGCGAGAGAAGAACGAGGACGGAGCAGAGCCAATGGCCAACCAAGGTGTGCTGCCCTTTTGGTACGAGGGAGCGAGTCGGTAGGTAGGTAGGTAGGTAGGTACTTAGGTGGGTATGTATGTGGATAGGCGCGTACTTGGATGGATCGGTAGGTCGTTTCGTAGATAGAGTAGGTATAGGTAGGTAGTATCCGACTATGCAAGAAGAAGATCGGGAACCTTACGACGAGTATCCCACCATCGCCCCATCACCTACCGCGTCATTTCCACTCCTCCCGCCAGAGTCGCCATTTCTCTTTCTCGCGATGTTGTTCTACTTCTCCCTCTCTTTCGTAGCCGTGCCGCGAGGAGAGGTTCCCTCGAAATTCCATCGCGGAGTTCCACGTCTCTCCGGAGAGACACGCTTCCTTTTGGGAGTTCCCGCAGGGAGCGTCGCACGGACCAAAATTCTCCTCCGCCTTTCGTCTCCTACTCCTCCTTTCAGGGTTAATCGAACGTCGTGGAATTCGCGCGATCATCGCGTGGCATCGTCTGCCTCTATCGCCGTGTCCGAAAAGATTCGGGCGCGCCGCTGCGTCACAACAACGGAGGAACACCGTCTTTCCTCTCTCTCTCTTCCCACGCGTGTTCTTTCTACCGGTAAAATGGCCGGCGTATCTCCATATTTTCCATCGTCCGTCGTAATATCCTTCGGTGCGAGATGAGACAACACGAAGAAAAAAAATGGTCGATCGAGGAGAGCGTCGTACACCTACGACGTCGAACGACGGATCTCGAGAACCGCGCGAACCGTGGGTGAGAAAATTCTTGGTATTCGAATCACGCGGCCGTTCGTTCTCATCGTTCACCGATGGCGTCACGCCGAGAGGCCGAGGAAGAAGACGATGACGACGACGACGACGACGACGACGAAGTCGGGCCACGAGGTCAACGGCGCGTACGAAGAAGCGCCGCTACGCGAGAATCGTCGGGTGGATCGAGTTCGTTGTCGTTTGCCTTTTCGAGTTCCGAGAAGACGAGAAAAGTTCGCGTCCATCCTCGACGCGCGCGATATCTTGGCGTCACCTCTTCTAGCCGCGACGTCTTTGCCGATGGCCCGGAGGACCATCGATGACCCTCCCCTCCCTCCCCCCTTCCGAGAGAGAGAGAGAGGAAGGAGCTTTGGGCGGAAGAATATTCGCCCGCGCGTGTGTGTACGGTCGTCGCGTTCCTCCTGCGTATCCCGAGTAAACTCGTGTGCGTCGACGAGCGAAAGCGAGAGAGGGGCGGAAAGAGAAACGAAGGAAGGGAGAGCGGTGCGCCGTGGGAACCGAGGAAAACGTTTCCCGCATACCACCCCTCCTCCAGAGGCTCGAGCGCCCCCTCCGCGTCCCGCCTCACCGTACCTAGCAGCGCCACACCCCACCCCTCCGACGTAGAAGCTCGTATACGGGAGCGATCGGTCCGTCTTCGTCTTTCTTTCTTTCGTTCGTTCTTTCTCTCTCGCACGCACCGCGCACGCACGTACGTACGTACGTGTCGCTACACACGCGCGCGGCGACGCACACGACGGTAGGCACTAAAGAGGGGCGCGAGACGACGGAACGTGGGACCACGTGATCGGCCCGTAACTTCCACGGACGGACGAGTACCTCTCTCTCTCTCCGTCGCACTCGCGCTCTACCTCCCTCGTCGCGTCTCGCACATTCCCCTTCCTTCTCGCTCTCCCTCTTCTACGCACTATCTCCTCCTTCGTTTCTCGCCTGTCTCTTCTCCTCCGCGTTCTTCTCGCTCGCGCTCTTATCCTTATTCGAACGACGCAGTTGCGCGTACCTCCGCGGGAGCAACTGCGTCGTAAGCTTCTCGTCCGTTGTCGGAATCGTTTCCTCGCGTTCGACGATCGTGGTGTCGTCGTTGGCAGCATTACGCGCGGACACGGTCGAAGGAGGAGGGGCAAGGGGAGGATGAAAGGATCAATCGCGCGTGTACATAGGTCACCGCAAAATAAGATAGTTTATCGACTCACCGAATCGCTTAGCGTACATCGTCTATCTTTCGAAAATCGATAGTTGCTCGTCCTCCAACTTACCTGAAACACAAAAAAAAGATGGGAATTAGAGCGAGTTCGGAGATACGATTTCGCAAGTTTTCGATGGATTTTTTTTTCTTCTTTTTTTATATATATAAGCTTTCCTGCGTATCGCAAAGAAAGTTTAAACTGGAACGCAATAGGAATAGGACCGTTTATTTTCACCTCGCGGCACGTACGTGCTTGCAAAAGCAAGTTATTCACGGAATAGTCGTTTCTCTCCCGAGTTAAGAGTTAATTCGCCATATCGTTCGATTATTTCGAGGGTCGGAGTAACGCGTCGAGCGTGTCGCTACGGCGGAGAAGAAGAAGAAGAAGAAGAAGATGGAGAAGGATTTCGCGTCCTTTCGCTAATCCGAAATTCGAAAGTCGCGTTCGCGCTAAAAGCGAAAGCCACGATCGTTCGTAAAGTTCGGACGCGTTTCGACCGAGAGGGGAAAATAATCATCGACGACTCGAGTTCGCGAAGCGCGTCGAACTCGAGAGGTCAGCGGCGGCGACAGCGCGGTTTCTCCCTTTCCGCCTATGAAATTCGATTGCGCGCGCTTCCGTCCCGCTTTCGAATCGAGCGATCGCTCGCTTTTCACGCGCCGCGTTAATTAATCTCGTTAAGACGCGGACCTGCGTTGATCGCTCGGTGCTACCTCGCAAACATCCGATCGTTTTTCCGAAAAATTCGAGAATCGTCGAGCTGGCGGTTTTTCTTTTCTTCTTTCCTCGGAGCTGAGAAGGGAAAGGAAAGGAAGAGAGAGAGAGGCGCGCTAGTGCGTTTCACCGCGAGAAAAGGAAGACACGATCTGAAAAGAAGGGAAAACGAGACGAAGGGTCCAAGAAGTCCGCGGTTCGGATGAAAGGGGCCCAAGGGAGGTCGCCGCCCTTCCAGGAACCCTCGTGAACTTGGATCCGATCTCCGTCTCTATCTTTCTTTTTTCTCCTTTTTTCGAGCGCGGTCGCGCGCCTGAACGCACACGCGTACGATTTTTCTCCCTCCTCCTCGTCTCTCTCTCTCTCAATCTCTCGGCGAAATCCTTCGAGCCGAGAGCCTTCCTTCCTTCCCACCTTCCGTTTTTCGTAGATAACTCGATATTCTCCGTTCCTAGGATCGAAAGGAGGAGAGTTCCGCGTCGGTAGGCGAGCGCGCGCTCGTCCGCGTGGGAAGACGCTCCAAGGTATATTCGCATGCGCGTGTACCTTTAATCGTACTCGTAGGAGGAAGATACCTACGCGAGCGCGTATCCACCTACACGTACACCGTCGCGCGTAAGTTCTTCGCAATGGAAAAGAACGAAACCTAACCTCGAAAGCGACTCGCTGCGCGTTCCATCCGTTAGTCGTCGATTTTCTTTTTTAATAATTACTAGACGCACGGAGTCGACTCGCGCGATAAACGAACCGTCGTCCTTACGTAGAATAAGTGCACGTAAATTACGTTATTAACGATACGATCAGCCGCGGTCGATTCGAAATAAACAAGCTCGCCTAATTATTTCTCTCGTTCTCTTCATTTTTATATCGCGACGGGTAATGGAGTGACGTCACCGAACGCGTTTTCGGTGTCGGCGCTTACGTCTTTCAACGTACGATTCTCTCCTACGTACATTTTATGAATACGCGGTTATTTCCGTATTACGATTCACAGTAGTAATTCGATTCGGAAGGGTGAATTCTTTTTTATCGACAGGGTCGGCGCGAGTCATCCATTTTTAGGACACATCTTCAAATTTCAAATTGAAAGTTGGTCGGTAGGAATATGGTTGTACGCTTAATTTCCGTATGGGTCGAGCAAAAGCGGAGTTTCGACGGACGTTACGACTCCACTTACCGCGTTGCGAAATAATAAACTGCGGACGTCATCGAGGAACGAGTCGTTCGATAATTAGATACCGTCGTGGAAAATTGATGCTCTTCCACGGAAAAAAATGTTTCATCGCGTGAATCGTCGATCTCTTCCGTGGGCCGAGCGTACCGGAAACTTATGCACCGGAGTGTATGTACGGTAGGATACGGCAACGTGTATTTATGCGCGTACGATCTAGCAATAGAGAGAAAGTCGTGCATCGCTACGACCGACCGACCGGACGGACGGACAGACGGAAACTCCGAAGCGTCGCGTGCGTCTTGCTTCACGGGTGGGATAAAAGCGGCGTCCGCTAGATGGCAGCTCGTTGAAGGAGGCGAACCGAGAGGAAGGCGTTGCGACGCGGCCCTCCGCCGCCAAGATTCGAATTCAGAACGCAATAAAAGAAAGAGAAACGACGATACGGCGCCGAGACATAATACGACGACGACGGTAAATAAGAAGCAATTATGGCGGCCCGATTCGTAATCGTCGTAGCCGTGCTACGTCGCGTAGAGAAGGAAGAAGAAGAAGACCTTACGTCTCGCAACACTTCACCTATGACATCGAATAATCGTAGAATCGACGAGATTCAACGATTTTCAAGGATGAGGAAAAT
>JAITYT010000622.1:4143103-4153577 GCA_025433975.1 Liostenogaster flavolineata | reverse complement strand
CCCCCCCCCCCCCTCGGCCTTCCCGTGGTCGAGAGCGCCGCCGCCATAGCGACTCGCACGATGGGTCCTTCGAAGGCGAGTGGATGGAGGATCCGCTGAATTGCGACATCCGGAGGAGAATCCTGCCGCCGTTTCCTTCCGATAGGACGATTTTCGCGGTAAAAGACGCGAGTCGCTCGAATACGCTCGGCCGCGTTGGCAGCTCTCCAACCGTATCGTAACTGGATAACGCGGCTTCGTTAAAGGTTAAGTTCGTGCGTCTTTGGAACTTGTTCGAAGTTTACGCCATCCAAGCGCCGAAAAGCGTCCATCTAACGCGCCTTCCACCACTGAATGGCGCGGCGACATTAAACGCCGTTGCAAAACGTAGCACGTCTCTAATATCGTTAAGGGTGATTCGGTTTCGCATGGCGAGTCCGTGAGTCACGCGGCTACGAACGTGTCGCGTTATCGTCATCGGCTCCCGTTGCCGTCCGATGCCTCCATTCCCAAACGACCACGTGGCGTCGACCGTCGATCGAAGGATCGAGCAAGGAGAAGGAAGATGCTCGCAGCACGCTTCTCACCAAGGAGAACTTGGCAGTTTCGTCGAAGCGACCTTGCCACCCTAAGCGTCCTTGGCTGACGGAGGTCACCGCCTCGAGGAGGAGGAACTCTCGCTGCTCGGTCGTTTCGCCTTGGAGAACGTGCGACGACGACGATCGATCGGAAGATACGTCGTGGGCGTCGTCGTCGAGCTAAAAGTTCTCTCGCCTCCTTTGGAAGGCTTCCTTCCTTCCTTCCTTCCTTCCTCTCTTTCTCTCGAAAGAAGTGGTTGCGATATATCGAAGGAGAATTTTCGATTTTTCACGAGCACGCGGCGTGCCATTGCGTGACGACGATGTTTACTCCACGTGAACGACCATGAACGATCGCCTGGAGGTTCGAGCGACTTTTCCTTCGTACATTTTCGGCTATCTACGACGCACGCTCGTCGTCGTTAGAAAGCGGCTGACTGGCGCGCACGAAAATAGAGGCGCCGACGCGCGCGCCGCTGCCTTATCCGCCTTATCGCGAGGCGTATTACGTAAGCCGCCGCGCGTCGCCCACGTCTTTCGCGGTAGGGGCTTCGCGCGCGGCGAGCAGGAGGAGGCGGAGGAGAGGGAGGGCTCGCGAGGCGCCGCGAAATTTGGCGAGCGGCCTTCGAGTCGGCCGAGCGCCTCGAGAGTCGCGGCGCGCTACTGCGCAGATTGAAGAACGACTACTCTCCGCGATAACCACCAAGAAAGAAGGGAATAAGGTCTCGTCGAACGCGGTGAAAGATTCCTCCATCGAGAGAAAAGAACTTTTTTTTCCAACGGGACGAACTTTCGTCGCAGTATTTGCCGTTACGCGTACGTACGTGGCCTGCGTGCGTGCGAGGAGAGAAACGGAGAAGAGGGAGCGAGAAAAAGCCAGACAGAGAGAGAGAGAGAGAGAGAAGAGTCTCGATTCGCGGGGCATTCGCTTAGCCTTAGTACCTTGCTTCTCGTCGTTCTTCCACTCCTCGACGTCTTCCTTCCTCTCGCTCCTCCTCCACCTCCCCTCCTCCACCACCGTGACAGTCCTCCTCGTGCCTTCCTCTTCTTCCAAGCGCATCGTCATTCTCGCCACTCGTTCGCGCGGGTTATCGTAAACCTAACCCTGTACGTCTGTCACGCTCCTCTTCGAACGGCCAACTACGCGATCACTTTGCATCCCCTCTCTCTCTCTCTCTCTCTCTCGTTGAAAGAAAACGTTCACTCGTTACGACGACGAATTGCACGAAAGCACGTTGTCGAATGTCGCGAGACGTAGAAGACGCGCCGCTCTCGTGCTCCGATCGGTCGTACGGGCGCGTGCGCGCTCCCGTTTTCGCACTTCCGCCGATCGTCGCGCTTCCTGGCGAGAAGCGAGCCGAGCACGTTCGACGAGGACGATGACGTCCTGCCGTGCCGTTGGAGCGTCCCCTTCTCCCGCTTCCTCTATCTTTCTCTCGCTCCGTCCTTCTTCTTCTTCTTCTTTCCATCGTTCCTTCACCTTCCGTCTACGTATGGTCGCTCCTTTTCCTACGACGGTTTTACGTGGAAAGAGGTTAAACGTAAATCGCGCTCGCTCTTTCTTTCTTCCTTCCTTCCTTCCTTCCTATCTTCCTCTTCGTCCAAGTCGGAGCGCTACTTTGGGTCGCGTGTGCGCAGAAGCGAGCCGCGCACGTTAGAGACGCAATTTCGGCCGAAAGACGGGGAGACGAGCGCGCGATAGCCGTTCCCTCTCTCTCCGTCGCTCCCTCCGCTCCGCCGCGTCGCACGAAAGCGTGCAACGACACACTGGGTGGCCCGGCTTAGCGAACGTAAACGGCGCAGTTAAAATGGCCGCGTGTGCGTATTCCTCTTCTTCCGTCTTCGTGGCGCTTCCAAGCCAAAAACTCCGACGTATCTCTTCCAGCCAACCTTCCTCTTCTTCCATCTTTCTCCCTCGAGCGCGAGAACCGTCGCTCTACGACGACGTGCGCGCCAATCGTCGTGAAGACACGCGGTACACGCGCGCGAGCATTCGCGTTGGACTGCGCGCGTACCTCGCAACACCGTGCGTCCGAGCGAACGGCAGAGAACGCGAGAGGAGCGCCACCGCCGCCAGCCGCCGGTACTACGAGGGTAAATAGCGCCGACGGCCCGGTCGAACGCACGCAAACGTATCATCTATTATCTATCCATTATCTAACCATTATCTGTCGTCCGTCCGTTCTCTCGCGTCGACGGAGAAGGAGGCAAAGATCTCTAGAGTGCGTCGGGCATCCGGTATTCGGGATGGCGCTCCACCGATTTTCCTCGTGATTTATTGGCGCGTCGAGTCGACCTCTCGGAGGCTCGGCTGGCTCGGCTCGACCGACCGAAGGCTCCTTCGTCCGCTTCGAAATGACGCTTTTATCGTCGAAATATCGAAAGATAACGCGTCAGCCGGATACGGGTGACACGACGGTCGACTCGTTAACCCCTTCCATTACGATTTATTCTTCCAATAACGTGCTCCTATCCGCTATTCATTTTTTCCATCCTTCCTTTTAAACGGAACGCTAGGTAATGAAATGATATTTTGCGGTTGGTAATCCGCACTCGTTAACTTCGTTAACGACTTTTTTATTTCCCGTGGAAGAGTCGACGGTATTCGAAGTCGCCGTACCGCCCAACGTCGATGCGAATTCACGACGAGATATCGGTATTGTACGAGCGCGACGCCTGTAATCTAACGCCAATCGATTTCGGTTTGTGGCTTTACCGCGAACGTACCGATCGAAACGCATAAATCGCGCCTCCAGCGAGAAGCGCGGACCGATAATAGCGGCGATGCGTGCGGTCGCCCGGTCGGTCGGTCGATGCTCCAAAGAGATCGGAGATCGAACGGGGTCGTTGGCGATTCCCGACGTCTGCTTAACCGTTTCAGTCCCAAGGGATTTCCGTCGAAAGATGCCGCTAATAACGGCACCGACTTAACCCTTTTAGTGCTAACCTTCTTCCCGAGATACTAGCGAAAAATGCGAAAGGACGTTTTGCGGGTAGAAATACAAAAATTTTAAATGGTTATTTACAAATGTTATTAACTTATTAAGAACGTTATACATGCGCGCGCTAAGACACGTCCGAGTATCCAAAGTATACGGATGATTAAACGAATGAAAATGTGGTCGCTAACGGTAAGAAGACGACCTCGAAAAATAACGACATTTATTGTTTAACCTCGATATAGCCGCTTCCACGCAAAGACGTCACCCGAACGAAAAGTTCACTGTCGAGAAACGATTAATGGATGCAAAAATGCAATCGAAGACGGCTTAAAATCGTTTGAAAAATCTTGTCGATAGGATCGGCGTGGTTCGGTGCTCGTCGCGGATCGAAGGACGCGGAAATTACACCGATTTACTTCGTGGCTCGTCGAACTTGCGCGTAGTGCAACGCGTTCGAGTCAATAAAGCGGCGTTATTAACTCGACGTCGAAATTCGCGAACCGAGCGGATACGCGTCTTCGTCTTCGCCTTCGTCTTCGTAGACGTCCAGTAATAGCCGAGAAGACGGGCTCGTGCGCGCGCGCACTCACGCGCACCGACGCCCGCGCTCTATTTCACGGAATGAGTCGCACCGAGGCGTTCTTAACCAATTGAATCTATTCGCGTTGGCCTACGCTCCGACAGCCGTGAGAACGACGACTTATCCTCTTCCCCCCCTCCCTCCCTCCCTATCCATTATCGTTATCCTCTCCTCTATTTTTAAGTTCGGCCGAGCGCCGCCTCCGTTTCCTCTCCAATTTACGCAGGATGATAATCGTACGCGAGCGAATTCCTTCTTCCTTTTAACCCTTTTATTAGTTCGAGTCGCGACTGCATAGACGCGCTAAAGACGCAGCTTTCGTCGACGACGATAAATCAATATTTTCCGAATATCGATGTCATTTCGTTGATATTTATTATCGTTATCGGATGCTTTTATATGCAACCGCGCTTTTATACACGGCTATGTTTTTATTTCGCGTCTACGCGTCCCGTGTCTCTCGAATGGGCAACGGTTTTGCGTCTGGTACTAAAAGGATTAATCGTTTCTCTCCAATTTTGTCGTTACGTCGCGATGAATATTCCAATTCGTACGAATAAATAAGTCGCGATTTCGTCTTCGAACTGCCTTCGACGCGAGGAGGTCGACGATCGACGAGGACTCGCGCGGAATTACGCGAGCGACTTCGCCTGGAGAACGCGCCGGCTGCGCCGACGATGAGTGGGTGCCGCGCGCGTAGGGAGACACGCAGTCGCTTTTGCTGCCTGCTACTACTACTACTACTACTACTACTATTACGTGGGTACGCGCGTCACGTGTTCCGCGATTATGCCGCGCTTTCATTCACGACGATCGATTCGATCGGTCGCATGCGCCGAGCAACGTTTTCCACCGCCTCGGAAGCCTCGTCGACTTTGAAAAGCCGATCGAAAGCGTCCCTCCCTTACGTAAGAATCGTATTTTCGGGAACGAGCAGCGGTCGCTGATCGATCCGATCGAATTCCACGGAAATATAAGGTTGTTCGAAAAGTCATTTTCTTTTTCCCAAGAGTTTTTCATAAGAAAGACAAACGAAATTACTAATTGCATATAAATACTACCAATTACTAATTATTTAGTAATTAATGGATAGTAATATTTATGTAAAGAAGGTAGACCTTCTTTAGGTTCGAGTCTGCCGCGCTCCTAACGATGAGGAATAAAACGAAAGGAAGAAGATAGATCGTAAATTATATAAAATTATAGTTATAGATAACAGTGAACATTGATCGTCGTTTCTTTTGTTCACGGAGAAACATAATTTTGTTTACTTTATCTGAAATAAAAATTGACATTTATATAGTAATAAATTATATAAAAATATATTTCGTCTCTCTTTTCAGACGATCGAGATTGCTTTCTTTTCTCGCTCGTTCGGCCTCGGTCGCTTCGAGACACCGAATAAACGCGCGAGTAGCTTCTTTTTTCTCCTCCCTCTCTCTCTCACTCCCGTCATTTTTCTTTCTTCCCTTCCTTTCCTTTCTTTCGTTTCGATAACGGGCTTTCGTTTATCCGATACCTTTACGAGGATCGCCGCCGTTGCGACAACGTCGATGACGTTCGACGATAACACCCTCGACGTCTGGCTTCGACGTCTCGCGAGACGCGGAAAATCCTCGAGACGAGCCACGGCGCACGCTCGACTTCTCCTCGCTCGTACGTTCGTTCGTCGAACGTCATCCTCTCCTCTCTCACGATACGAGGCGTACCTCGATCGCACCCAAGTCCTCTCTTCCTCCTTTGGTCGTCGTTTTCGACCGCGTCCGAAAGTTACACGATGCGAGTCGCAGAGACGGACGCCGGCTATAGCCGGCGGTATCGCGTGCTAATTCGTACGTGCAGCTTCTCTCGTACGGTTTTTGGTCCGGGAGATGTAGAGGATAAAATATAGCTTCACGGGACGCTAATAATTTAACAACTGCGAAACGACGATAATAACAATAATTCACGCTCAGGACGGATGTCAAAAGAAACTATTAACATACGTCGTGTTCCTTCCGTTGATTGGTTCGAACGCAGTGTCGAGCTCCACGAGCCGTTAACTTTACTAACGTAGCAACGTGCGCTGCACGTTTTCCGTTCCGGAAAAAATCGGCGCGCCGATAATCTAAAACAAAAAAGAAAAAAGGACGACGACGACACTTCCGAAAACCGGCGCGAGAGCGAGGAGAGATCGATGTCACCGAGGTAAGAAGAAGAGGTCGAGGCTCCGTCGCTTTCGTTCGGATTGAAAGTCGTAATTGCCGCCATCTTGGCTGTCCACCGAGACGTAACGCACTCGCATCGACGTTCGTAATTTAAAACGAACTCGACGTCCCGTGCGATTATTTCGTCTCGGTCGATTCGGTGCCGATAAATCGGACGGACGTTCTAGAATCCGTGAACCGTGCGCTCCAGTCCCGTCGTAATCCGGTCGATTGCCCGGAAAATTACGAAACGTCGAGATATCCGGGCGATTCCGAATTAAACGAGGAGGAAAGGCCGCTCGGTAAGCGGGTGCGCGTGTCGTTCGTCCATTCCGTTATTCCAAGTTAACCTCGAGAGGAACGTCGTCGCTTCGCCGTGTCGCGTCGCTTAGAAACGCGCGTTGATCGTTGCGCACGAAAAATCGATTCGATTCTGCCCGATTTCAGCGAAGCGAAATCGCTTTTGTCTGTCGCGAGTCGCGTTTGAAAAGAAAAAAAACTGATCGTCGCGTAGCTTTTTATCGGCTTGCACGCGACCGGTTCGGCCTGGAGAAATAAATACGCTTTTGTGTCGTTACAGATGCACCACCCACCACCGTGGATGCTCGACACGTTGATCGACGGTTTCAAAGTTCAAAAAATAAACGTAGCACTTTGAACGAACATATTGTTTGCTTTGGCATACATTAGAAAACGTGACGATTTTCTTAGTCAAATTTCTGGTCGTCTCGCGCCCGAATAGCATTGAATTTTCGTCGTAACGTCCCGAACGATTCTTTTTTCCACATGCAACTCTCCACTCGTTTTATTCGTCTTAACCCTTTTAACCAACGATTTACGTTGGAGAATTTTGGCCTGAAACGTTTATAACGTTTATAAAAACGAAAATATTTACGTTTGGCCCGACCATCGTACCACGGGCTACGGCCGTATTTGTAGGTGAAGGGGTTAAATATCGCCGTTAAATGCTCGCTGATTAAAATCCTTTGCGATGGAAGCGCGACAGGAATAACGTCGATAATGACGCAAAGCGAAATAAATCGGACGTCATCGCGGATACACTTTGCGTTAAGCACTGCCTTACGGAGAAAACGTTTCGTATGAATCAGGTGCACGCGGTCACCGAGTGATCGTAAACATACATCGCGTCAAAACGATAAACAGCGTGGGGAATGCAGTGATCGATCGTTCCACGGCGATTGTTCACCTAGAGCTTTTAAGGCTTTTCAAAATGCCAATACCGACACAATAGCGCGACGTTATCGTGATTCCTTGCGTAAAGCGAACGTTCGTGATAAAGTCGTTGCTGAATCAGTTATCTTCGTGTATCGATACATCCTTCGAATGAATTATAAAAAGCGTATTAATATTGGATCGTAGTGGAAAAGAAGTGTTCGTATTCAATTTCTGATTTCAGATATCGTATTCGGCTGTTCGAAAATGGAAATTCGATTTTTTTCGTTCTTTCGCAATTTTTTAAAGGAATACCGTTCAAAAATCTCCCGACTTTCATCGACGCGTAATTAGCTCAAGAAAATACGCGTAAACGCGATTGCTTTCGATGACGACATCGACGTGGGTACGACGCGTACGTTTGATTCATCCAGATACGTTGAAGCGTCGTTGAATAGGAGGCAACTTCGAAGAAACATGACCGTACTGGCGCCGAGAGAGAATAATCGAAGGTTTCGTAAGAGTATGAAAAATCAAGGCGACAGTCGTTTCCGTCGCTTCGTCCGATTTATTTCCATTCTCGTCCAGTTAAAATCAACGCTTCCTTCTTTCTTTTCTAGTAAGAACGATCGAGAGAAACGATATTCTCATCGACACGGCTATTCGCTGCCAGCCCATTTTGGGTGGGACGTGCGAAGACTGGCAAGCCTATTTTCAGGTAATTTGCAAAATTTCAACTTTCAATTCGGAAGTTCGATCGATTTCAGAAACGAAATAGTATTCCTTAGACTTCTCTCCTTTGGCACATTTTCACGATGATCGATTAATTTTTGCGAGATATTAAACGAGAGAGAGAGAGAGAGACAGACAGAGCGGGGGTTAAATCGCGTCGGCTCCTCTCGCTTTCCTCTTTTCCGCGTTCGACAGCGAGGGAGAGTACAACAACGGCCAACGAAAGTGAAATTATTGAGAAAACGTGAACGTCGAGAGAGAAGTAAGAAAGAGGGAGCGAACGACGGCCCGTAGAGGCGGGTACGCGATCGCGTGTAGAAGCTTTCGCGTAAACACGCTTTGAAATTACTTCCTGGCTAATGCCATCGAGGGAATTATCAATTAGAATTAATTAGCAATTAAGCCAGCAGGCGGACTACTAACTCGTCGCGAGTTACCTCGTCAACCGGTGCGAAAAGGAACTCCAGTCGCGCCGGCTACTAGAACGACTGGAAGAAGATCGAGGACGGATCTAGAATCGGATGGAGGATCGAGGACGACGGGTCGACCCAGGCGGATTTTCCTTTGATCGGATTTTCGTTCGAGGCGAACGCCAAACGAACACAATAATCTCGAGGAATTCTCTCAGGGTCGTAGGTTTAATTTTCAAAATCCCCGAGGATTAACAGCGGCTATGAAATGGTCGCGCGATCGCCAACTACGACGACGAGAACCGTCGGATGACCCACCACGTCGCTGACTCACGAAATTTTCTCGATACTCGCGAACGAGCCGAACAAGGATAACGAACGAACGGTTCTCGGTAAGTCTTAGTCTTGCCAGCTTCTCTCGTCACGCGAAAGGCGCGAGCGTTGTATTTTCGCAGTAACCGCGCGACAAGTAAACTGCATATATACTATATATGTTGCACGTACGTATATCGTTGTTTGCAAGCCGTCTGTGAAAATTGACGCTTGACATTGAATGCGTTTATTTGAATTAGTATTAGTCGTTACCATTTCCGTTATAATAAAATCTGATATTTATTATTCGATTGCCGCCTTCTCGATGATCCCATTCGATCATAGATAATATAATATTAGAAAAAATATATATTAATAAACGTTACGCATCGAAACGCAACGCGCTACGTCATTTTTCTAGGAGCGTATTGAAACGTTTCACGCCGGTCCAAGGACGATGGACGAACGGCGCGATTTCCCCTTGCTCTCGAGATGATTCACGTAGTTTGGCGCGATAGCGGCACCCGCACCTTCCCAGAAGCCGAGATTCGCATAGGTTTATCAGGCGCGATCGCGAAGATCGCGCCAAGATGACAACGACGCGTCGCGACGTTTCGTGAATCAGCCCGTAGTAGAGAGGCGACGGACTCGCGTGGGCGGTGGGAGAAAGACGAACGATAACGCCGCTGACGTAGCTTCTTTACGATCCTCCTTATCTTCGCGATAGTCGTTTTACATCGTAAGTCGAACGTACTACGATGACGTTGACACCTACGTACCGAAGGAAATGGACGGAACGCGACTCGAGGAATTCGTCGAATCGTTTTCCAGGTGGAATCTTACCAAGGAACGTATGACGAGAACTCGGCATTTATCCAAGAGAATCATCGACGGATCGAAGGCGGAAAATAACAGCGACGTCGATAAAATAACTGACCGACCGATCGATCAACTAAGTAACTGACCGCCGACCGACTGGCTGATTCGAGAAGTAAATAGCGACTCGAAGAGGGGAGAATCTCGTAACGATTGGACGCTCCTACCGGATGTTTAAGGTAGCCATAGAGATCCGATCGCCCGAGAGAGGACGAATTCCGGGTCGGACTAAAAGCCGAGTCATGAACGGAGCAGGCACACCAAGGAGGTCGGTGCTGACGCGCGAGTCAGCGATTGAGCGAGAAAGAGAGGGAGGAGGGAGGGAGGAAAGGGAGAGAGTATTTTTAGCGGTTACACGTTGTTGTTGACTGTTTCTGGCGACATTGAACCGCGACGGAGAGCGCGCGCGGCGTTACACCAACACCCGTCGACGGATTACGCGTACGCAACCACGAGAGAGCTGCCTGCCTTTTCCTTCTCTTTCTCGTTCTCCTTCTCGTTCCTCGAAACGCGCACCACCGTCATCGCCGATCGACTTCGATCCTGCCGCCGCCCCATCGTCGCTTTCACGCGGTCCACTGACGCACCTTTGAATTTTAGCCCGCCTTGGCGCGTTCATTCCATTACCGTCGACCCTCCGCCGACTTTATTCGACTTCCTATGACGTTAGCGTCGCTGTTACGATCCTGGTGATTCAGCCTCGGTC
>JAITYT010000622.1:4095638-4108159 GCA_025433975.1 Liostenogaster flavolineata | reverse complement strand
CTTCACCCCCCCCCCCCCCTTACTACTCCTCGAAAGATCGAAGGAGAGAGAATCGAACGATCGCATCGACGAGAGAACGAGGAAAAAACGCGGTCAAGCTCACCTTTTCTCGGCGCAGGATGCGCGCAGGACGATGCGTGTCCGCGACTCCCCGCGTATCCAACGTGATCGCAGTGGTTTATCGGTTATCACAAGCATGCTGCCGCGTGGAGGATGGAACACTCGAGGAGGCACACACCATCCGGACGACGACGACGACGACGTCGCTGGAACTGGGATATTCACTCGAAGGCCGAATCGAGAACGCGACACGGTCGAATCACCATCGAGAGTGAAAGAGAGAGCGAGAGAGAGGGAGAGATTCTCGGTTCGTCGGCTCGAGTGGTACTCGTGCGCTTCTTCCTCGCCGCCTACGGCGTAACTTTTCGTTTCTCGAGGAGACAGCCGAGGAGAGGCGGTGAAGACGAGAACACGTAATCGTCGACGACGACGACGACGGCGGCGGCGCCTAGGCGCCGGCATTTTCTACGATCCTTCGACGCTCCGAACGGCCATGCATGACCGCCGAAACTCGAGGACGCGTCCTTCCCCTCGTTCCTTCGTTTCTTCCTCCTTATCCATCGTCGGTGTCGCGCCACGTAAAATTCCACGATGAAAGGACCACGTCAAAACCAAACGGCCATGCGTAACGTCGAGCTTTTCTTCGTTCCTCTGCGAATGCCCTCTATCGATCCGACCAACGAGCGTTCTTCTCTCGCCTTCCGATCCAACAACGTCAACGCCGTCGTCGTCGTCGTCGTCGTCGTCGATCTTCGACCTCCAACGTTCCACGTTCGTTGGCCTTTCCTCGAGGATGATCGATCTCTCCGAAAATGTTCTCGATGACGCTCCCAGCCACGACGCGGATCGATCCTTCTCGAGATCCGAAGGAAGGGAAGCCGCGCGACGAAGAGAGGGAGTAAGAACGAGGAACGGACAGAGAGAAGGACATCGACGTAGAGGGAGACGAAATACTTCCTTCCTCGTAGTCTCTCGATGTCCGACCAACACGGCACCTTTTCCACTCGCCCGTCTGACTTTCCAACGCTACTTCCAATCGCGTCGCGATCCATCCAGTATCCCAATGCGGTGGCGAAGGAGCAATGGTAGAAGAAGAAGAAGAAGAAGAAGAAGGATGACAGCGACGACGAAACGCGACCAACCTTCCAACGTCCGTCCAAAGACGCACTCGACCGAACCACGAGTTCGTTAACCGTTACCATCGTCTTACGTCGACGTAATCGAGTCTTTCCTCGTTCCTCTCCTCGATAAGGGTAGATCCTCCGCCTCCGTCACCACCCTCTACTACTCTTCCTCTTGCTCCCCCTCCTTCGGCACTCGTTTTTTCTACCGATCGTCGACCTTCTCTCGTCTCTCGTCGTCGTCGTCGTCACTACGTTTCGAGCGGCAGGACCGTAAAGAGATCTCGAAAAAGTTGTTAGGTGTAGGACGGCGCGCGAGACTCCCGTCGACCGATAAATCCGCTTTAACGTGGCGGCCTCGCGTACACGCCGGGTTCTTGCCGGCTCTAACCGAAGGCACGATTGGTCTGCGCGCGATGCCCCTCACTCCTCCCTTAGCCGCCCCTTCCCGAACGTAGCTTTCTCCGTCCTCGTCCCACCGCCGCCGTCACCGACGTCCACCTCCTCCTCCCTCCGCCGTCCTCCCCCCAGGGGCGGATGGCAGAGGCACAGAGAGCGCCGTCGCCGACGTCGTGGCCAACGGGGGCACCACCGCGCGGCATCGACGCCGACGCCCGCGACCGATCGATAGTCGCAACCGCCGACGACGCCGAGAAGGACGGCCACGACCACGACGACGACGGCGACGACGACGACGACCTTCTACTAGACGATTTCTCCTTGCAAACGTCGTCCTTTCGTTCGTCGTCGTCGACGATGGCGTTGCGAGACGATTGAATTCTACCATCGAATTCTCGAGATTTTTATTAAAGAATCTCATCGAAAGTTCGTAGAAACGATCGACCGATTTTTTCTCGAAACGCGCGAAACGTCCAACCACGCACACTCTCGCACTTATCGATCGTCGATCGATAGTCGCAGGCGTTTTCAGACGATACCGTTGAATTCTCGAGATTTTTTGCGCGTTTTTAAATATCCTCCAAACTCGTCCTCGATATTTCAATCGATAGACGAGACGAAGAGGAAGATTAAAAAATATTAAAGAGTCTCATGGACAGTTCGCAGAGACGATCGACCGATCTTTCCTCGAAACGAGCGCAACGTCCAGCCACACACGCTCTCGCACGTATCGATCGTCGAGATCCACCTCGGAAGAAGCACGACGACGACCTCCTCCTACGAAACGACTTCTCCTTGCAAAGGTCGTCCTCGACGACGTTCTCAGGCTTTTTTGCGCGTCTTTAACCCTCCTAGTGCCAGACGCAAAACTAGAACCTATGCGAGAGATACGGGACACGTAGACTGCGTGAAAACGTACTTTTCGTTTAAACAGCTGCAACTACATTGTGTCCTCGGCAACGATAAATACTTCTTATGTCGTTTTGAAGTAGAGACATCGACCATTAAAATTCAGTCACCAGGTGACATTTTTTGTTTACACGATTGTTTTTTAATAAAGAAAATAAGATGAAACGAGATGAGTTTTTATTTACGTAGTATAAAAGTCGGTTGAAACTTATCGATTGTTATGAAAAACTTTGACGTAGAGATTGGTTTCGATCATCGAAACATGTTTATTTACAAAATGTGAGTGAAATATGGGAGCTGTCGTTATTGACACTTCTTTACGCGGACTATCGTTTCGCGGAACTTCCAGTTATTAACTAAACAATTAAGGAAAGTTATAAACGGAAAATGGGTAACTTCTTCTTTATATTCGTAATATTATATTATATTAGTAATTTAAACAATTTCGAGATCTCTTGAAAACAAAAATAATGCATTGTTTATAGAAACACAGTCACATTGACATACTTATCGATGTCGTGAGAATACTCGCTAATTGTATCGGACAGAGAGAAGGATTTTTAATAAAAATTGCTCCTTCCAACGAGGACTATCGTTTGATAACAGATTTATTTATCGCTTAAACGATTAAAAGAAACTTATAAATTAATAATTTTTAATTTTTAATCTGTAAACCGTCTAGTTAAAGGAATGAAATTGTCGAGGAATCCGATTTAACGATACGACAAAGATTCGGTACTTCGAAGCTTTGACTAGGCGACGTATACAATAAGAATGACAAAAAAATAGGGAACACGATATCGATGACGTCGGCTAATGCAGCGTGCTTTCTTTTAAAACGCATCGTACAAAATTATGTTACTAATCGCTTAATAAATTATATATTAATTCGTGTGCACTTACCCGATGTACCGAAGAGGTAGAAGAGGCGGCAGGTCTTCCTTCGGTGTTTCAGCGCCTCTAAGTTGCTTCCGTGATTGCACTTTTACTCCACTCCACTTCGCTTCACTGCACTACGCGACGCGACACAAAACACGCGTCGAAATTACGAGTATTACGTTACCGATGTTCACGCGTCGACGATCGATCACGAACTGACATCGCGTAGACTCGAGGTAAGACAGCCAAATCGTAAATATAAATAATAAATACCAAAATAATAAAAAAAACGTAATTCAGCGAATTGTTTATGTCGTTCGTCGTGCTTTTAAATAAAAAAAAAGAAACGGTATCGTTTCACCGATGTTTACGCGTCGACAATGTCATTATCGTCGTTTCGGAAGTGCCTAAGCCGATCGTAATACTAATTCGTAATTTTTTACTCGTCTCGTTTCATTTTATCTTTGTTGTTAAATACCACTCACGTAAACAAAAAATGGAAACATCCGTTAATCGAATTTTAATGGTAAGCGTTTCTCTACTTCAAAATGACGTAAGAAATATTTCTCATGGAGAAAACGGCGTTTTTACTGCGTCTAGACAGTCGACTTGGTCGCATCGTCCTTCGGATTACTCGAAACTTTTCCAAATGGCGATACATTCAGCCACGCACGCTCGCACGTATCGAACGTCGAGATCGGCGTTTAATCGCTCGGCACCGACGACGTCTTCCTCTTCCTACGGTATCGTGTACAATCGGCGCGTTTAAATCCAATAGCATCGGCTGTTCACCGATACGCGCGTGAAATAACGCGCAACGCGACACGAGAGGCTCCCTCGATCCGACACAGTGCTTTACTTTCAGACTCGCTTGCGCGATCTCGCGATTTTTAAACGGCGCGTTTCTCTCCCGGTCTTCGAAGACCTCCAGCGTACGGAACATCGAAGGATCGTTGAGAAAACGAATTCAACGACTCTTCTTTTCGCAAGCTCCGTTGGAGAATGACATCATCGTTGCTCTTAGAGCGTCGTGGCACGACGAACGATTTTCCGAGTAGAAAAATCGAAAATATCGTCGACAGCTACGACGAAGGAAAAAAGAACTTCGACAGTGACTCCTTCGACCATAGAATTAATTAATCTATCGAAAACGTATTGGTTTCTTCTCATTAAAAACCGACAAAACTTTGCGGTAGACTTAATAAATTCGTTTCGCTAGTCATCGAATTTTCCACGATGAATTCGCGGAACACTTTATCGCGCGATATCTTCACCCAACTTTCCTCGTCGCGTCGAGAGCTTTTTACCGTGGCTCTTTCGTGTCAGTCGCCGCGACGACCGATCATAATCGCCCTTTGTACGACGACGACGACGACGAGGAGGAGGAGGAGGAGGAGGAGGAGAAAGAGGAAGAAGAAAAAAGGCGATCGTCATCGAGACGAGAAAGAACGCACGAACGAATCGAAAGAGCGCACGATCGAGCGTAACTGTCACGGTGAGTCGTTTCGCCGGTTACCGCGAACTTCCGTAACGGAAGGTAAGCGCGTGGTGGTAAGTGGCAAGGGTGGGTTTGGAGCGTGGCGCGTTGACGGTTCTATCGCCGCCGTGCACGTTACTACAGTAATTATTTCGGTATAGCGTAAGTAGTTTTAACGTAAGTACCGTGCGTCCGAGGCTACATGCTCGATGGACGTCGCTATTCCCTCTTCCCACGTGGTTACGTAAACGTACGAACGATCGGTGGTAGCGCGTTATCGCTCTTATTTTTTATTTTCCATTTCGTGGGCGTGAAGGCGCGATCGTTTCGCGACGAACGGTTATCGATCGTCGGAAATTAAGATAATTATTACATCGAAAGTCATCGAGGTACCGCGAACTCGTAACGAAGTGGCGTACGTCGCTCCTTCCTCCAACTCGGTTCTTCGTATCGTTCGTTCCAGTTTCGCTGGTAAATTTCACCCTCTCCCTCTCTTTCTCTCGCATTCCCCCATTTTTGCTTCTTTATCGTCGTGCCGCAGCGAAGACCGCGGGAATAATTAACGATTAAAGTTGGTAATAAGGCCCGAGGGCCGCACTGCAAATTCAATTCCACTCGAATCGAACGGCGATATAATATGCATAAACATTGCATAAAACGGCGCCGTTTAATGCGTCGTAAGTGTCGGATATCCTTGGCGTTGGGCCAGTTCCTCCTGTTTCAAGCGATCGGCATCGCTTCCCTTAACGCTCGTAATGTACGACAAAGAAAAATGAATAACGTAACCGCGAAGATCTTCCAACGATCGCCGGAGACCCGTCGTTTCTATATCATCGAGAGTTCGAATTCGAGACGGCGAAAAAAACGGACGGACGAATAGATAGAAAATACGAGGTCGAAGAGGAGAGAAGCGCCGGCTAGATAAGAAAAAGTCATCACGGTCAGCGCGCGCGCTGCCGCACCGCGCCGTCATTCATTGATTGCATCGTGGCGTGCGGTCTGCCGTGGCGAACGTACGCTCCATGCCGCTAATGTGCACCGAATGAAAGGAGAGATGCACGGACAGAGAGAGAGAGAGAGGGGGAGAGAGAGAAGGAAAGAAAACGAATCGACGGGACCGCGCCCGAGAGAGAAAGGTCGAGGACTCGAGGCTGAGAGAAGGAGAGGAATGGGAAATGGAGAAAAAGAAAAGGAAGAAGAAAAAGAGGGAAGAGGCAAGCGCGAGGGCGCAGGAACGCCGAGAGGGGAGGCCAAGTACCAGAGAAAAGTGGACTTTTGTCGGGGTGTACTCGTTCTCTTTCTCTCTCTCTCTCTCACACACACTCTCTCCATAGCGCTTCTCCACCTTTTTCGCGCAACGGTTAAACGTCCGACGTAAAGTTGGACCCGCCTCCGTTGTTGACACGAGAAAGAGATTAGTCGCGACGAAATCGTACTCTTATCCTTCTTTTATCTCCGAGACGCGATCGGACCGATCGAAAAAATCTCGTCACGATTTTTCGTCTCTCTCTCTCTCATTCTCGGTCGAACGTTAATCAATGACAAAAATAATAAACAAGAGAATCTTCGAAGCAAACACCATTTCACCCAGTATCTCGTTCTCTCGATAATTATTTATCGTAATTTAATAATAATAAAAAAAATTGCTCCGCTTTAAAGAACACACGACTCGTTGCTCGTCCATTGAAAAGAAAGTCCGCTCGGATAAAATATCGTGGCGCATAGGACTGTACCGTTCCGTAGAGGGGAGGGGGGCTGAAAAGGTGGCGAGATAAGCGATCCCTCGCGTAGGCGTCACGGCATGCGTGCGTTCGGTCATTCATTGAGCGCGTATCGCGATACCGCGTCTCGCACGTAAGTAGCACGCGCGTCGCGGGTGAAAGGGACGCGACGAAGAAAAGCCAGAACGGTGGTAATGAGGAAGGCGGCGACGACGCGACGCGAGAGGGGCGATACTTTGCGTATACCAAGAATGAATATCGTGCGTCGTTATGGGTCGTGGAACTACGCCGACCGTACTAGTACCTACTCGAGTCGTATGCGCAAACGTACGACGACGACGAAGAAGACCGAACGACCTACCGAGGGAAGGAGAGAAAAATTGGAGCAGCACACCGGCAGGATTTCGAACGAAGGGACGTAGCTACGCGCGACACTAACACACGCGCACCGTTATTCGCTCGGTTTCGCTCAGCGCGTTTGCAAACGCGCCGTCGAACGTCGCTAAAACATTTTTCCTTACTTCGTCGGTACGTAATATTCTCGAGACGATATTAAGATCGGAAGAGAGAGAGAGAGAGAGAGAGAGAAATAGAACGACCGAATGGAATTTTTTGAATATCTCACGACTTCTTTCGAAACGTCGTCGATGTCATTCTGAAAAGTATCGGAATTTTCTGAGATTTTTCCACGGAGTAATCGCATAGGAGGAAACGAGTTCGGTCGACGCGTTCCGATAACCATTGAGAATCGTAACCAGTGAGAAACGCGCTCGAGACGTTTCGCGTATTGTTTCGTAACGTTAGGAGAAGGTTCGAACGACAAAAGGGCAACGTCCGACTGTACATCGGCAAAGCGAATCGAGAGAGATACGAGGAATCCACCTTATCGTCAAAAAATGTCTTTTGAGCGTTCGCTGATCCGTGCGGGGCTTTTCGAGCTCGCGTCGCACGAGATAGTTCCTTCTTCGTTCAATAGACCGGAATTCTTAGGATTCCTCTTTTGGATTTTTCATGGCGATTTATGTGCTTGAATGCCGAACGCGGCCGAAGAAAAAAGATTCGAGAGCGAAAGAAGATGCCGCCGTCGATCTCTTTCCAAATACGAGGCGACTCCTCGCGAGGATGCTCGGGAAAAGGAAGGAAAAAGAACGGAACGGTAGAAGAGATCAATGGCAATCGTTTTGCGAGTCCCATGGTTACGAATAAAATTTATATAGCTATCCGTTCGATTAAACGGGGTATGAATGCAAGTCCGATCGTCTCGAGTCCGCAAGATCTTCTGAAAAAGAGGAACGCCCGCGTACAAGTCCAACATCTCGATAACGAGAAACGCGCAAGATTTCTTTAACGAGATCGACGAATAATACCATTCACGGGGTAATTACTATCGATCTTCCTCGCGGTTCCCCTCCGTGGAAAAAGAAAAAGGAATACCGAAAAAGAAAGGAGTTAGGAAAGAGAGAGAGACGTCGCGTGGACAATGTCAAATTTAAGAACGTCGCGATCGAGAGCGACGTCAAAGTGGACGTCTCGAGTACCGAAGTAACGCGAGAAGAAAGAGGCAGCGAGAAAGAGAGAAGGGGAAAAAACGGAGGAGAACGGAGGCAGAGAGGAGAGCTTGGTCTAATTAAGAGACGTAAGTTTATTAAACTCGGAGCTTAAAATAGCGGGCGACACACTGCCGTGGAATGTAAGGGCAGCCCGGTTTTATTGTCGGTCGAGCCCTAAGATTAACTCGCAGGAACTTTTCTGCCTCTGCTGCGCCCGTTCTCGCGGTACTCTCTTCCCTCCCCCTCCTCCGGGCGTCGTTCATTGACTGGAATCGTTCGTCGAGAAGCAAAAGAGAGAGAGAGAAGACGTCGAAGAAGGCGACGATCGTCGATGTGAAAGAAGTAAACGAAAAAAAAAGAAGACAAGACCGAACGATGTGGACTTGGCGTCGAGCGATAATCCTCCGCGCGGCATTAGACGTGAAAAATTGGAACGAGACGATCGATCGGTCTTACGGGGAGTTCTTCCGCCTGGTAGGCGTACGTGCGGCGATGAGAAAAGAGCCGAAGCTCCAGAACGATCGATTACCGGTCGGCTCTGAATTTAGGTTAACCGAAGGACCGCGAGAATAGGCTATCGTCCGAGAAAGAGACAGAGAGGGTGACAGACGCGAGAAAAGCTCCGCGATAAAAACAGCCAGGAAGAGAATAGATATTCTCGCGAAGCTTCTCCATTATTCAGATGCGAACGTACTCGTTTCTACGGAGAAGGTCGACATTTTTGGAAGAAGGAGGTCGGAGATCGGTCCGATTTAAAGGTCGTCGAAGATAATAATAAATATATACGCCGAGAAAGAGACGAAGGTAGCTAATTAACGCGGAGCGAGGCTCCCGCGCGAACACGATTAACCGGGTTATTGGATATCGACGCGGGTCGCTCGTGCGGCTCGACGCCCTCCACGTACGATTTCGGATGGAAATCCTTAGGACGACACGTCGCGACGCTTCGAAGAAAACGAGCGGGCAACGTCGTGGTGGCTGATCGTGCGCTAGAGGCGACCGCGAGGGTCAGGATTAAATATAACCGTAGCTCGTGCTATTTATAAAGATTAACTTGTTGGCGCGATAACGAAGGAGAGGGCCGAGAAGACAACGGACGCTTAATTGTCGCAACGATCGCGCGGCAATTCTCGCGGACGAAATTCTTCGTCGTTGCGCGTCGAGAGTCGAGTATACCCGCCCTTGGTGACGAGGGAAAGAGAGAGGAGTCCCTCGAGAGAGGAACGAGGTCGTTACGACACATCCTCGTCCTCGTTGTCTCGTCCGCACGACGATAAAGAATCGGAGAGCATCTTCGTTTTTTTCAATTTATTTATTATTTGTATTATAAATCTTCAAAAAAAAGAAAAAATTGTTCTTCAAAGTTACGTTATATTATCGCTCGGGGACATTGACATTTTATATCGCACAATACAAAATCGTCGTCGCTCGTTATATTGTATCACGTTTTACGTTTATTCGTATCGAATTACCATTTGTTCGCGAAGCGACGTTTCTTGCAATACGAGAACCTTCGCGATCGGTGAACGTTCTTCTTTTTAAATTCGATTCGATTGGAAGCGATCGATGACCTCGTCGCGGCGCTTAGCCTCCGGTCATATCTTTCGACGCTATCACGAAATCCGTACGCACGGCGTGGTTCACGAGTGCAACGACCTCCGGGAGGAAGGAACGACCCGAATCGAAGGAAGGGAGAAAAAAAAAGAAAGGAACGAAACTAGCACGCACGACGTCGGCGTTTCACGTAACGCGCTACGATAGAGAAAGTATTCGAAAAGGTTAAACGATTTTGTCGGATCTCTCTTCTCGCGAGCCGAGGACGAGCGCGATCGAAGATGAAAGAATTCAGTGCAGATTTAATAGGCGTTTTTACGACGTAGGAACGCATCGAATTCCATTTAAGTAACGCTCCTACGGAGTCTCGGCTTTTATCGTTCGGCGCGCCTTCCATGCGCGATTCCGCGAAGGAAATCGTACATCGTAAAGCGCTTCGAATCGATCCGCGCCGGGTTGTCGGCCGATCGCGACTCGGCGGAGGTACATCATCGATGGAAACTTCCAGTTATCCCTTAAGGTGAATTCCGCCCGCTACGAGACCGTGGAAGAAGTTGAAAGACGGATACCGAAAAGTTTCGAGGCGTCGCGGCACGGAATCGGTCGAACGATCTTCGATTTGCGCGTTCCTCTACGCAAGGAACGACGACCAAGGGGCGAGAAAATAAGAAAGAATTTAAAAAAGAATTTAAAAAAAAAACAAAAAAAAAGGAGATCGTCATTTACCCGAGATTTATGAGACTCGACGTTTTTATCCGGATAAAGACTGGCGACGCACCTTTGATCTCTGCCCCTTTGAAGGGTGCCTCAATGGGGCGGAGGAGGTGGGGCGACGCGTTAGTTTCACGGTGGTTGTCCCACTGCCCTTGCACGCGATGGAAAATTAGCTGGATTGTTTTTTTCCTCGTCCTTTCCCCGCTCTCACGATCGCCCTCTCGCGTTTCCCTCCTCCTCTTCGTTGCGTTCGCGAGCGACATCGACACCGTTTCTCGGCGAACGATAAAGCGCGAAAAGGCGGAGTAAACGATGTCGCCGGTAAGAGGGAGGGAGAAAAACGGTCGTCAACGGTGTCGTTCTAACGGCGCTACCGAACGCGAGTCGACCGATTTCATCGAAGGGAGCAAAACGACGCGGACTCGCGCTCAAGACTCTCGTCGATCTTCACGGAGGGATGAAAAAGCCGGAGCCGGTGGCCTCCTGCGAGGGTACACGGTAGTCGCGTAGTCGCGTTGAAACTGCAGTTATCTCGAGTCGGGGAGAAAGAAAGGCCGCCGTCCAGCAGCGAGGAAAAGATGGCGAGCGCGGTCTCGACCGGATAAAAGGAGCGACGCGCAAAAGTGCGAAGAACGCCGCTAGGCTCCCACGGAGTCTCTCGTCCTGGTCGTCGAGTCGAACGACAAGGAGGAACGGCGCGGAAGGAAAGCAAAGGACGACAAGAAAAGGTGGTTGTCGGTGGCGATCGCCATCTACGTCCTAGCTCGCGGTTAAGGGCACGATTTCCTGGTCGTTACCAACGGCTCGAGACAATGCCGGACCGACCAGAAACGGCCTGGACGGGAGAAGCGTCGTTGTCGTCTTCGACGTCGCCGTCCTTCTCGGAGGTCGAACCGCGTGACGGAACGCGGAAACGATCGGTCGGACCGATTCGTCGTGAGTCGCGAGTTTTCCACGATTTTCACCGTTTCTTCGTACGCTTCGTGTCGCGCTATTTATCGGAGCTACTCTACGATCGTTCCCGCGTGAACGTAAGTTCCGAGTGACGAGCCGAAGCGTGCGCGAGGGAAAGGTCGGGAGGATATCGCGAAAAAAAAAGAAAAAAAGCGAGGAACGATTTTCTTTTTCTTCCAAGCTTTCGCGTTAAGGATTTTTCTAACGGTTCGCGCGAAGTGTCGACGTAAAGGGAAGGAAAAGGAGGAAAAAAGGAAGTAAAGAGGAAGGGAACGAAGCGGCTTCTTCCTTCGTTTCTTTTCTCTTTTTCGTAAAAAAAATTGTTTTCGTCCTCTTTTCGACGAGGAACGATTCCGGAATATAAAATAAAATCCCGGGCAGGCGAGTTTCATCGCGGCGAACGGAACGCGATCGGAGGAAGAAAATGGAGAGTAGGAAAATACGCGAGCGCGGTGTCGTTTGAATCGTCATACCGCGCGCCAGCAAAGAAGGAGAGCGCTAAGTCGAGGAAGAACCGAGCTAACGAGGGAGAGAGAGAGAGAGAGTTCTCGCTGGTTTCTCCTTACTCGTTAGTCACGGCCTCGTCTTTATGAATGGGTTCGCTCGTGGCTTACGAGGAATCGTACTACCTCTACTACCACCATTGTCTTTCTCGTTCTCTTTCTCCCTCCCACCGTCTAACATCCCCTTTCTTTCTTTCTTTCTTTCTCTCTGTCGCCCTGCAACAGGGTGTCAGCCGACGTCCTCCTCTCTTCTTTCTCCTCCTCCTCGGGGGAGTCGCCGGAAACCCTTTGCACGTAGAGGACAGAAAGACGCGCACGGACACACGAAACCGTCGACGTTGGAAGGCGGTCGCGCCAATCGATCGTACACCTTGCTCGCCGGCGCCGAATGCTCGCGAAAACGCATTCGAGTGTAGAATGAGAAGGAGGAGCGCGATTATTACGAGCGCCGGTTGGCCATCGTCGGCATTCTAACGAATTCGAACGAGTTGGAGAATCGTTGCTGGCTCGTCGGGCGGTTGCCGATCGGGACGAGCTGATCTTCGATCGACTCTCGGTCGACTACGGCGGGAAGGGGGAGGGAAGGCGAGAGGGAGCGGTGCCGAGGGTCGACGAGACGAAGAAAAAGCGAGAGACCGAGGCATCTCTCCTTCGTTAGGGCGCGGCTGTCTATCCGTTTC
>JAITYT010000622.1:4070085-4082546 GCA_025433975.1 Liostenogaster flavolineata | reverse complement strand
TTTTTTTTTTCTATTTTTACGGCAGTTAATTTCGAAAAATAGACTTTTGAAATTCAGATACATGATCTTCGAACGTTTATAATTGCTACGTTTGTCTTTTGTTTTCGTCACCTTGAGAAATTGTCCGAGCAATATGAAAGTATACAGAACAGAAATATGATATTTACGGGAATTCCATAATATAGATTTCAAATGAAAGGTTATTCTGTATTTCAAATCTATTATTATTTTTAAAAGTTGTTGACAGTCGCGTATAAAAACTTGGTGAAAAAGTTCTAATCTTAGAAATAATATAATCAATCATTATATGCTCGGTTTAGAATTGCTTCGTCGATCGGTTGAAACGATTTAAAAGAAAATAGTAAATGTGTCAACGATGACAGTACGTACGGTGGATTCGAAGAGACCACCGTCATAATCTCGAACGTAAAACTGCGATATTGTAATATATCGAAAAATCGAAGTCGCAAGCAGTCGCGGTCCGTCTGGTACTTTCAAGACAAATTTCTTGACACTCACCGAAGGAGAATCGTTTTACCGCTTTTAAATATTACGAAAATTGAGAATTAATCGAACGTTCCGTAAGATACGAAATCAAAGAAAAAGTCAAAGAAACGTCAAAAACGATAAATACTGTACAATGAGTCCTCTGGTGAGCGCGTAAAAGCGATCACATGGAGAAGACAGCAGAGTGTCAACGATCAATAGTATTACGAAAATGAATTCACGTAGCTCGCGTTGAACATTTTTCTGCGAACTATGGTGTCAGGAGATTGCGAGAGGCTTCTACCAGAGCCAGAAAACTACGTTAAATCTTTCTACGATCTTTTTAAAAATATCGCCGAAGCGCAGAGGTGAGAAACGTTTATAACCTTTCTTAATATTTGTTTACCTAACGCTGTAGGTTGTGAATTTGAATGCCTACTTGAAACACGATAAAGTTGAAAATAATGATTCGTCTCGGTTCGAATAAATAACTGACAAATTTGTATACGTTATAGCGGCAACAATTACGAGTGGTTTCTCGATGGTTTACCGAATAACCTCAAAAATCTTGTTTATTATCGGTTTATCGGTATTGCGTATTATCGGTTTGACAGTTCCTCGTGAATAGGACATTTAAAGTAAAAAGGATGGTGCTCTTGTTAGTAATAATTTTCTTCGCTAATATCGATGAAAGAAATATATTATTTCGTTGTGTTTAATACGTGAAATGCCTTCTAAGAATAACGAAATATAATATCCGTACAAGAATAATTAAGAATACGCTTTTTAATGTAATTAAAAAGAAATTTTTTATTTAATAAGAACGCGCGACTTACTTTCAGATATAAAGGAGAGTGGAAAAAATGTAAAAAGAATAAGACTGCTCATAAAAGAGATAAGAAGAAGGTATTAATATATTTTTTATAGATCGTACTCGATAATTTGTACGAGATGCATTATTTTATTCTTTGTAGATCGATTTGAACGGTGATTTAAATTTTTGTAATCTGCCAGAAGTGGAAGTTTCTTGTAACGCTTCAGCATTTGCTGTCTTCGCTACTGTCAGGAATGTTGTCTTAGCGAAATTTACTAGAAACACGAATGAGGTATTGTCGAAGTATAGCTCGTCGCCATCTCCAGAACGTACCGAAGCACTCGATACAGACAGCGACGATGAAGATAGGACATCTACCGTTCAGACTTTACCAAAGGTGTACATCGTTTCGCTTCGCAAATATTCTTAATATACAATTTAAGGATACCGTGTCGATGATACGATCGTCGCAATATTTTTATATTATATTACACAATATTTTAATACTTTTTCAGATTGTAGGCATTGGATTAAGAAGCGTTTTCACATTGATGCGAGAAAGTAGAACGATCGAACCAGTACTATGTACAAAAGCGTTATCTGCTTTATTAGATGTATTACAAGGGCAGCATCCCGAGGGTCTTAAATCTGAACCAGAGGATGCTATCGGTTAGTATCGCAAGAAAATGTTCTAATATACGAAACGAACGATCCGTTCGATGCATTATAGATCAATTTTTATTTTAGATCCACTCTTTGATTTATTATTGGACCTTGCGACATCTCACGGTCCTGAATCAGCTGCTGCTAACGATGGAAGTCACTTAACGGCAGTCGCGTGTGCGTGTTTATTGAGTCTTGTCGTGGTCAGAGGTGACACCGGTCGACTTTTAGCTGCTATAGCCGCTTTACTTATGTGCCCGAGGGTATTAGCTGCCCAAAATATACAAGTTAGTTATTATAAAATTATCTATTGTTTTTTATATTATTTAATTAGTTGTTATATTACTTCGTTAAATATTTTCTAGATGCCATGTGTATTGAATTCACTCCAGAGAAGCGTACATGCTGTTTTACTCGGAAAACTCGCACGTCCCGATTGGATTACACATGGAGTTCCTAAGAGTTCTAAGATTTCTTCATATACACTTAAACTACCAAATGAAATAAGTAGCGTAGTTCTAAACGGTCGAAGTTTTGTGAGCGATGGAAAATATCTGTACTTACATACGAATCGAGGCTTATTGAAAATTGGTAGCGGTCACGGTGGAACAATGTGGGGTCATATTTATGTTCATAAGGCTGACTTTTATCCAGGTGAAACTGGCTGGCTTGGTTACGCAAATGTTAGTTATATTTATATATCTCTGCAAGGAGAAAACATCATTTATTTGAAATTGTATCGATTATTCGTATTATTTTTTTTCAGAATTCATTGTATTTTAAATGCGCACCTCGAAAGCATAGTGAATTACTAATTATAGATGCAGAAACCCTTGTAGTAACAGGAATTGCTGTGTTAGAAGGACGGGATTGGTCATCCTCCGTTATGTTTTCCGATGGAGAAAATTTAGGAATGATAACAGCAGGCAAAGATGTGAGTTATTTGGAAGTTTTATAATGAATCGAGGTATTCACAATTTATATCTTACTCAATACGATGATAGGAAGGATTCGTGGTTCGTACGATAAATACGCTAAGTAATCCAGTATCGCTTGCTTCCGAGTTACCATTAAAATTGGCAAGAAAATGCGTTGATATATTTGGCTATGCTTCTTTCGACGAAGAACAGACTGCTCATACTTTAAATTCTGGTTGCGATGACGAAATCGCGATGGTGACATCAGGAAAGGAATTTGGTGTACTTAAAACTACATCTGGTAAAGTAAGTATATCGTATCGCGTTCACATTTTTTTTAACGAATATTATATCGAGATGTGATTTCTTTTTCTTGAAGTTACTATATACTGGAAAAGGAGCGTGCCTTGGTATGAAAACTAATACAAGACCTAACAGATGGGTAGAATTTCCTCTTGGAAAAAATTCAAAGGTTATGCATGTTGCTGCTGGTCACGATGGTCAACACGTTATTATGGTCATGGAAGACGGTTCTGTTTTATTCGCTGGAACTGCCAGGCGTGGAGAGGATGGAGACAGCAGTAAGTTTAGTTCGTAATTAAGCCGGAACACAAGGAATTTACGAATGTATCGACTTTCAGATAAAGTGCGCAGACAGCCTAAACCAGCAAAACCAAAGAAAATGACAAAGATCGAAGGATATTGTATAGATGCTGCTTGTAATAATGGTACAACAGCCTTAGTAACACGCGCCGGTGGATTATTTATGTTTGGAAAAGATACGTTACATAGTGATATGGTAACAGGATTGGTGACCGATCTTAAAGGTGTTTGGGTGGTCAATGTGTCTCTAGGAAAAGCGCATGCTGCGGCATTGACTAATAAGGGGCATCTTTATACATTTGGGATTAACAATAAAGGACAGTGTGGCAGAGATTTTTCTGTCGTTCATACGATTAATAAAGAAATGTCGGTGGTAGCCATGGAAACTGGTACGGGAGAGGATGAACTTATAGTAGCGGAAGAAGGTATTTATTTGGCAAGAATTTATATTTGTCGTTAATTGAAGTTTTCAATAGATTTTCAGCGTGTGTAGTAGAAAATCTATGTGACGTTTTGTTATGTAGATTGTGCCGATCCTGGGGAAGATTGGGAGGAAACTAGAGGAATGTGTTCTCCAGGTCATCATCAGTGGAGGCATCGTGTTTGCATGGTTTGCACAATATGTAGGGAATGTACTGGTTATAGTATAGCATGTTTGAGCAGTATACGTCCGGATCGAAATCCTGGCCAGTAAGTATAAGTATCCAGTCTAAAGAGAAAAATTCTCCTGATCCAAAATTCTAATTTCTTTCTGTATAACTCTTTCAATGTTATCGATGTCGTCTGTGACATTAATTGATGATGGTAGTAAAGTTAAAAAAAGATTTTATTAAATTGTGTCGAGTGACGAAACTTCTTCTATGCGATAACGTTTTGAAAATGCAATCTAATTTGCACGAATATTCGAAAATTTCTTAAAAAGGAATTCTTTATATGGAGAACTACTCTTGTATCGTAATTTTGGTAAAGAGTCTGGGTAAGATAAAATATAATGTTATAGAGAATGTGGTTGTGGGGAAGGTGATAGTGGGTGTGCGGAATGTGGATGCTGTCGTACGTGCGCTCGAAAAAGCTGTAACAATGGTAAGATGATAATTATCGATATGTTTTATAAAATAGTATTATCGATTGATAAAATTAAGATTATTTGCATCAAAGTTGAACTTGTTACAAAAATGTGATAAAACTGAAATTAAAAGTAGTAAGATAAGCTCAATTATTTTTATCTTAACGATATGTGTATTCCAGGCAAATCAGGATCCAATTATCGAGAATATCTACAAAAACGTTTAGGAGAAATAAGACAGCAAAGGCAAAGAATTAAAGCAGGCCCCAGTTCTCTTAGATATGGAATGAAGATGAAAGGATCTAATAATCAAAGACCAGGTAAGAGACGACCACAATGTAACTTTTTTTATATTTATAAGTAGTAAATTGTGAAGCGCGATATAATTATTATTTAAAATTTGTCCAGTCATAGCAAGTATCGTGCAAAAAGAATGCGCAGGAAAGATACCATTAGGATTAAGTAATAATGTTGTAACGGAAGAAGCTGTTGGTGGTAGCGACGTCGAAAGAGGCGACGCAGCCAGAATAGCTAGCATACCACCAGCTAGAGTTCCTATACCGAGCGATAGTCCTGTCATTCAAGTTTCATGCGGATTGCATCACACAGGTAAGTCGCAGGAACGATACGTGTTTATAATCACATATATAATTACGTATGTTATATATGTTTATGAGTTTTAGACAAAATTAGCATATAATTTGATCAGGAGATACATTTTTCAGTGATTCTTTTACAAAATGGAGAAGTATATACCTTTGGAAGCAATATATATGGTCAGTTAGGCGTTGGACATATGGTAGCGCATGCTGGCCCGGTACAAGTTAAGTTACCTGGCATAGCTATTCAAGTTGCAGCTGGAAGCAATCACACGGTTATACTTACCTCCAAGGGAGAAGTGTATACGTTTGGCGTTTATCAAGTAAACAACTTTTTTAGTCGTATAATATCGTGATCGGTCGCGGATATTTATACGTGCAATATGTTTTTACAGAAAGGACAGTTAGGCAGGAAATTAGGCACTCGTGATAACGAACCTTCTAATGCCACTTCTCAAAGTAGTCGTCGATCACAGCCATGGCAAAGTTTTCCAAGTATAGTTCCAAATATTGGGCCGAGGTGGGGCAGAAGAGCTACTTGGGTTGGAGCTTCTGGTGATCAAACATATGTAAAGGTCGATGAGATCAATTCGATTAGTTTAACAAGAAGTACTGTCATGGCAAATAAAAATTGTATAAGTAAGTTCTTTTTTTCGTATGTACGATACCATAATTTAATTATAGCGATGGCAGTTATAACGATGCGTCATAAATTGTTTCAGTTCTAATTCCTCATCAAAATGATCATGCAAATTCTTTTAAATCTTTGGTCATAAGTAAGAGAGATGGCACGTGCAACAGTTATAGCGGAACTGGTCAAGTTGATTTCAGTAATTGTGCAGCATGTTTAGATCCTTTGTACAATGTGATTATGACGTTTAATCCTGTAAATAACGAAATAAGTCTATATAATATTATATCTACGGAAGCTAGATCGATTCCTTGTTTAGAAGCTTCTATACTTAGCCCAGGCTTAGCACTTCCTGTCGTATCTACTTGTTTCGTAACACGTTCTCAAGCAGCAATGCATTTATTAGCTTGCTTGGATACGCTTAGTCAGGCACAAGATGAAAATTTAACAATAGTAGAAGAGAATAAATGCCATCAATCGACACATGGTAAAGTTTATAGCAGAGAAGACTTTGCCACCGTTAGTAGATTTGAAAGTACGTACTTATTTATACGTTGCATCATGGCTATTTAATATGTATTTTACAAACTATGTTGATATTTATGTAGGTCATGGTGGAGGTTGGGGTTATGCTAGTCATTCCATCGAAGCGATCAGATTTATGCCAGACACTGACATTTTGTTAGGTGGGTATGGCTTATTCGGAGGTCGTGGCGAATACACGGCAAAAATAAAGGTAGTTATTTAAAAACGTTTCTACGAAAGCGACTATTTCTTACGACTGGTCTGCAATTACGATTTACTTACTGTAAATTCATGCATACAGCTATTTGACATTGGACTTGATGGAGGTGATCAGGAAAATGACGGGGATCTTATAGCAGAAACGGAAGAAATACCATACGAATGTGGCCCTAGACAAAAGTATTTAATTTTATTTGATAAACCAATTCCTTTGCAAGCTAATAGATGGTACGTTGCATGGGCTAAAGTTAGTGGTCCTTCTAGTGATTGTGGTTCTGGAGGACAAGGAATGGTGACAGCCGAAGATCAGTGAGTTATGTTATACGCTTATAATACGTTCCGTCAAATCGAAACGAAAGTGCAAACAAGCGATATAAACGATATGTAATTTTGCATTAGTTTAACGTAAGATTGATAAGTACATGTATTTCGATTATGTGCAGGGTCATGTTTTATTTTAAATCGTCGAGAAGATCTAATAACGGCACAGATGTCGATGCAGGCCAAATTCCACAATTATTATACCGTGTTGTGACGCCTGAAAATCAGACTTCGAATCGGCAAAGAGACCAAATTGAGCCCGTTTATGTACTAAAAGAAGAATTCAGCAGAACAGTAACGAAAGTTCGTTGTTTACATTTTTCTAAAGAAAAAAAATTCTGTAAATTAAATTCATGGTAACGATCTTACAACCGACGTTATTATTTTTAGGAATGCTTTCAATCGCTTATTTCTCTTCTTCAATGGAGTTGGAATACGTTAAAAGCAGGATTGTCCGACGTAAATACTCATATAGCGGGTCCGTCTCATGCAACGCTTGAAATGGAACGTTTAGTATACATTAGCAAAGCTAGCTTACGATTGCTTCGAACGTATACGAATGAAATATATCCGAAAGAAGGTATGTATTACGACGAACCTATAGAGTATAAATACTATCATAATTTCATTGGTAATTACAGTTGGAAGAAAGACCTCTCCCGAATCCATGAACCTTGCTGAATGCATAGGCGAAGTTCGTGCGTTATTACGACAGATTTTATCTGATTCTGTGCCATTAAATGTAAAAAGTAAAGGCAAGACACGTTCTGGTAAAAGTAAGTTAAAAAAAGGACGACTTTAAAGATATTGTCAAATCAAAAACTTTTTACATTACAGATCCTGGTGTTGTAAGCAACAAAATGACAAATAGCATATTGGACGAATGTCACAAAACGTTCGTATGTTGTTATCATGCATTTTATCCGACAGCATCTTTAAAATGGACGTCTCTTTGTGAATTATTATCGGAAATCGATAAAGTGAGTTAATAGATCAGGATATCGTGTGCTTATTTTAAAGTCGATCATTCTTTTTTACAGGAACAAGGAATAACAACGAAAGATCGGTTACTTTCCGCAATTTTGGCATCCCTGGGCCAATCGACGATTCGTTTACGTTGCATTTTTCCGATATCGAGTAATGCCATGGATAGTAGCGATAGTATTCAAAGACAACTCAGTCCATCCGACAATGCTGGATTATTGATAATAAATTCTACCGAGAGTCATCAATATCCTATACTCGTTCAGCAAATTAGTTTCAAATCTCAATTAGAAAGTACTGGCAAGGATACATTGAATTGGTCATTTTGCGACGTTCTCGATAGACTGTTGGATTTGATATTGGTCCCTGCGAAGAAAAATCTCTGCAAAGAGAAGAATCAGTCTCTGCCAGAGTTGATACAACATTGCTGTTTTCTGCTGGCGCGTGTTATTGCGGAGTTAGCCGCGCAATCTAGTGGAAACGAAGACGAATTGCAAGCAGCATGTCGTAGACTCATGTACACTACACCTTCGAGATTTACAAGAGTCAATCAAACAAGATCTTGGAACACTGGTAATGGTTCACCGGATGCAATTTGTTTCTCGGTCGATAAGCCAGGCATTGTTATTGCGGGTGTTGGTATCTTTGGAGGCGTTGGAGTGTATGATTACGAATTGGAATTATTGGATGACGTGAGTAATGCTATTTTCTTTTCTTTTTTAGAGTTAAATCTTCTTTTCGCGATTTTCTTCATCCTTATTTTTTTTTTTATTTAGCAAAATAATACCGGTAACGATCCTTCTCACACGCAACGCTGGACTAGTTTGGATTGTACAAGGGGTTCCTTCGGACCCGATGACTGCGTGAATGATATTATAGAACTAAAATTTGACAAACCCGTATCGATCAAAGAGAACGTTAAGTACGCCATTAGATTACGAAATCGTGGGGGACGTACCAGTAACGGCGATGGAGGTTTAAGCATGGTTAAAGGTCCAGATGGTACCACATTTACATTTACCGCCTGCTCTTTAAGTTTTAACGGTACCACGCAAACTAGAGGTCAGATACCACACATTTTGTATTATTCGAATCCACAAGATTCCGATAATCAGCACACGAGTAAGGCAGTGGCCGAGCTACAGGCGAGAAAGTGTGCTCTTGCAATGACAGCGACTATCATGCAGCGATCTAACGAGATCTTTGCGTTAGCGAGAGAAAAAGCCGAAGAGGTCACTGCCAACGAAGTACTCGGTAATGCGGCTTTCGTGACAACCCTTTTGCCATTGATTATGGCTTACATCAGCCCTTTAGCGACGTCAGATCCTAAGGTAAATCCGACGAACTTCTCTTTCGCAAGAAAGGAACGTCCGCCGATCGTGCGGATCGTGAGAATGAATTTTTTCTGGTTTCCAGAGTGCCGTACAAGTTCTCAATTTGATACAAGATATGCTTCCTCATGTGGCGGCACTCAATCTATTATCCTCCGTGGGTACGTCGCAAGTATCTCAAGATAGCGAGATGCAGACACATCTTGTGTCGCCAGTCACCACTAGTCATCATTATACCTGGCTGGAGAGCGATCATCCGTACAAGCCAGCTACAGTATCGTATTATAAAGTTAGCTTTCCGGAAAGCGTTAAATGGTTAACGATCGAATTCACGTCCGATTGCGGTACATCGCAACCTGAAGATTATTTACAACTGTATATTCCGAATTCTGCGATCGGGTATATGATCATACTTTATACGTATGCGAATGGACGTGCGAAGGAGACGATGAACTTAACGAATTTTTTAATATATTTAGAATACTCGGAGGAACGCAAACTACACCGATATATTGGCCCGTTTTACATAAACTAAGTAACGTGCAGAGTCAATGGCCACAAAACGCCGTTGTATTACCAGGTAACTTTACGCGGAAAATATTTGATCGAGTATAGCTCGTATATTCGATTAAGGAAACACGGATTAATATCGCCACTACATTCACGAAAGTTTCGATATTCTTAGGGAACGAGGTTATATTTTCTTTGGAGACTGCCTCTGATTATATGAAGAACGAAAGGTCGATCACTTACGGATTCAAATGTTTAATAATCGGTTACGATTGGGTAACTTCCGGAAGTGGTCTGAAGAATTTGGAAATTGAATTATCGTTTCTTAGCGGTGCGTGTTCTGCTAGTCTTATGAAGAAAAATTTGATATTACCGACGGTGTCGAGTATGTATTGGAATCACTTTATTATTGTCATTTGTTATTTATTTTCGAAAGACATTACTTCGAAAAACGAATTCCATTTTACAGCAGAGGAAGTACAGAGCGAGCTGGAATCGATGCAGGATACAGCGAAAAGGATCTTCTCCGTGCACTCGTCCTTACTCGGCCGAGGATTCGCTTTGGCATCTCCTCCTACTGTTTCCCAGGCTCTCGACGGCGTTCTCCCGTTCAGGTAAGTAGCATCGTTTCGTAACTTTATTCGTCGTATCGTAATTCGGGTATAGAGCACGTTTTATAATTCTATCGCGATCCACGTCGTTTTTCTCTTTCCGTAGAGTCTGTTTGATCCGTTCGATCGCCTTACGCGCGCTAAATGATAAAATACGACGGTATATTCGTACGAAATAGAAATTTGTCACGAGAGCGAAAGTATCCGGCATCCGATAGAATTATAATCGTCTGCATGTATTTTCTCCTTGTCAGGTACAATGTAATACGGGAATCGTACTAGAGATCGATCTTGTATCATCGTACCGTGCGTCGCATCGAACAAACGTCGACGAACAATCGCGAATTTTTCGCGAACTCGAAATGAAAGAAAGCTTTCGATAAAATGTGACGTATACGATACGTAGGAAACGGTGCTTTTGCAAACGTAATTCGTACTTACCGTCGCACGTTAGGCGAACAATAACGGTTGGGATGAATATCGATATCTGCCTTCGTAACTCTCGTTAAACTTCCTTCGTTATCATGTACGTATTAGCGCCATATTTATTTCATCATCGATCGTACGACGTTTAATGTAAAACAAATTATACAGTCAGCTGTCGATGTATCACAGTCTCACGATAATTACAACTAAACGATCATTACAAAATTGAATTGTCGCCAAAATGCGATAATTACACACGTATTACTTATATATGCGTGGTTACGCGAGTTTGGGAGCGCGCACAAAGACTTTCCGCACTCTTGCGAGTTTGTACGCGGAGTCGTTAATAACGTCTACCTTGAGGAGGCTCAAGGTAACGGTACGAAGGTCGCCGTAGAATCTTAGATGCTTCGAGGCCCAATTTCCGCAAGATGCTCCAGGGCAAAAGAAACAGCGCCGCGAAAGTCGTTACGGGACAAGTGCAACCGCATCGATAATGCATAACTCACGCGCGCGCGCGCGCGAGAGAGAGAGAGAGAGAGAGAGAGAGAGAGAGAGAGAGCCAAGTCGAACAAGTTGGGAACAAAAGCGTCGTTGCTTAAGATACACTCAGGGAGAGAGTACGTAGAGGGTAAATTCCGAACGCAACGAAGCCAAACACGTCGATCTCGTGTAGCAGGGAATTTTCCATGGATGGTGATAAATACCGCGCGTTAGAATATTTTCTCGATCAGGGAGAACGATCTTTTCTCATAGATTCGCATTTTCGATACGAACGAACAGCGAAGGAAAGTTAGGGTTAAGCACGCTTCATCATCCGATAGAATTTGGACCTCGAGGGTGATAGATTTGAAATAATTTATTTCGCAGAACGGTGCTGTATAGAATCTTTGGCGATGTGGGACGATCCCTAACAGGCATGTCTTTATTATTATATTTATCGATTACTATGGAGCATACATATACCGCTAGACGATCTCGTATGGTTCTCCATCGGAGCATACGCATACACTCGAAGGAACGTCGGTTGTCGTCGTCGTCGTCGTTGTCGTCGTCGTCTCGATAAAATCGCAAAATTACTTAACGCTCGGAACTTATTCGAAATTAGCTTAAAGTCTAACGTCGATCGTTGAACGAAATTGTACCTCCGTTGATAACAGTAACAAGAAATTTTATTACTAAATTTGCAAGAGACAAATAAGTGAACGAATAAATACATTGGATTAACAAAACAATACTGTATCGCAGTGAGACGATAACGAGTGACGATACGCATCCCACGAAAGGAGATCGGATCCATAGTCGAACAATGTACATCGATTTGGTCGTTTATTGGTTTCGACGAAACTCTTCTCGGGGAATGATACGACGGAATTTCACGTTTGCATTATCCTCTCTCCGATAGTTCGGGTCGTCCTTCCATCTTACAACGGACGTTTTATCGTCGGTTAAATTATTTCGAAGTCGATTCTCTCTCGAGATCGCGTGTTAAGCGACGGAATGGAGGATAGCATTTTACGGCATAAAGGAAGCGAATGAAAGGCCGATCGAGTGACTCGAGAATCCTCGAGGTAGCTTCGACGAAGAAGAAGAAGAAGAAGGACTTCGGATCGCGAGCGTTTGCCCGTCATTCGAGACGTTCGACTCGATTTACGTCGTTAAGATTGGTAAAGGTTTCTTCGCGAAATCGCTCATAAATCCGGGCGCTGTTCGATCATCCACTTCGATCGTAGGAGTCGGAAACGCTTCTTCTCG
>JAITYT010000622.1:4047921-4067764 GCA_025433975.1 Liostenogaster flavolineata | reverse complement strand
AAAAAAAAAAAAAAAAAAAAATTAAAGAACAAAAAAAAAAGATAGGACTCTTTTCGCGATCCGACGCACCGTTTTACGAGGGGCCTTGATAAGCCTCGAATAGCCAGTAATTGGGTCTCTAACTACGCTAATTGTTCGCGACGTGCACGCGCCCTCTGCCCACCTCACCGACCCTGCCAATTAACGCGAATAACGTCGTTATCATAATCACGGCATCGCTCTCTACCCTTTTCGAAGGCGTCGTCGTCGTGCCTTCGTCATCCCCGATATTCCTCTAACGAAGCACGACGGCTTCGTTCCTTTCCGTTTCGAGAAACGCGGCTGTCTTTCTCGTAAAACCTGTCGGTGAGTTACTCGAGGTGGTAGTACCGCCAACAACGGTACACGAGAAGGAGTCGAGCCTCTACCCACGTACGACCGACCTACCTACCTACCTACCTACCTGCCTGCCTGCCTGTCCGCCTTCCTACCTACCTACCTACCAGATCGACCAAGCCGCGCGACGTATTCCCGCATTTTTGGAGACACACGGTCAACGGGGAAAGGAAGGCAGGTGAAACGTGTCCCATGCGAACGATACTTTTACCCTGGAAAGTGAAGCGTGACCCGGCGTATTCGGTAGCAGGTGTTCTCTCTCTCTCTCTCGCGTCCTTGTCGCTTCCTCTGGAAGCCCTATCGATAACGATCAGCATCGATAAGCAGGCAGCTGCGCGATCGCGGCGTCTCTTCTTCGTTATCGCTTGGAAGGAAAGCGCGAAAGGCTTTTCGCGGAAGCGCGTCTCCGAACGCGTTCCATGCGCGACGACTCATCACGGCGAACGTGACACTCGTGGACTGAATTTCCTTCCGTGCTTTTATCGCGCTGTGCCTCTCTCTCTCTCTCGTTGCTCCGGAGGAGTCGTTTTTGTCGCGACCAGCTCGACCGCTCCAAGATCGGATGTCCTTTCCGGACAGCGTCGTCTCTCTCTCTCTCTCTCTCTCTCCTAAGAACTAGTCCGCGCGTTTCCCTTCCCTCGTGCGTCGCCACCCTTCTTCTTCCGCTTCGGAGAAGAGGAAGAGATCCGTTTTCGAAGGTAGCGCCGCGACGAACGAAATTCCTCACGGCTGGTAGAAGCCAGATGCATAGATTCGAGACTCGATGTCTCGCCTCGCTCCGCCGACGGAGGAATCGTCGATCTTGGGAGGATTCGCTGACGAAGGCGTGGATGAACGGAAATTGTCGCGTATGTATTCCCTAGGCGCTCGGGTAAACCGTCGGGAATGACGAAAATAAGAGGAGTAGCGACGAATTAGGCGCGCGCGACGTGCCCGAACGAGCTAAATAAAAAGCGGCGGTAGAGGTGCGCGTGGAGTAAAACGTAGGTTGCCGCGTAGAAAGGAAAACGAGTGTTTACAATGGCGACGGGCGGGGGGAGGGGAGTGGAGCAAAGAACGCACGGATGGGAATAAAAGACGCGAGGCTACGCTGCAGTACGTCGTCGCGATGAAAGCGAAACCTTTGTGCTTCTTTTTTCAGACGTCGTCGTTCCTACGCATTACCATCTTGATCCGGTACAATCTCTCTCTCTCTCTCTCTCTCTCCCTCTCTCCGGTCCCTTTCGGTCCGCCTGGCTGGTCGCTCGCGACCTTTGTTCTCCGCTCATTGTCCTGGCTAGCGCTGGACGCACGATATCCGAGCACGAGAGGCGAGTTTTAACCGCCGAGAGGATCGTTCTTTCGAGTGGAATCCGTAGCCACGCATGTCATTAATTAATTTTTCCACGGGTCGATCGTTCGATCGAGAGCCGCGTCGACCTCCGGTGGTAACTCGAGGAGAAACGAGGGAATCTTTTCCCTACCTTCGTCGTAAATTCGAAGGGTGGACTTTGGCAATCGGAATTTTATTTCGCTCTCGTTCCTTCGCGACGGCTCGCTTTTAACCCTCGAAGCTTGAACTTTGGAAATCGGCTCGGACCGATTTTCGTTGGCAACAAAGTCGCCGTGTCTCTCGAAACGACTCGTTTCCACGTGGCGTGCGAATGTTGACGCGACGACCACACGAGCCTCTTCTCTTCTCTTCGATCCTTTGGAGGCGCGATCGAAACCTCCATGAGAATATAAACTCGACTAATGCTCCATCTTACCGCGGGTGGCCGAGGGAAATGGTAAAGAAGCATCGCCGAAGAAAGATAGGTGCAAGCGGCACCGCGCTGGAACGAAAAGCTCTTTTACGATCTATAAAGGATTTATGCGAAACAATTTCACCGTGGGGGCAGATTCGTTCGATGGGGGTGCTGCTCGGTTCCGTCCTCCCTATTACCGAAGCGGCACCCCGCTTCGATTTTCCTTCGCGAAGGGGTGGGCGCGCGAGTGTCCGCGCGCTACGTAGTGACAGTATTTTTCCTTTTTTTCTCTCTTTTTTCTTTTCTTTCTCTTTTTTTCTTTCTTTCCTTTCTTCCGTTCCCTTTCGTCTTTTCTTTCGTCAACGCACGTACACGCAAGCGCGCGCCCCTGTAATTTTCGCGCTCACGAAGGAGCGATAATTAATCGCTACGCGCCGTCCGCTCGAAAAGATCCAGATTAATCAACGGATACTCGAGCGGTTTCATTAATTATCTTCCGTTGATGTTTCTGATTAGTAGTTATTGCGAACTAACGCGTTTTCAGCCAGCACCGATGGACGGCCCTTGAAAAATGCGTCCTTTGTTTTTCACTACCTTGCCGACGTCGGCGTCCCTTTTCTCCACCCCCTCTCCCCTGCTCTCTTTTTTCGGTTTCTCTAATTCCTCGGGTGCCCTAGCTACCGCCATGTGTCGTTAAAGCTTCGTTAATTATCGGTTGCGCAAACGTCGCTCGAACGAATCGTTTCTGCCGTGTGTTTTGATAATCGTAGCGCGCTCCCCTCGCGAGCGACGCGGTTTAGGCTCGTATTCGCGTTAAGGCGCGTCCCTCGCTCGTTTCTCGGCGTCCCTCGTTACGACAGACGTTACGAGCTTTAAGACCGCGTTCGCTAAAAGGTTTCCTCGATTATTCAACGCTCTCGTCGATTATTCAACGGATCGAGCGCGAGAGCGCGGAACAATTTTTTTCCCTAGGACGCAGGGCGACGATTCGCTCGGGTTAAGAGCTTCCGAGTTTCTTTTTCTTTTTTTTAAGGCGATCGTCAGCAAAGCGGAGGATCCAAATTCGAAACGCCAAGAAATATCGTTGCTTCGAATTAAGATGGCTGTTTGGAGCGCGTGGTGACGCGGTGTTGCTCGAAGTCGAACGCGAGGCCGAAGTTTTATCGATGAAAATCGACTTCCCTTTTTTCCCTCGAGTCGTTTTACCGGG
Source organism: Liostenogaster flavolineata (assembly GCA_025433975.1). Lineage (NCBI taxonomy): Eukaryota > Metazoa > Arthropoda > Insecta > Hymenoptera > Vespidae > Liostenogaster > Liostenogaster flavolineata. Next base: position 4,064,452 of record JAITYT010000622.1, on the reverse strand, counting down.
TGATTTTGGTGTCTCGGTTTCTTCCACTCGTGCCGCGATAATCGAGCGCGTGCATCGGAAAGGAGGGACGAACTTTGAGTGAAAGAAGTTCGTGGAAGGCGTCGTGAAAGTCGTCGAGGCGATGAAAGACGCGTCTACTCTCGCCCTTTATTCGGCCTTCTCTCTCTTTCTCTCTCTCTCTCTCTCTCTCTCTCTCTCTCTCTCTCGTTCTTTTTACGGTCGTTCGTAGTAGTCACGAGTCGGAGGCGACAAATTGACCGAAACACCGGGACGCCGAATTGTACGAGATTCACGAGGCGTTTTACGAGCAGCGTGCATTATTCGTCGTTTCTTTATTCTTCTCTGTCGACTTTCCCTCTCCTTTTCTCGTTTAGACGATCGTATCTCGACGTCGCAACGCGAGGGAAAGACGAGCGAAAGGAGAAGCTACGATTTTTCGAGACATCTCACGGGCATCGAAGGGACCGTCGCACGACCGCATCGCTCGTTAAACCGAACGAATCCGTGCGAATCCGACGCGAAGTCGGCTTTAATTCACGAAAAGTACGCGGACGCGCATCTCGGATCGATGAGATTTACGCGTAAAATCGAGCGAACGAGCGAACAAACAGGCAAACAAATATTGTAAATAGTCAAGCGAGCGAACGAGTAGGCAAGTAAGCAGGCAGGCAAGAAGGCGAGCAGCCAGGCAGACACTTCGTATTTTCAAAGTAATCTGGCCTCGTCCTTTGCCCAGTTACGACGATATTACGAAGATTCTACGAATGGACCCGCGTTGGTCGAAGAATCGGCTCTTCGTCCTACCGACCACGATGATCGAACGAATCGCTCGACTTTCTCCAAGAATGCTCCGAAAATAAACGCGGAAGAGAGACTCTCTTCCATGGATTCAAGCCGTTCCATCCTTTTACTCCGAAAAAAAGTTCCATCTTTCGACGCGTCTCTCGAATTCCGAAGTTCCCAAACTCGCGATTTCCAGTGACCGAGTCGAAGCTTTAACGAAAGAACAGAAGAAAAAAATGCAAGCAGGCAGGTGGCAGGCAGAGTCGAACGAGGCTCGCTCGTTTCGTCACGGCCACGCCGTTTTACGGGTCGAGTTTACGGGCATTGTCGAACGTACCGCGCGCTGCCCACCGACGATTCTCGCTCCGCTCTCGAAGCGATCTCGCGCGGGACAAAGGACGCTTTATCGGGCACCGTGCGACGCCTCGAACGCTCGGAGAAACGTTCGAAGCGTCGACCGACGACGATAACCACGCGGGTAAGATCGAAAGCCGTCGAGGTTAGACGACCTAATTCTGCTCGCGAGGAGCGCAGCCTTTACTTCTCGCTTCGTTCTCGATTAACCCTTTTAGTGCCAGGCATTTTACGAAGTATTTATTTATTTTTTTTTATTCATAATTTATAATTTATAAGGACCGCGGGCCGAGAGTCGGTCCTCTCGTCTTGACCTTCGCGTAAGTGGACGTTGTTGGTTCGGTCTGTGGCGCGAAAGACGCGGAAAGTGGAAGTTTATCTCGCGATAAACGGAAGGAAGGAGGACGCAGGTTCGATCGAGGGGAGAAAGACGAGAAACGAACGTCTCGACGCGCGACCGTAGGAACGCCAAACATTTTGCAGGAATGTCGAGCGCTCGTCCGCGCTTTGCGGAGAGACACGGCGGGCTTTCGCTCGCGACAAATTCCTCGGGCGCCTGAAATTTCGTGGATAACCGTGAGTCCAAACGACGGCCGATGGACGACGCGTGGCCGCGATTGCGATTTTTCCAGGCGGAAGGGTCGCTCGAGGGTTCGGTGATAAATACTCGAAGGGCAGGTGTACGGTAGAAGGGTGCCGGAGCGAGCAGGTACGAGGGTAGCTAGGTAAATAGGTAGGGGTAAGACCAGTCTCGTCTGGTGAAGCCGAGCCCGGCCATTCGGAGATTCCCTTAAACGCGCCGTTCTAATTTATGGCGGGTTTGGCTCGCGATTTATCCGCAAAGACCACCGTGCTGGTCGTTGTCTTCGTTCGAGGGTATTCTGGTGACCCTTTTCGCGATCGAACGATACCTGTCCTCTCCCTTTCTTCTTTCTCTCCGTCTCGACCGAGGCGCCTTTACCCCGTTAAAAAAGTTGGCCGCCTTCTCGTCCGCGCTACGCGTCTCCACGAGTCACTCGAGCAACAGCGTTACCGAGAGGATTCGCAAAAAGGAAAGAAAAAGAACAAGAAAAAAGGCCGTCCGTAGGGAAAATAAGGGATCGGGCGGTCCGATAGCCGTAAACGAAATCACGGAGAAACGGAAGGGAAAGGGGGGCCGTCTCGAGAGGACTTTAAACGACGAGAGAGGGTCGTCCGTCTAGCGGCCGTCCGGTTGCAACCTACCTCTCCTTCCTCCTTGCAGTCGCAGGTCAGTCTGCCGTAGTGATCGCAGGAGCAGGGCGCGTAGTCGCACCTGTTCGTGGAATTGGTGAGGGCGCCTTTCAGCATGCCGCTCCAAAATAGCCCGAGAATCGCGCCACCGAGCACGAATTTCGCTGCTCCCATTTTGCGACGCCTTCCCCTCCTCGTCCCTCGTCCTCGTCCACGTCTTTGTCTTTCTCGTCGGTGTCGCTGTCCTTTTTCTCTTTCTCCAACTTTTCCTCCTTCTCCTCGTCCACCTCCACCTCCTCCCCCACCTCCTCCTCCTCCTCCTCCTCCTCGCTAGAGGCACGATTACAACATGTCGAAGGCAGCCGATATCGAGTCGAGACGACGGAAGCGTCGTCGTCTCGACACGACAGCGCCGCGATCGACGTACCTCGGGGCGCTCCGATCGAGCCTCCGATCTTTCGATCCTCCGGATCGAAGGACGGCTTCTTTCTCGGCCTACGGGCGTTCAGGGGCGAAAGAAGTCGAAAGGAAGGGAGGGAGAGGGAAGAAAGAAGAAGGAAGGAAGGAAGGCAGGAAGGAGACAGAGGAGGACGGAGAGAGAAGAAAACCGTGACGCGAGCCACGCGACACTACGCGATTCCGTCGGTCATGTTGTCTTTCTCCCTACCATTCTTTACTCCGTTATTTCTCTCTCTCTCTCTTTCTCTTTCACTCTCACTTGGTCCGTTCGTCGTCAGTCGCACGACGATTAACTCGTCGAAGCTCCTCTCTCGTGGCGACCGACCGATCATCGATGCAGCGGTCGACTAGGGCATCCTAACCTCTTCTTCTCTTCTTCCTCGTTCGATCTCGATTGCGGCTGGCTGATGGCACCTCGCGATCTTTCGTCGCATCTCGTACTTCGCCGTTCGACTTCTCTGCAATGACAGATTCGTGGAGCGTTAGTGGGCGAGACATCGGCCGATAAAAGCGACTTTACGCGACGCGTTTCGTTCCTTTCGATCGAATAAAGGAATCGTAAGGTTCGATCGGTCTCGCGGAACGTTCTATCGAGCGATTTTAATCGCGCCGGACTTCGAGACGAGTCCAGATCGACGTTGGATCGTACGGACGTTCCAATTTCTCCTCTACAACGACGACGAGACGATGACGCTCGGATATCGACGGACGTTTTGGGGAGTCGCACTTCGGTCATGGCCGCGTAATCTCTCGACGTCGATGCGACGCCGTTTCACGCGATTGACACTCCGATTGCGAGCGACGTCGAGTCCCACCCTTGTTAAGGATCGCCTCGATACTCTATCGCGACATTCTCCTCGCTCATCTAGTTCGATGGGAGCTCGCTCGTTCGTCGGTGCAACGTCAAAATTCGATCGGCTCGTCGTAACAGCCGGACTCCGCGAAAGCCTTTGGAAAAAGCGTGACGAACGACGCGGTTACTCCTCGTGACGGCAAAAATTCAGGTCCACTCGATTCGTACTCGTTCGTTGGGGCGAGTGAAAAAGGGGGCAAAAAAGAGGAAAATACGGAAAACAGAAGCTCGACCTTGCGCGTAAATTTACGCACGTGGTCGTGGACATACGCGACGAGCTTTTCGTCCGGGAATCCACGCGGTGGATCCGAAAAAATGAGGAACGGCGATAAGAGCGTTCCAAGATTCCTCCTCTCGCTCCGCCTCGCTTCCGTCCTCTCGCTACACGTTCGCGCGACCGACGGTTCGGAGCTTGTATCGCGCTTACGAGCGCCTCTCGCCTTCTTTTTCCTCGTTTTACGGACGTCGCGTGCCGCGCTTCGCTCGAGCGCCTTCCCGCGGCACGGTCGACGCGTCCGAGAGTCGCGGAAGCGCGAAAGAAAAAAAGAAAAAAAAGAGAGAGAGAGAAAGGAGAAGAAAAACGAAGGAGCGTCGTCGTAACTTCGACCAAGACCTTCGCTCGAGATATTTCCACCGGTCGTTCGTACACATCTCCCTTTAATCCTGAGCGCGATGAAATTCGTCGAAAGTCGAGGCTCGTTCGCGGATCGAAGCGACGAGACGACGAGGAGGAGAACCTCGATTTTAATCGCGTTACGTCGCGATAACGACGAACCATAAAGATTTCTTTGTGGGAGCTCGCAAAAGGGGAGCCACCACGACTTCGACGACGGTGTAGTTCTTGCTCTTTCTCTCTCTTTCCTTCTTGCTTTTTCACGTCCTTCCCTCGGATAACGAGGTAAAATCTCGCGTCCCCAGACCTTCGATTTTCCTTCCTTCCTTTTTCTCACCTCCTACCGCCGTCTTTCACCCTTTCGTATCTCGTTTAATCGTGGACAATGACATCGAGACGCGTCTACCACGCGCGCCTAGTTGGCTCTTTCCCTCGTTCGCGGGGCAAAACTCTCGGGAAAGTACGGCGAGTATCGAGTAGGCGCGAACACCGAGGCGAACGTCTTTCAGTCGTTCTCGTTCTCGACGCTAGCGAATAATTCGCCGATGCGATTCCTCCGGTGCGCTAACGAGTTTTTCACGTTTTACGCCATCATTTTCTCCGAGATAAGTTTCCGACGTTTCGACGGGATCCCGCCTGCCGCAGCGAGAGAGAGAGAGAGAACACGGCAGGGGAGCATCGTGAAAAGAGCTTCGCGAATGAAAGGCTGTCCCGCGAATTGAAAGGGCTCCGAAAGAATTTTCCTTTTAGTTCGGTCCCTCTCGTCGACGGGCTCTTAATTCCTTCCGGTCCTTTTCTCTCTTTCTCTCCCGGTTAGGAGCGTATTCGGTGCTTCTGTCGGCGGTGCCGGGTACGACCCTCGTCCCTTCGTCGTTCCGCTTCTCACGCGTCCCATCGAAAAGGTTCGTAGGAACGACGAGGAAGAGCCGCGCGCTTTGATTTAATCCAACGAGCATGGCGATGACAACGAGACGCTCGGTGGCATCGTTCGAAACAATCGAAGAATCTCAACGCGACCCTCTTCTTCCTCGCGACGACGAGGATTTAATCGTTCGCACGCGAACGTCAACGTTAAACGCGAAGGCAAAGAGACGAAAACGAATTTTCCCGTAGAAAAAAAAAACTACTCCAACGACAAAGTCGACGCCGGCCGATTTAACGAACGAAATTTCGTTCTCGTCGAGTTCGATCGAAGCTGACGTCTCGAGGACGCTTTTACCAGACGATTTGGGCACCTTCGTCGCGTTTCTTCTCTTCGTTCGAGGAATTTTCGAGCGGCTTCTCGCGTTTTTCCGGCGCGGTTAGGCGCTTTCAATTTCCCATCGCCGAGTAGGAGAGCATCGAAACTACGTTTAATTTGAATCCGACCAACTCCGCCACTCGCCGAAACGAGAACTTTCTCGTGTAACGCGGCCCTCCACGATTTTCTACTTGCGTCGCTCTCGATCCGTCGCGACGCCGTTTCGCCGTGCGAAGCTAAATCCTCGAAAGATTCTTAACGACGGTGGAATCGAGCCGCGAGATCGAAAACGAACGGACCTTCGATCGATCTTCGCGCAGGCTCCAACTCTCGCAAGCACGTCGCGTCGAATTCCGACGAGGAAAGTCAGTTCGACGATTTCCACGTCGTCCTTTCGCCTGGAAAATTCCACCCTTTTCCTCCCCGTCGACGTCTCGGCAAAAATTCACGGAAAATCGAGCAGCAGCTCGAGCGAGAGCGCGCTCGAACGCGTCTTCGCGACGACTCGCGCCTCGTCGATGGATATTCGCGAGTCGTTTTCGCCAGCGAGTCCAACGGATTCGCGTTCGATCTCCCTCCTGCCGATTTTTCCACGAAATCGAAAGGAAGTCGGACGAGTCTCGTGTAAAATCGACACGATCGCTACCATAGCACCGGTATCGCGAATCACCGTCACCATCGCGTCGCAACCATCATCGATATTCGTTTCAAAGCGAACGTCAAAGAGCCGATTCGACTCCACGCTCTAATGAGAATCGTGCCACCGTGCTAAATTTCGTATCTCTTCCTATCGGTCCATCCGTTCGTCCTTCCTTTCAGTCGTCGATCCATCGATCGATTCGTCGACGCACACGTCCCGGTGACGAACCAGTCTCCAAAGCGGACAGAGAGGGAGAGAGAGAGAGAGAAAGAGAGAGATCATCGTCTTAACACTAAACGCACCGGCATTTTCCTATACCTAATCGTACCGTAATCGGTCAAAGTCAAACATATATTTCCATTTTTATAAGCGATATAAAGAATTAAAGTAAATTTTGAAAAGGGTCATTGGACTCCGCTCGGTACGTTCACTGTTAAGCAAATACGTATTCGATCGCTCGATCAGGCGAACGTAATTTTAAGGAATCGCAGAGAGGAGTTCTCTTCCTCCCCGTAGGCACCCTCCTTCGCGAATTCGTCTTTATTCCTTGGGCGCGTCTCTTCTTATCTTTCCTCCTTTCTCGAGCACTTTTTTCCTCGGATACTCCACAGTCTACTCCATTCCCAGAGAAGCGTTCGCAGTTACCAGACGGCGATAACGATAAACGACGGAGCTTTCGCTTGAGGACGAACGGAAGGAAAGACGAGGGGGAGAGAAAGAGAAGGAGATTCAGGGATGGGATTAAGATCCGATATCTCGAAGGACGACCGCGAGCGAGACAACGGTTAATCCCGGCAATCGGAGTAAAGGTTTCGTCGAAACGACGTCGTTCTCATCGATCGTCGATCCTTCGACGCCTCGTTCGAGCTGCGCGATTTTCGTCCTTGTAAGATTCTATGCGAAGCGGAGGCCCGCCCTCGCCGCGTCTCCGTTCGAGGGAAACTCACCCGAAAGAAAATCAAACGCGTGAAGGAAAATCGATCTTGCTCTTTCCCCTCCGAATGAGAACGAGTGAATTTACAGAGATCGCTTTTGTAAAGTCGCCTGGCCTGTAAAGTCCACCAAGGACAAAGAAGAGACGCTCGAGATATCTCGAGACTCCTCGATAATCTCCATGACGAACTCCGATACGATTTTCTTTTTCCGATCTTTCGGAGAAAGGATCGCGTTATCGCGTTATCGCCGCGACGTCGAACGACCGGTGGACGTTTTAAAACGTTAACAGGCGGCCGATCGCGCCAGCCGTCGATGGAACCGACCGATGGAACGAAACCGTTGCCCGCGGCGCTTCCGCTTTTTATTTTTTTTCCCCTTTTTTTCAGAGAGCGAACTTTCGCGCGTTCGCCTCGCACCAATCACCACCCTCGCTTTCAACGATTTCGTGCAACGTCCATCGCATTCCCGTCCGATATTTCCGCCAATCTCGACAAGGAACATCCGAAATCGTTGTTCTGGTCTCGAATTTCTCTCGGGAAAGCGCAAAAAAAGAGTAATCTCCGTCTCTCTCTAGTTTTCCTCGTGGAAAACCTCGCCTAAGCCTCGCGGAGGCATCTCGATACTCGACTGAAGTTTTAATAAATCGCGAGCGAAAGTAAATGGCGATGCACGCCTCCTCCTCGCCGCGCATTTCGGCTCGAGCGCGTGTCGATGGTCGCGAGGCGCGACTACGGTCGCGCGAATAAAGAACCGGTCCTGCCGGCGGCGAGTTTATCCATCCGCCGACACGTACGTAAGACGACGCGTGGACGATGCGGCGGACGCGTTACGCGCCGTTCTCCGGCCGATTCTAGGAGGGGAAACGCGCCGAGTGATCGATCGAGCCTCGTGCTTTGCTCGGCTTGGCTCCACTCGGCTCGATCGCGCCAATCCAACGCGGACGAGAGGAAAAACGACGACGTCGTTGGGGGTCGAACGCTGGCACGTATCGCGCCACGTGAGAGATCGCTTATTACGATTAATCCGTGCGATCTGTTCCGCGATGCGACGCTTTTTGCGCAGTCACGAGACTTCGACCACGTCATCGTCGGTGGTCCTCCTCGAGATTCGAGCGCTCATTTCTCCAAGACGAATTCGTTCGCGCCGAAAGCGGCACACCCACTACTCGTCCTCTCGTCGTGATCGTCGCTTCTCTCTCTCTCTCTCTCTCTCTTTTTTATCTTTTCCGTTCCCGTCGATGCGTCGTCGTTGCGCGCGCGGACGAGAGATCGTTACGCAACGCGATCCATCCATCGTCGACGTCGACTTCGACCTCGACTACGCCTCGCCTTCCAAGGGAGCTTTTCCATCAAATTTTATTCCATGCGCGCGTATGTGTGCGTGTGTGTGGCACTACCCTGTACGTAGGAGACGAAATCGCACGAGGCGATCGTCTCTCCTTCCACTTTCCTCCACGAATACCCGTACTCCTTCGTTTTCGACATCGTCCATCGCTTTCGCGCACTATCGTCGCGTCGATCACCTTCGATCGCGCCTAGCTTTTTTTTTATTTTCCTCTTCCTCCTCTTTTCTTTTCGCGCCGTAAAGAACGAAGACGACTTTACCTTGGCTGACCGTTTCTCGTTCGACCGACGGCGCGTCGCCGACGACGCGCGAACAGCAACTGGCCGCCTTTCGTATTCGCGGCTGGTTTGCACCTCGGCGACGGTTATCGCGCGACACGACTTCCCCCTCTCCGCCCGCGTCTTCTCTCCCACTTTCCGTCCTCCTCCCCCTCCCCCTCCCCTCCAGCCGTCTCGTCCACGCCGTTCACTCCCTCTCGAACTCTCCGCCAGCGGACTTCCCTCCCTCGCGCGCTTCTCGCTCTCGCAGTCTCGCTCCTCTCGAGATGCGTCTGTCGATTCTCCTTCGTCTTTCTTGACCTCTCTTCTTCTCTTTCTTTCCTTTTCTTTTTTTTTCTTCCTCTCTCTCTCTCTCCGTTTAACGCGAGATTAAAGCGGATGGAGAAATTCGCCTCGGTCGCCTAGGATCGTTTAGAGTCGCTCCGACGCGTTTCGTCATCGTCTTCCGCGGCTTTTCGGCTTCCCCATCGTTCCGTCGATGTGTTGTCGTCTTCGAACGGGACTCGTCTCGTGGATGTCGCACGTATGCGACAACCCCTTCACTTACAATGACGTCTCAGAGACGCGATAAGTCTACCGGGCCTAAGGTTTGGGCCAATTTTGGCACGCACGGTTGCAAATTAAATCGTCAGGCAAAGGGGTCAACCCTTTGCACTCCCAATTCTTTTCCACTTTTCCTTCCAATGACTTCTAATCATTTTCTAATAATTCTTAATGTAGTTTCATAATGCGTTAGAATTCTCGTTTTTTTTATTTTCTTTTGTTTTCTAATTTTTTTATACTCTTTTTTTTATATAATTCGTTTAAACATTATTCGCAAGAAAAGAAGAGAAGCTCGAAATAGGAGAATCGCGAATCGAATAAATGTCGAGTAACACTCGACATAGGAGTGCAAAGCTCTTATCTAGGCGATTTCTACTCCGAATACGCAACGATGCGCTTCGGTTATCGTCGTTCTGCTGGTATTTCGCGGTTTGCGCGTAACGAGGTGTTAAGTCTTATCGCGGTTATTCGATAACGGGCGTTGATGCACGTCTTGCGATCGACGACGATTCGATAGCTCGAAGAGTAGCGCCTTCGTCATTCGGTTCTTCTTTATCCGCGCGTTAATCTACCCCGTTTCCTCTCCTTTATCTTTTCTCTCCCCCCCCCCTCTCTCTCTCTCGCTCTTGCTCCTCTTTTGCTTCCATTTTCTCCCTCTGCCTCTTCTCGCTTTCTTATACCTCGATATTTTTCCCGCGTCGCGAACTTCTTATCTTCCTCGAGCGACAAAGCGCTACAGATAAGGCTCGAATCGCGACCTTTTCGTAGCCGCGTTCGCATCTTCGGGCGATTGCTTTTCAACCGCGAGTCATAACTTTCGAGTCCCGAGCTCCTATTTTCACGAGGAGCGTCGGTACGATTTTAACGCGCTCGAGGTCTTCTCTGGGGGGAAAAAACGATCGGAATGGACGATTTTCTGACGCGCGACGGCGTATCTCTCCGAAGATTTAAAAGATCGAAGATTTAAATATCGAGCGAAACAAATCGTACGTCTTCGTCGATGCATAACCGTTATATCGATTCGTTTCCGTCGACGTAATTTACGTAATTCGCGTCCGGGTCGTTTCTTTTCGCAGGGGAGAGAGAATAAATTCGTACAATGCCGTCGATAAAACTAAGACTGCCGCTTCGCGACGCGCCACGAATATTCGTGGGAAGGGAAAACAGCGAGCGCGAGAAGAGGCCGTATATTAACGATAAAAATAACAACGGAAACGGCAGAATTAATTACGTTAATGTCGGACGAATTCGATATTTACGGTTACGCGAACGATAAATGTATTTAACGAATATTTCTACGGAGCCATTTCCCGGAGCTCGCGATTGGACGAAGAAAAGGAAGAAGGAGAACGAGGCGAGGCGAGGCGAGGCGAGGCGACGAGGGCTCGAAAAGCGAAATCACTCGCGTCTCCGGTCGTCCCTTTTTAAACGTTTCGCGATAAATCATTCGTGATAAATGCATATCACGACTTTATGTATTTTAGTCCGTGCGCGACTTTATATACGACTCTTCGCCACCCCTCGATCTCGCGCGGTGTACGCTTCAACGTACGTAGCAGGGAGCGAACGGATTTCCAGCGATCGATTACGTTATCGAGAGTCGCGATTACACGCGCGCGTTTCGCGTACGCGTTCGAAACGTCGCTTCTTTTCACGGAAAGATACTCGCTTCGTACGAAGCGGATATCTGCCCTTGATCTAACTCGTCGATATCGCGTATTTCCGGCCTCCAATAGCTTCGATCTCGTCCAACGACGTTTATTCGACGTGCGTCGGCACGCTCGACGATTTTTTCGTCCGATCGAACTCCTCCATCCTAGGCCTCCTCTCGAACCCTTTATCGTCGATGGAAAGCACGCACGATGGCTCGATCGCGTCTCGCGGGGGAAGCCGAACGAACCGTTCCGCTTTAACCCATTTTCAAATTTCAAGTTCAAAATTGATCGGTATTAATATCGTTGTACGATTAATTTAATTCTTTTCTTTGTATTTCTCAATTGACGCGTATTTATTTTCGACGTTCGAAAGTCGCGCGATTTCCCATCTTTTTCTTCCTAACTCTCCGCGAAGACTCTTCGTCGCGAAAGAAAGAGAAAAGGGAGAAGAACGAGGGAAAGCCAGTCAGGAACGTTACCGATCCCGAGTAATTCTACGAAAATCCGGACATCCGTTTCGATCGGGGTCGGTTGCCTTCGCGAAGGGTCTCGCGCGGTTCTTAACGCGCCGCAGAGCCGCGCGGACGATGTTACGCACACCTGCTCGTTTTCGGACTCTCCACGGTAATTAACCGGTGATTAATTATCGCGAGGATTACGATAAAAAGTTTCCTTCCCTGCCACGTGGAAACGGTCGTTCGCCGGTGGTCGTTGCTCGCTCGCTCCTTTTTTATATTCCCCTTTTACTCGCAGGATCGGCTTTGGTCGAACGTTCGACGATACGCCCGCGCCCGCAACGTACTCGAACGTAACAGTGCTTCGAAAGCAACGTTCTTTGCTCCACTCTCCGCGTATTTATCGCGACGATGAAGTCGATTTTTGTCGCACGGGTTTCTTCGATTTTTTCGAATATTTTCTACCGGCAATTTTCGAGTTCTTTCGATGCGTTCCGCGTCCGACGATAACCGGGCTTATTTTATCAGAGGGATAATTTTAATCGGAATGTAACGCACGGACGAAACGCCGTCCTTTGGCCGTCTCGTTACCGCGCGCACCGCAATACCGACGTTAATGCGAGCGACATTAGCGTTTTTCGTGACAATCGCTTTTCCGTAGACCGCTTCCACGCGGCTACTTCGCGTTCTCGTTCCATTTCGCATGGCGTACGCCTTTCGTTCCCTTCCTCGATCATTCCTTCGCCGTCGTCGTCGTCGTCGTTGTTCCGTGCACCGCGATCTAACGCAACGTCGCGTTAAAATCACCTCGAGAATCTCACGCGAAAAATCGCACGGCTCGACCTTTCACCTACAAGTTCGCCTCGACCGCGCCATCGGATAAGAAATCGACCGGATGATAGATTCGTCGTCGAGCTCGTTTTGCCTCGACGGTGCCTTTTCGAGTGAAAAGAAATACAGAAATACGAGAGGAATAACTGAGACAGTCTCGCTAATCGTTTCTCTCTTTCCTTTCTCGCGTCTATTCGATTTCGTCGATTAACACGTTGAGTCCCTAGGGACCGTCAGTGAATTTTCCGTTTGGACAGCGTAGGACCTGGAGACCGACGATTTCAAAGTTAAGAATAAATGTAATAATAAATGTCTTCCGATTTTGTGAACGTCTTCTTCTTTTTTTTTTTATAGAATTCATAGGATATTCATGCACAGGAATTTTCTCATCCGATTGTTCGCAGTCGAAACAAAGCAGATCTCTGTTCGTTCTAGCCGTCAGAAATATTGCCGTTGAGTGAGAACGGAAAGGACAGCGATATCGGCGCCGGGCTCAACGTGTTAACGCGTTGAACATTTATTTCGGTAATATTGTCACGATATCACGTCATTGACATTGCCGTTAACATTGTCGTCGTAAGAAGACGCAAGGCTTCGTTGCCTCGCTAACAAAGAAGGACATCGATTTACTTTCCATTTCTTGAGTCGTCGATATGCGCAGGCGAGAAACCAAAAGGAGATCTCTCATTATCCGTCCTCGACGCGTTAACATTCGCGTCGTTGGACGATTCGTTTCGGTCTGATCGTCGTGATTTTTCTTTCGTTGGTCCGAGCGGAGCGCTCGGAGCTCCGGAGCCGAGTTCGCGCTTTCGAAGTACGTAATTATACGCTCGCAACGATAATACGAAAACATTAGCTTCGTTTCGAACGTTGGAGCAGTCCGGACGAGTCGTGTTCGCGCTTCTAGCAACGGTAACAGGAATAGGCGATAATAAGAACGAACGTATTTTTGCGTGACTACGAAAAACGCCTCGTTTTCTTCGCTACCGAGGGACGAAGGCGAGGCAAAACATCCGCTTACGCAGAAATTAGAAGATACATCGAGCTTTACCTTCCTTCGTTTTACGAAAGGACGAAGAGGATCGAATCGAGACGTCGTATTCGATGGAACGCGACGCGGAATCACGCTAAGCGACGATGAAGATTTCTAAGGTCAACTGGTCGTCGTTGCTGCCTATTAAACCGAGAGATAGAGAGAAAAAACGACGACGACGACGACGGTTAAGTCGAACGTTAAAAGGAAGCTTCTCGATCGAGCGACGTCGATGACGTCACACCACGTGGGCGAGAAAACCGCGCAGTCTCGAGAATAAGACGACGCGTCACGCGGCTCGATAAATTTGCATAGACCTTCCTTCCTTCCTTCCTTCCTTCGGGCGATTCTTTGGAATTTCGGCTTCCGTTGCGCAACGGGTTTAAAATTGCGCTTCGAGGAAGGGAAGAAAATGAAAAGCAGAGAAAGGGAGAAAATGGACGAAAGGTCGTGTCGGATCGTGGCAGACGTCGTTAACTTGGTTCGTAATATCACGAGCGTATTTTTCCAGGGAGATTTTTTGCGAGTTTCAGTTCGTAAGCTCGGCGAAATTTCACATAGTTCGACGAAAGTTCGCCTATGTGGCAAAGAAAAATGTTTCCTTTGCGTTAAAACGTAACGAACTTGAATTATTTACGATCGGTCGTTACCTTATCGTCGAGGTGAAAATAAACGCAGGAAAAACGGGGAAAAAGACGCGTCGGCGATACGTCGTCAAAACTTACGTTCGAATCGACGAAAAAGGAGGAAAAGAGCGGCTTTCCGGCGAAAGGAGCGCGCCGTGCGCCGTGTACGCGAAATTACGCCACTCTTCCTGCCCTCGGGAGGATCTTTCATCGAGTCGTAATCCACGCAGTCGATCAACAAGTGTTTCCTCTCGGTCGCGAGATCGGAAAAAAAGGGAAGCGGCATTCCACTCGCCGCGGATGGTCCGAAATTTTCTTCGTGGAACGCGTCGAAAGAGCACGACGCTCTCTTACCACCGTCCTCTCCTTCTTCTCCTCCGGCGTTGAGACGAGCTAACGAGCGTACGGTTCCTCTCTCTCTCTCTCTCGACGAGGAAGGCTGTTAGGCCGAGTTACGAGCCTCGGTAGAAGCCGAAGGACACGCGCGCTGGAGCCGGATCGATCGTCGTCCGCCTCCTTCTCTCCTCGCGCGATATTTTCTTCCATTTCCGAGAGCGACTCGCTCGAAAAGCACATGGAATCTCGTTTCGAGGTTATCCAGCGATGTGCTGCACTCACCGCGTTCAATCGGAGCGAAAAAAAAGTTTCGAGCGCTCCTCGTCCCGTATTTTCGTTCGGATGCGAGCGATCGAGTTAATTAAAAAACGTCGGGACGAAGAAGCGTCGGCGGGAGAATCGAGAGAATCGATTGAATTTTGCCTAATTCTTTCGTCTCTCCCTTCCTTCTTATTCCTTCTCTTTTTATTTCCTGCTTCCTGCCTCCTTCCGTTTCCTGCAATTTTTCGATGCTTTCGTTAGAACCGCGTCGATGCTCGAAAGGAGTCTCGATCTCCTCGACCTCACCCTCGCACTTCCCATTCCCCGATTTACTTCCTTCCTTTTTGCCTTCCTTCGACACCACCGTCTCGACGCCACCGCCATTCCACGAGCTTGTCTTCATTGTCGTCGAGATGGATCTCGACGGTTCGAATAATCCCGGCGTGAGAAGCTTCTCAAACATCTGTCTTCTCCGACGATTCCTGTTCTCATCTTTTTCTCGCTAACGACGCCGGGTCGTCGCGTTCTTCTACGCCACGCGCGTCCCTCCTATCGCTGCTCTTATCGAAGTGTAAGTAAGTAAGTAAAAACGAATCGAGGTCGTTGTAATCTCGTTAATCCGTACGACGACGACGGTACAGTATCGCTTTGTGGATCGAACGATCCGCGGCAAATAAAAATTTATTTTATTTTCGATATTTTCGCTTTCTTAAGAAAAGTCCCTCTCGAGAGGGACGGAACTCTTTGTCCGCGTATTCGCCTCGTCTCGTCGATACTTATTAAAAGAAAAGAAAGGAAAGAATCGCTAGAATCTTCCCACGTGCTCCCTCGAAGAAAACGAAAACGAGGCGACATCCACGATGACGACGACCAGGCAGGCGCAGCGCCAACTATACGCGCAAAGGTTTATCGTTGATGTTTCGTAACGGTGAGTCTTATCGTCACGGTAAACAGTGACGCGTCTTCGACGAAGCGTCTGGCCTCTTTCGCCGCTCCTACGTGGAGAGACGTTGCGACACTCGACCGTGATGAAGACGACGACGAGGATGACGACGAAGAAGAACGACGCAACGTCGGAGAGGCAATCGTTCAACGTCGAGAAACGAATTTCGCGGTTTGGCATCGCCGTTAGAGAATCTCGTGGCGCGGTAATGGGAAAACTTGCCGGCACGCGAACCTACGTAACGCGTTTCCCTCGTATTGTTTGCGATTGGCGGCGAAAGGGCGAAAAGAGTGCTTCCTCTCTCTTGGAAGTGGCCACTCGGTCCGTTCTGCCAACGTGGTCGTCGTCTCTCCAGAGACAAAGAGAAGGAGAGACAGGAGCGCGGAAAGAGACGCGCACGGAAGGAAAGGCCGCGATTGGCAAATCTGGAAATTGGGCAAGGGCGACGCACGACGGTAAACGCGACGCTTCGAAAGACGACGGACGGTTCCTCCAGCGTCTTCCCTTTCTACCGAACTTTTAATTGTTTCCAGAGTTTCCACGGTGGCTCTCGGAGGAACGGCGAAGCTACCTTGCTTCCTCCAAACGCGTCCTTTTCGTCTACGAAAACCGTTCGACCTTTGTCCACGTAGCGACGTGTTTTTCCACCTTTGCCTTTCCTCTTTTCCTTTTATCTCGAATTTTTCCCGACGTGACCGTCGAAATCAAAACAGTCCGCCTTCCCTACTTTCGTTCGGCTTTCTCTCGTGTCGCCGGGAGAGCGAACGAGAGCCTCGAGCGCCACGATATCGTCCACCACGGCCGAGTCGACGTCGGAAGAGACGGAAAAAAGATTAGGCCAATTCCTCGGCGGAAAATCGCTGCTGGTACGATTCTTCGGGCGTTTCACGAGGCGCGCGCGCGCACGATGATGAGCAGTCGGATAGCGTTCGATGGAAGAGACGCCCTCGAATTATTTTCTTTAACGGACGCGAGGAACTCGAGCGCACGAGAACGCTCACCTTCGGAGCCACTGTGCGGCAACGAGCGAAGAAGGGAAGCTGAATTTTATCGGGAGCAACTTTCCTCGCGTGTGTCACGTATATAGGCGTAAATTTCGTTCGTGCTCGCCTTCCTTCCTACTTTTCGACGGCTCG
>JAITYT010000622.1:4023767-4039587 GCA_025433975.1 Liostenogaster flavolineata | reverse complement strand
GGGTATAGAGTGGTATGTGTGAATAGTGTAAATAGTTAACGAATAAAGCAAATGTTTTAACTCTTGTTTTACAGAGCAACACAATTGTGTTTACTTTAACAACCCCATAAAACTCGTGTCTGGAACGTCTACACCCTACAGTATCGCTAAGAGTGTAACGTAATTCGATGATCGTTTAATCACAGGATTTCGATGGATCGAGGTAATTGCTTAAATCGGGGTAATTAAGGGGAAATAATTTGCGTAGTAAAATAAAGAGAGAGGGAGAGAGAGATCAACGCAAAGATCCACGGAAAAAGAACGACGTCCGCTTTAAAATTTTCTTTGGTCGAATTAAAACGCGACTCGGTTACTCGAGTCGAACTTTTCTGGAAGCGCGCGATTCCAGCTTTTTCCACTCGACCGTCTCGTTGGTTCGTCTTCGATGGTTCGCTCGGTCGAGTTCTTTATCGCATTCCTTCGCAGTCGATAAGGCGATGGCGATTCTTCGTTTATAATATCGCGATACGACGACGTACTTTAATTTCTCGCATTCTTAAACTTTAACCTTATAAATTCGCGAGGCTTCCGACAGCGCAGTCGTTCCAATCGTTGACTCGTACGACTCGATCCTACGAGTCTCCTCCGCCGGCCCTGACGAGTCAACGAGACGCGGCTCCGGGCTGAAATCCGAAAAGAAAAACACGTCTCGCGGTGGAATAATTTACGAGATCGCAACGGAGTAAAGGTTCCTTCGTTGGAGGCGCGTCTATCCGTCGACGTCGCTAAGAATTCTCGGGGCATTCCCTTTCGCGCGTCTACGCGTACGTGCGTCGATTCGAAGCGAAGGAAGGCGTCCGAGGCGCATCAAAAATACGTCGTCCTCCGTAAATTCCTCGACGTTTAATCCCGAGGTACTCGAAGAACGATCGAATCGATCGTGCTATCTCCTTCGAATTCGGTGGGAATGGCGTCTGTAAAAAGAAGAGAGAGAAAGAGAGAGAGAGAGAGAGAAAAAAAAATAGAAAAGCACGGAAGACGTTCGGAACGTCGAGTTACACCGAGGCCCTTTAAAATCGACGTTAATGGTCCCTTCTATCGGATGATTGTCACCTTTTCTTTATCCACGTTCCGCGCTACCTCGACTGAAATAATTTTGTCCTCTTTTTCTCCTCTTTTTTATATCCTCTCGTTTTGCTCCGCGGATCGACGTCTCGTTTTCATGTAATTCGTTGCGATGCCTCGCAGGAACGATTATAATAGCGGCGCCACGACAACGACGACGGTGTCCTACGTATCTTCGTAGTCGTTATCGATAGCGACTATCGAACGGTGTTGGAGACGTCGCCGGCGGTACCAAAGAATACCAAGTTTCTATGCGCAAATGATGCGATCGACGAGAGGGAAAAAATTCAGGTCGACTTTCTCTCTCTCTCTCTCTCTCTTTCTCTCGCGAGCGAGTTTCCGTCGTCGACGGCGCAACGAAATATCCCAAGCGTGGCTCGTGCTTTCCATTTTAAAGCGACTCGTCGCGAGGAACCGGCGCAAATTTATGCGATCGTCGCGATACCCGTATCCCGTGGAGACGCGCTCGAACGTTACGCGCGTCGATCGACGACATTTTTCGCTCGATCTCGCCAGGATAATCGCTCGACTCGAGCCTATCGACGAGCGAGGAACGACCGGTCGTCGAACTCCGGCGCAAAAATGACTTCTCCAGAACGGAAGTGGCCGTCGTACGCGTTTCGTCTCCATTCGACAGAGCTCGAGTGTCTCGACGTCGCGATCTCGAGACTTTCGAGGGTTTCTCTCGATAGGCGAGGCGCGAGAGACGCGTACGAGGAAACGCTTAGCTTCGCGACGATTGACGTAGAGTCGGGCGCGAGCGTCTTCGTTCCCTCGTCTTTCGCTTTTCTTCCTTCTTTTCTCGACGGCCGATCGTTCGTTTCTTCGAGTTCTACTCCACGACCTCTTCTTCCTTTCACGGAGCGACTCTCTTACGTGGCACTTTTTCGTTTCGCGCGAATCTTCGTACCGGTCTCTCGCGAGCGCGTTCGATAAAACGCGCGTTTCGGCACCGTCGCCAAATTCACGAGCGGCAGGAGGCTTCGAATTTCGATAAAAACTTAATCATGCGTCGGGAATCTGGAAAAAAATCGAGACTCGAAACGAACGCATCGTCCATGCGGAAATATTATTTTTGGGAGCTCTTGCGAAATATGTATTCCGTTGCTCTCGCGGTGGGCTTCCATCTCTCTCTCTCTCTCTCTCTCTCTCTCTCTCTCTCCATTTCTCCAATTTCTCTCCTTTTTCGCTGTTCCGTTTTAATAGCGAAAATACGTCGCGCTCGACTCTCGTTCATTGAAAACCAGCACGAGTGTTCGTTATCTTTGTGTCGGGGCATCGCTCGGTGAAGAATTGCGATCCGGCTTAATTAGCGACTTCTTTTTTCTCCTTTCCTTTTCTTTTTTTTTGTGAAAACGGACGCGTAATATCGCGACTCGTACGAACCTTACAACGGCCACGAAAATAATTCCTTCTTGTCCGGTTATCGTTGTTTCCACGGTGTATCTCGCGCGTGCATACACAGTGACCTCCCTCCTTTCCGGAGAGAAGCACGCACGGTAATACGTACTTTCGTGAAACGAAACGTGGACGTGCCCTTTTCATTACGTTTTTATCGCAATATCAGGCGCTCGCCGACCTCGAGAACTCTCGCTCGCGTTTATTCGACGCCAGGAAAGCACCGACGACGTTTCGTCAATCGCGCTCTCGTCCGTTCGTTTTCGTCGACGCAGGATACGATACAACGATATCGTAAAATTAAACAGGCCCGATGGTCGAAGTAAGGAGACCTTCGTTCGGATCCGAACGAAGCACTTCTCTGTCTCGCGATTTGTCGAGCGCCTTTCACGCGAAACAATTTCCTAGCAACGATACCAATCTCGCGATACGATCCAATGAGTTCGTATCGTTGTTCATATCGAGATACCGGCGTAATCGTTTCGAGTCGTAGCTGCCGCCGACAAGACGATCGGTACTTACGATCGATACGCAGTGTTTATTAATATATATTATTAGGTCTACCGGAAGATGGTCGATATTAATTTGTAATATTAGATCTACCGGAAAGTCCTGTCGCTATCGACATATACACGCGTAGAAATTTTGGCAGAACTTTCCGGTAGATCTAATATATTATTAATGATCGAATGGGATTATCGAGCAGGCCATACAGATCGTTGAGAACAGTAAGAAGAACGGAAGAGTAGAAGTGGATGCTTTTTTTCCGTTCTCTCGGACAAGGTGCGATCGAACGGCCGCCAACTGCCCGTTTCGACGTTAATATTCCGCTTCTCTTCGCTTTTGTCGTCGATCGATAGCCAGATTCTCGTTTTACTCGCGAACCTCGACACTTTTCTCGCCTCTCGACGCGCACGCGCGTGTTTTCACCAATATTCGACTATTCTTCTCCGCCAGTAGGACGGCAAAAATGTTGACGCGTGTCTCCAAGGACGACGGAACCACGTGGCCCTCCTTCTTTCGAAAGGCGACGTCGAGTTTCTTCTTCGAGCTGGCTCGCGACGACGACGCGACGATAAGAAGCCTTCGCGATCGCATCGTTCCACGCGCACGTAAAAGAAGCCGAATTTCGAGGCGATTTATCGCGAACGCGACAATTTCGCTCCTGGCGAACGACGAAGCGGAAGACTTTCCTTTCTTCCTAAGAACTTCGCTCGGGAAAATTAAAAACAAGAAAAATTAAATCCTTCGTCCTTCGCTCGAGTTTGCCACTCGAAAGGCGCGCGATCCTCTCTTACTCTCGTTACCGGAATCGCCGAATAACGATAAACAGCGGCGAGTCGCCGTTAAACTCGCCGACTTTGAATTTCGTTGGCACTCGACTCGCTGTTTTTTCGTCGGCTGTTCGCGAAAGCCGTGGAAATTCGCGACTCGAAGCCTCCTAGGAGAATTTCGATATCGCTCGGGCGCGCATTGTTTGCCTTTCGAAACGAAATTGCTCGGATCGTCGCGCTTCCTCCTTATCGCGCCATTTTTTAATTCGTTCTCGATTTCGTTCGGAAATGCCGCCGTTTTTGTAGCCCTTCCCCGCGCTCCGCCGCCCTTCTGCCTCTACAGATAACGCAGATTCGACGAAACGGAAGCTCTCCGTTCGATACCGGCCGGGAAGTCACCCAACTAACGTTTTTCTCGACCAATATCACCGAATTAAATGGTAGCAACGGCGGGACATCGGACGCTCGCGTGCGTCCGTTCGTAGAAAATTCGACGAATTCTCCGCGAACTTTTCACCTTCGAGAATGGGGAAAATGCGAGCTCGGAACGGCGCTCTTTTACATCGAAGAACGCAGGCACGAACGATGGGCATCGGCGCGAGAGGAAACGCGCGTAATTCGGCTCGTTCGAGTGATCGATGGCGAGGCATCGACTCGGTCGGAGCGTCGATCGATGGTAGGGGTCTCGTGCGTGCGGTTCTTCGACCGGACAGTAGGAATTATGCGAAGCACGGATGCAAAGTGCATGCGGAACGAGGCTGCTCCCCCTACCGACTCCCGAATCCGCTCGGTTGGCTGACGCATGGCGTCCGCTTCTCCTTCGGCGAGTCGACGAACGCGCGACGCTGTCTCCTCTTACGGAGCAGGTGTCACGGGGAGGTCGCGGAATTCCGCTCGTAAAGAAGGCTCGTCGAGACGTCTAATCGCTAACGTAACGATGTAACAGAATCAAGAGAACGAGAGAATACGTACGCGTACGCGTATATGTCTTAGGTTGGTGCGTACGAAGTGTCGCATTTTTAATTATAATACAAATGTCCGATGTATATTTAAAAAATATAATTCGGAATTTGTATAAATACTTATAACGAATAATTTTTTACGACATATCGGAGAAGATTTTTTTTATGCGGTGGAGAGGGGCCGCATGGAAAAAGGTCGCACTTAGAAAACTCGTGGACGATTTACGAAATAGCGAGGAAGGAAGTGCTTTCAAAGAAAATAAGTAATTAAATTTACGCATGGAAACATTTGAAAAACATTCGCTATGAAATGAATTGAAAACGATCGAATGTGCATTTTCGGGAGACAAAGCGCCTAAAGGCGATCAGCGCCTCGTACATGCGTACACGTGTACACTGATAGAAAAAAATTACAGCGGTGTAATAATGCCAACGCCGTTGAAATTCGTATACCGCGTAAAAAAATCGCATAAAAAAGGACCAAATAAAAGCAGGTTCGACTGCAACCGTTGTAAAAATAATCACGCCGCGATCTTTTATCCGGCCGCGCGTCTTCGCGCCGGCGTCTGGACTTTCGAAGCGACCGGTGGTCGTCGCCGTGAGTTCGGTCCAATTACCGCGCGATTTGGGTCACTTTTCGCCGTTCTCGCGGGGAGAGTGACGCTCGATTCGCGCAATTACGCGCACGCTTCGCGTTTCAATAACGAGCAATTAAAACGACGTCGTCGAAATTTAACGGCGACTATATCGACTTCGGTTAATGCGTTCTCCATTCGGGCGCGTTCCGCTTTTTACGCGTCGTACGACGGTTAAGTAGCCGCTTATTAACGCCGTCGGCGAGGCGTTGATTGCACGCCGGCGCGAAACAGCGCGCCTAAATTCGCTCTCGGCCATGATCGGCCCGAACGTCGACTGTTTCGATCGGAGAGAGAGAGAGGGAGAGGGAGTGGATCATCGAAGGCGAGGAAGACGCGCAACAAGAGGAGCAACGAGTGGAACGAATTCCTTGGCGAGCCCGAGGGAGCGCGGTGAGGGAGGGAAAGGGAGGGAGAGTCCGTCGGCGATCGTTTCCCCGGAAGAGATCCAGCCTCCATCTCGATCTCGATCTCGATCCTGATCTTGGAAACTCGCACGCCTCGCTACGACGTTCCCTCCTCTATACTTGATATCGTATTAAACTTGCAACGTGTCCCAGGGCGATAATGTCTAGCCGATAGACATAACGGCGTACCGCGCGTACCTTGTAATCCGTTTTGCTACCGGGTGATCGCGAAGTACGCGTCGAAAATAACGTTTCTCCGGTAAGATGGAAAATGGAAATTCCAGTGGAGGCTTCTCGAGTCGACCTCCACTTTTTCGAAATGCCTTTGCAAGTTCGTTTTTAAAGGAAGGATTTTTTTCCTGTCGGACGAAACGATTCGGTCGGTGCGTTGGAAAAAATCGCGTGTAACGCTCGCGGAAGGGTCTCGAAACGACCAAGATGGAGATAGAGACGGAGCAGAAGAAGAAGAGAGAGAGAGAGAGAGAGAGAGAGAAAAGACGACGTCGGACCTCCAGGGACGAAACTCTCGTCCGTGCGTTACGTTACTCGTAAACGTCTCGAGGTAAAAGTCGGTAAGTTTTTACATACGTACGGATTTCATTCGAATTTTCTTTAGAAACGGTCGAAAGTTTCCTCGCCTGGTGAGATTAATCGACGATCGTCTCCGATGCGGGGTTGCGCGCGTGTCCGTGTTTATGTTCGCGCCTGAAGCTCGGCAGATTACACGCGATGCCGATAATAGATCATCTCACGGGCCGCGTTCACGCTCCTACCGAGCCAATATCTCCGGAGTCTCGTACCTACCGGCGCCGTACAACGTCTACCTTGCCCTCTCGTCTTCCTCTTTCTCCGCCTCTCGTACGTCCGACAGAACGATCGTAAAAAGGATCTTTGTCCGAGAACGACGACGTCGACGACGGCGCTTTGTCGTCGCACGATTGCGCGTCGTATCGCGCTTATAAACTCTCCATCGACGTCGGTCTATACCGCGAGCTGTACGCCATATTTCCGTCCTCCGCGAAGGCAACCGCCGCTTTTATGCTGCATTATCGTCCAAGTCGGCTCGAGGAAGAGCCTTTTGTCTCTTTAGGCTTCCTCGAATATTCGACGGTGCCTCGAGATCGATCGCTTCTTTTTAATTCCGACTGATTTTTCTCCTTCTTTCCGTGCTTCTCTCGACGACACGTTTTAGAAGCGCCGTTCTACGATTGGAACTCTCCACTCTTCGAGCACCGTGCATCCTTGTTGGTTGGATCTCTTGGAAGGGAGAGAGAGAGGAGAGAGGGTGGTCCAAGGTCGAAGGACAGGCGTCCACGAGCGGCGTTGGCTCTCTTGGCCAACAGTTTCGCGGATAAGAGGACTCGGCTTCGTTCCGATTACACGGAGACGAACCCTTTAATCTTGTTCGAATTTAAGGGCTCCACCGTCGCTTCTCGAGATCGCGTGAACGCTGACAAAGTTGATCGATCGAACGTCGAGATTGGAACGAGCTTCGGATTCGAATTTCGAGCCTGAATTCGATGAAACCCAACGAAACTCTGCGCAGTAGAAAAACAAGGTCCAAAGACAAGTGGCGATTATTGGTGTTGGCTCTCTTGGGCCGTAGTTTCATGGATAAGAGGACTGACTCGTCTTCGTTCCGATTACGCGAAGACGAACCCTTTAATCTTGTTGGAGCCTAAAGCGTGCATCGTTGCTTTCCGAGATCACGCAAACGCTGACAAGCATCAAAGACGATCGATCGCAAATCGAGATTGGAGCGAGCTTCGGATTCGAATTCCGAGCCTAAATTCGACGAATCCCAACGAAACTCTGCGGCGAGGACCTCGCCGAAGCACGTTGGCTCTACTCGGTAGGAAAACAAGGCGCAAGGACAGGTGGCGATGACCGGTGTTGGCTCTCTTGGGCCGTAGTTTCGCGATAAGAGGACTCGTCTTCGCTCCGATTACACGGAGACGAACCCTTTAATCTTGTTCGAGCCTAAGGCGTCCATCCTTGCTTTCCGAGATCACGCAAACGCCGACAAGCGCCAAAGACGATCGATCGCAAGTCGAGATTGGAATCATCTCGTTCGATGGTCGGATTCGAACTTGTAGGCCTAATTCGATGAAACGATAGGAAGACGAGATCGTCTTACGCCTTAGCTCGGGTGAGGTTACTTCTTCGACTCGATCGGTCGCCTTTAAATTTTCTCTCCTTTCTCTAGGTTTTCCGCGCGCGCACCTCTACCACCCACACCGATTCGTTGAACTACCCTTGTCGCTCGTAACTGGTTCATTACTCGGCTTCGGGTTAATTCCGCGATGCGGCACGACGGGGCTCCATTACGTAGCCGCGTACGCGCCTTTACCTTCTTAACGATGAGGAATATCTTCCGAGTGCGTCGAAGGGCGTTGCTTCGAGTTCTGCGTGCCATTTCTTCGAGGAAGCCTCCTCGTTCTCGATCGTTCTCCTCGACAGGATCGATGGCTTCTACGAAGCGTCAAAAGCTAAGAGGATCGAAGTAAATGGTTTTTATCATCGAAAATCCCGAGTTTCAACCTCCTCCTTTTATCACTGAACGAGATCGAACCTCTCGAACGATCTTTCTTCTCCCCCTTTAAAGTATCGTCGCTTTCGCTCGAATCGAGTTCGAGCTAGCGCTTGTCCCCGCTTCGTTTAGCCTTCTTTTCGAGCACGCGTACGTAACGTGTCATTCGTCGTCGTCGTCGTCGTCGTCATGGTCGTCCGTGGAATTAGTTAGGAAGCTAATTGCAGCGCCACCTCGTTTTAATTCCATTATACGGGACGCGTCGTGTAGATGCAAATTTCTCTCCTCTCCCTCGTCTTGCCTCGTACCGCCGACATCATCCGTTTCTAGCGGTCCCCCGCCATTGCCGCGCTCCTACAGGGGAACTTTCCGAATTATCTTGTAACGCGAGACGACATCACCGCTCGCAATTACGGCCGGCACGTCTGGAAGACGCTGTACATGCGCCTTCGTTGTATTAACGAACGCGTCTCCTCGCCTTCCTTCCTGCCTGCCTGCCTGCTTGCTTGCTTTCCTTCCAAAGGCGTTACGCACTCGGCCGAAACTACCGCCTTGGGGAAAATCAAAAACCGACGATCATTGAATTAGCTTCCAAGTGGACGATTTTCGCTCGCGCGAGTCCTCGCGTCTACGGGGAACAAAACGACGCGATTCCACGCGCTGATCACCGCTTAGACAGCTTCGAGTATTCGTAGGAGTGACGTTGAGGTTCTTTCGTTCTTTGCCTACGGTTGCCTCTCATGGATACGTTTTTTCCTCTTGGAAGGACGCGATACTCGCAGCCTTCTTCGATATCGATCTTAGCTCAGCTATCCATCGCTCGGCTCGTCTTGGATATAAACGATGCGACAGTAACGATCTACGCGACTTGCGTTCCCTTTTGCGCTCCGAGAGGCGCGGATCTTAGCTCGGCGGCACGAGACAAAGGACGCTTCGCCCTTTTACCGCCAGACGACGATATATCGTCGTTTGGAAAAGTTTCGAGAAATGCGAAGGACGATGTATCTCGTTCGAGACGCGACTAAGTCGTCCGTCTAGACGCTGTAAAAACTCAGCTGTTGCTACTTATTTTGTCGGCTACGATCGATATTTCTTATGTTACTTTGAAGTAGGGACGATTAAAATTCATTTACCAGATGCTTTTTTTTTGTGTACACGAGTGCTCTTTAATAACAAACATAAAATAAAACGAGACGAGTGTTTATAAGAGTTTTTATAAGCGATTTACTATTAAAATGACAACAATAACAATTCGTTAGACACGACACTCTCCTCTTTTATTATTTCCTTTATACCTATTAGTATTTCAGACCGTTGCAGGCATTTTTTACATATTTACATATTTTAGACGTTACGCGAGAAGACGAATATAAACAAGAAATTACTAACGTTTTCTTTATAACTTTCCTTAATTGTTTAAATGACAGCTGAATCTTTTACAAAACAATGGTCCGCGTATAAAAAGAAAATGGGAATAGCTTCATCGAGGGAATAAATCGAATCTTACCGTTTCAAAATTATTACTCGGTAGGATCTCTCGTTTTAGACTCGACTCGAACATCTCGGGAATCACAGAAAAGTTAATAAGTTCGACCTTTCGCGTTTTAGTTATTTAAAAAAGCGTCGATCGTCTCGCTTGCAATATTTCAGTAAGCGAGATACCGGTCGTTCCGATAATATAACAGCTAATCGGTTACTCAGTGTTTCTTCTCGAGGTTCCTACGACCCTATTTTGAACGAGCAAAGACCGTAAACGCGATTTATAGTTCATCAGCAGGAACTCATCGAGAGAATAAATAACTGTCGTTCATTGTTATCGCGATACAGATCGTGCTGTTTGAAAGTCAGTGCTCGAAGGAATTTCTCGCTTTAGGCTCGCATCGAAGATCGTAAGAAGCTCAAGGGAGTTAATAAATTCGACCTCTCGATTTTATTAACTTCGATTCTCGGTTATCCAATGGGAAACGTCTCACTCGCGCCCGATAATATTTCTGTTTCCTTCGAAGGGTCACGGGGAGGTGGGAGAAGATTACCGATGGCTCTCGACGACAATCCAATAACGGACCAGTCGACCGCGTAACCCAAGTGTTTCTTCTTCGAGTTCCTACGACCTAATTTTAAACGAACAAATGCCGTAAACGCGATTTATTATTCATCAGCTGGAATTCATCGAGAGAATAAATAACTCTCGTGGATCGTCATGGTGACGTCCATCGTACCGCTCGAAAATTAATTTTGGAAAGAATATCTCGTCGCAGACCAGCGTCGAAGATCACAGGAACCTCGGAGGAGCTAACGAATTCGACCGAACGATTTTATTAACTTCGGATTCTCGGTTACTAGACGAAAACGGTTCTACTCGTGCCGGATAATATTTCTGTTTCCTTCGAAGGGACACGAGAGGTAGAAGATCGCCGACGGCGCACGGCGACGATCTAACGACCAACCGACCGTCTTATCTACGCGCATCTGCGAACATATTTCTTACGTAATTACGGCGTAACGAGGCATGCGGCGCTCTCTGTGCCTCGTTGCGTTTCTTAGTCGAGCGTTTAAAATCGCCATCTTCGGATATTTATGCCCGCTAATCTCTTTTTGGCCTCCTCGCCCGATTTCATTAACCGCGAGCTACTAACATTCCGCCCTTTCAACGAAATTCTTCGGACCGAAATCGAATTCGATTCTGGATCGACCGAGTCGATCAAATGGTAGGTTAAATCGCGAAGAGGTCTCCGTACATTCACGACTCGCTCATTTCCGGCGGAAAATCTTAAAATTACCGTGACTACCAGTTCGACGACGACCACGACGACGACTACGACGACGACGACGACGAAGAAAAAAAAAAGAAGCGAAAGAGGAGGAAAAACGGACTCGAGCGCCGATACCCCGCGGTCGTCCAAGAACTTGGCGAAAGTAATTTGAATTCGTACGCGCTATCGTGGAAATTCGATTTGATACTCGACGTTGAAACGTACATAACGAGTCCGCGAAACTATCCGGAGGAAACGTACCGCGAGGCCCGCGAGTCTGGCTTCGGGAAACGAAACTTCGATAATGGTGTAATTCGACGGATAATTAGCGTTCGCCTTTGCCAGTAGGAAGTTAGATTCGAGCTTGATCCGACATCGCCGTCTCCTGCGCCTTCTTCTTCACCCCCTCCTCCCCTTCGCCTTGTCAACGACGCCGACGACGACGACGACGAGGAAAGAACAAACAAACGTCCTACCTCGTTTGCCTGAGCCTCCTGGTCCCCAACCCCTCTCGTTCCTCGTCTCGTCCCCGCTGACGATCTATCGATCTCGGGTCGCGACTCGCCTCCACGCTTGATCTCGTGATCGACGCTTGTTTCGTGCGCCTGTTTGTACGGCGCAAACAGACGATGCGCTCGTCGCGCGACGTGCTCACACGACTCCAGTCCTCTTTGGTGCGAGGTTTCGACGACGACGACGACGACGACGACGACGAGGACGCGTCAAGAACCGTCGAAAGTCGAGAAAGGAAAGAGAGAGAAGTGCAGTGTTTATTAATATGTACTATTCGTAATATATTCTCGATGATCGAAGGGGATCATTGAGCAGAAGGCAGTCGAATAATAAACGAAGTCAACGTCAAACGTCAGCTTACACGCACAAAAGACCGATTTGTTCTCCGTTTCCTGGCCACGCCAAATTACAAAACAATAAAATTGTATTTACCGTATATATACGTACATACATATAAATACACAGTTTGCTTGGTCGCGGTTACTACGAAAACTCAACGCCATTTTTTCTCCATTTTGTTCCTTCGCAGTTTCGTCGCCTCGGATAGAAGCGAACATTAGAAAATAATTTCGACTGGAAAGTTTGACCGGAGTCGAGGCGGATCGCATCTGGATCGTATCGGGTCGTTCGGATGCGATGGATTATCTCGGCCGCGAGAGAAGTTACGGCAATTACGAGTCGATTACGGACTATTCTCGTCGGTGGAAGTTTCTCGACGAACCGTGGCCCATTATAGACGTCCGAAAGGTCCTCGACGGATCTCCGGCGTTCGAAGCGCGCGTCCAAGTAGCACGCTTATCCTCGCTCGCGATCGGCCTCTTTGAGATTCATCGACATTTTTACGAGAGTAAATTACGTCGTGCCGGAGAACTGGCGGATCGCGAGAACGAAACGCGCCTACGACGTCGAGCACATGTAAAAATGCGACGCATCGTCCATGTATCACGCGACCGCGATTACTTAATGTACTTAACGCGCGAACACGCACGCAGTCCTGCGCGATTTCTTCCAGCGATTAACGCGCGTTGCTACGTCGTCGTTAAAGGCCGGTTCACAACGATCCGATCTTCGAGTCCGATTATCGAGTAATTCACTTGCTGCGAGGAAATTTCCACGGAAAAAGGCGAAAGGAAAATTTCGTTCGAAAGTCCGTCGCGTTTATTAGGAGAAGTCAATTTTCGCGAACTCGTACGAAAAAAATGCGAGAAAAGCCGAGAGCGCCATTCGAAAATGAAGGCGTTGAAACGAACGATTAATTTCGTCGAATTTAATTCGTTCTTTGGCGCAATTTTTACAAAATTTATATCAGGACACGGCACGCGCTCCGATCGAGATCCCGCGAACGATGGAAACTCGCCTTTAAATCCGCCGGGTCGATCGGTTTCTCGCGCACGTTGCGACGACGAGAGCGATCAAAGTCCGATGTCACGCGAATATACTTTAGCGCGAGGACACGCCTTTGTTCACGGAAGAGTATCTCCGTTTCGTAAACCCGCGCTGTATTTGCCAGGCGTATCGCGTCATTCGCTCATTGTCAGTGCGAACATATGCATAGGAATACGCGAGAGGAATAACGACGCGTATAACGAGGCGAGACGCTTCGCATCGACGTCGAATTTCTCGAAAGACACGCGCCATTTTTTCCCCTCTAGATTCTCTTTGGAACGTCTTCTCAGGATCAGGCATCCAAAACACGCGTTTCTGGTACTTGGAGATCGTGTCGCCATTGCCATTACGATTTGGAACATCGTCGTCGAGCGTGCGTATTCGATCGACGACGAAACATCGCTTCGATCTCTACGTTTTTGCAAATTAATTGCATAAGCTCGCATGCTTCTCATCGTTTATCGTATTTTGACGTCTTTTCGTATCGATTCGGCTTTAAAGCATCGCGCTTTATCGCACGCTGCTTACGTATACATGGAATTTATATCGCGTATATAAAAAACAAAAAAGATTGTTACCTTTGTTCATCGCGCGATAAAAGCAGAACGTTCCGATCGAGCTTCGATCGATCCAACGAATTATTTTAACGTAAAACTCATTCGTTCCTGCCGATTATCGACTACTTTCTCGTACGTACTGTCGGTGTAAAGTCTCGCTTGTACCACTTTTTTTTTTGTTTTCATCGCGCTCGAAGCTCGCGTCGCATCGCACGCCGGATTATTTGAAGCGTCTCGACGGAGAAGATCGATGAAACTGCGCGCAAGAGGCACCGATCTCGACGGTCGAACGAGCGTGGGATCGGACGCACCCCCGTGCAGTCGCGACTCTCGTGTAAATCGACGCGTTTCGCTGCACGCGCGGTCGCATAGCTCGATTCCATCGAGGCGAAATCGCGATCGAGTGGAGAACCGACGTCGGCGTCGGAACGCGCCGACGACCACCGTGCACTAAATAATGGCACCCGCATCCACCCACCGTGAAACATCGACGGACGTTTGCCTCCTATCGCGAGCAAGGAGTAAACGGACGAATAATTATTTCCAACGACGATTTAATTCGCTAGCTTAAAGTAGGGGCCGGAATTTTGGCAGCGCGAACTCCAGCCGATTATTAACATTCTGTTGACTTTCGTCTCGAAGTGGCCTCGAAAGCAATAACTCGTCGGGGTATAAATTAATATGTTGCGAGATTGAAGCTCGCGATGTTTGCTTTCCGTACGTCGGAAATCTCGATTCCTTCTCGTGTCTGGACCATTCGTAGGAGCGAAAGACTCGATCGTAGTAAGGGAAAGAAAAAGGAGAGAAAAAAAAGAAAACGCGTTTTCGTCCGGTTCGAATTAGTCGGTGCTTTCGTTCTTACCTTAAAGGTAAAGTAAAATGGCCCTAAATGTATCGATATTTCGTCGAATATTCGAGTTACCGCCGACGAGGCGTATTTGGAAATTCTTCCTCGTATCGTCGAAAATTTCGACGCGAGTTAATATATGCGCCGCGTAACAGTCTACATCGATACTATCATACGCGTGATCGAACTATCTCGAAGAGAGTTTCCCCGTTAGAATCCATACGACTTTCTCGTACGTGGCGCGCTATTATCATGCTCGAGCCAACGACGCTCGGCGAATATATTAAAATCAAACTCCTAACGTACTCGCTCTCTGTGAGAACTTGTTCGTTCTACGGCAAACGGCAAAATTATTCTATAAAAAGTACGAAAGCCGTACGACCCAAAGAGCGACACGGATAACAAGAGAGGGAGAGAGAGCGAGCGAAACAGGGTTGAAAGGACCGGACTGGCATTTCAATATTTCCTTCCTTTCTTTTTATCTTTATAAAAGTGATGGAAGCGTACGAACTTAACCCGATTGCTGGTACTCGTCCAGTTCGAACGAGATTGCCATTCGATTCGGGCGAAACGACGTGAAACTCGTTCGCGCGACCGATAGGAGAAAGGGGTAGCTCGAACGTAGGACGAGAGGGTAGATACGATTTTCGGTTATCGCGACGTCCTATCGCGTGTCTTTCGGGGAATATCGCCCTCCCCTCGGCCCCCGGACCATCCACGAAGCCACGATGGAGCACCGATAACGCTCGTATTATGCGGTCGTCGCTTCGGATTTCCCTCTCGTCCGGAATATTGCGCCGGCTAATTTGCAATTCGTACTATCTCGCAGGGCACTTTTGATCTTGTCGCCACTCTCATCGGCCCGATAACCAACTCAAAGTGCCACCTAGG
Source organism: Liostenogaster flavolineata (assembly GCA_025433975.1). Taxonomy (NCBI): domain Eukaryota; kingdom Metazoa; phylum Arthropoda; class Insecta; order Hymenoptera; family Vespidae; genus Liostenogaster; species Liostenogaster flavolineata. The sequence continues at coordinate 4,024,330 of JAITYT010000622.1, read as the reverse complement.
CGCGCCGGCCACCGCCACTCCGTTTCCCCTTCCGCCTTTCCCTCCGCTTCTTCGCTCGGCAAAACGGCCGTCGATTCAACCTAGAAACTCGCTACGGGCACCTACGGAGAAAGAGCTTTCCCTCCGGGGACCTACTCGTCGTCGGCCATGGTTAGACCGTGTTAACTTTGACCCTGAGCCGAGAACTGGAGGAAGCTAGCTCTCTCGTTCGAACGGAGCCAGGGGATGCTAGATTTATGCTGATCACAAATTATAGGTTAGGTTCGCGGTCGCACCGTGAGTCTTCCCCTTCCTCGGTCGCTGCATCGGCGTCATCGTCGTTCCTCCTTTTATTTAGAGCCAGCAACCAGACGTTTAATGTCCCGAAAGCTCGTATTTTTGCGATGTTCCCGAATTGGCGAGTCGGAAGCGCCGCTTCGTTTCGATCATTCGTGACACCCCCCTCCCTCCTTCGACACCTACCCACGTACGCGTATTCGATTCGACAAGGTGTCGCGTCGTCGTAGGTTTAAGTTTGATCTACGTCCTTCGCATTAAAGCAGCCAGGAACCACGTAATTAATC
>JAITYT010000622.1:3932325-3945281 GCA_025433975.1 Liostenogaster flavolineata | reverse complement strand
GAGAGAGAGAGAGAGAGAGAGAGAGAGAGAGAGAGGGGACGATGATTCGAGGCGGAAGCTTTGGAACGCGAGACGAAAGTTTTCGTCGGAAGCCGCCGTGAGACAGACGAGCTTCGGCGCCGTGGTCCTCGATGATGGATGGATCGCGATCATAAATTAAGCTACGCCTCGGAAAATCTGCCGTCGTGACGAGGAGCGACGTTGTCTGCCCTCCAAGGAGTCGACTCGTGCTCCTTCGATAGACGGATGGCGGAGGAACGAGCGAACAACGATAAGGGCCGTGATGATGGTCCCTTATCCTTTCTTTGCGCTAGACGGGAAGGATCGAATTGCTTAAAAGTACGCGTAAACGATGCGTTCGTTCGTCCTCTTTTACGCTGCGAACTTCTCCAGATGCTTTCGGACAGGCAAGACTATTTTCATCCCTTCGATCGCGATAACTCGACTGAACGGATCGACAGCGCGGTTAAAACCGAAAGAACCTGACGCTTCGCCGATGAAACGATAACGTCCACCCGAAATAGCGTGGAAACGTCGAGTTTTTCGCCGGTACGCGTGGAAAAATTCATAGAAATCGTCGCCACCGTCGACGTCGAGTCGTTATCGCGCTTCGATCGTCATTTTTTTCCACGCGACGCGCTCCAGACCGAACGAACATCCCGGCTGTCCTTGGCAGATGCTGCTGATATTTCCTCGCTTTTTAGTTTGGCGTGGCACGCGGCAGCGTCGAGTCGTAGTTAGGAGCGCGAATAATCGCCCTTGAAATAAGAAAATGTCTTCCTTCCGCCGGAGAATATCCGTTCCGATCCTCCCGTTGGCAGGTAATCCGTCCTGCCGGATGGATGGATCGATGGGAGCTTTTCCTCGCGGCGAGAGGAGCGAAAGAAATTGGAGGATGAGTCGTAAGAAGAAAGGATAGCTAGAGGAGGAAGGACGAGAGAAGAGGATACGTTTTTCCATTCCGACTGGCGCATCTACGGACGGATGATAAATCGCCGGTCCTCCTTTAGCGCGCTCCAGCGGACGAGTATCTTTAATGTCGCGCCAAGTCCTTCCACGGAGCCGGGAGGACTAGCCAGGAAGGTGAACTTTACGTCTGGATAAATCCTACGGAGGACGTGTCCGATAAAAAGCGCCGAGCGAGAGGAGTGCCATCGGGACTTTATAACGACCGCGAACACCGAGAGTCAACGATTTCTTCTTTTACCGCTTTCGTTCCGTCTCTCTTTCGTCAATTCGTCGATTGGTCAAAAGTCGTTAAAAGTCGTTCGTTTTATCAGGCGTTCGAATTTATCCTTCGTGAAAATTTCTACGTCATCATGCGATCTTTTATCTCGCGTCTTTCTCTACGTTTTCATTTTTCTTCCGTTTTCCAAATTCGCGTCTCTTTTCAGTAGGATTTTTCTCCATGTTTCTGCGGTAATAAAATTTCGTAGAATTTCGAGGAAATGCCGAGCATCGTCCAAGAACGATGCAGGATGCGTCGTAGATACGACGGTCGATCGTTCGAGCTCCTTTCCCTCCATTTCCGTCTCTATCTCTCTCTCTCTCTCTCTCTCTCCGCCTGTTTCTCCTTGACCCTTCCCTTCGCGAACGCTTTCGATCCTTTGGTACGAGACCTCGTGCAAATAGTTGGAAAATTAGGACGCTCCGGAGGAACCGCAAGATCGAGTTGGAGGGTAGGGCGTCACAACCGAGTGGGTGCTCGTATCCGCAACGTCGAAGGATCAAGAGGTTAAAGCGCTCGAAGTCTGGGGCCACGACGAAGGCCACGAAGAGTATCGATCGAATGGGAGGTGTGCTGCTGCTGGTGGTGGTGGTGGTGGTGGTGGTGGTCGAATGTTCGGTATCGTCCCTGGATGCAGCCACGTTGGCCCGTCGCGATGTCCTGGAATACGTTTTTATTGCGCGTAATCGCAATAACTTTTTGTGCGAGGAGTCGTGATCGATGATACGCCGCTGCTCCGTTTACTCGACTAGATTGGCATTCGTTCGGCCGGACACGGATCTGGATAGGTTACTCGTGATTCGCTATAACGAATACCGACCCTTCGAATATCTGGATTTCACCTACGTATTTCGGGATATTGGAGTTCGCGGAATTGGAAGAAATGAACTGCAGCGCGTCTCGCTCGAGAACGAAATAGCGCTTCGAATGCACAGCTTCGCCGAGAAAAATTGGACGCTTGGAATTTGGAACTCGAAAACGCGCGTTTTGCGCGGCTCGCCGTGAGTCGCGTCGAGCCAATCAAAACGCTGCTTTCGATGCTGCCTGGAATCGTCCTGGCCGGACGATTATGCCGTTTCGATCGAGATTTATCCGCGTAGTATTTTCGAGATCTCCCGTTTTTCCATTAATCCTTCGGCTTACAACCACGAGTCACTCTCGTGGTAAGGAATCTGGGCCATAAACGATAAGCACATTGCCGAATTTTTCGATAATCGATATTTATTTCGAGGAACGTTCGATCGATGTGCAGTGATTTGATAATTCGCGTTACAAGGGAGCCAAGTAAATCATCGACTCCGTACGATTCGTTCGTGTTCAGTCTCGATCGTGTTGTCTTTATCCTTGTTTACTTTTGCTCATCGTCGTTGACGCCGTCTAACGGCCGCAGTCAATTCCGAACCTCCGCTGTGAGAACAACGTCGCGTCGTCGAAGTGCGAAATACGCGCAGAACCGCGCGTAGCATTTTCACTCCTTTTCTCTCGATCGTTTCGATAGACAGCGTCGAATCGGACTTTCGATACTACGCGTAAAAAACGACCACGAAATTATCGTCGTCCGATTAAGAAAAAAAAGTCACGTAAGATAGTCGGCTCCGCGAGTAAGGCGAAAAATACTTTTCAATTGATCGAAAAGAAAGGACGCGTCGGTGGTTCGCAGGCGCATTTTCAATGCGTTCTATTTCAACGTAAGTTTTAATCATTTTAATTCGCGTAACGCGTGTATACCGTACGAATGTTCGCGTGTCACGTATAAATCGTTGAATATTGAATTCTTCGGGGAAATTTTATAAAAGTGGATTTATATCGCTATCGCGCCTCGTTCAAAACATTTTCACGAGATGCTTAACGTGGATCCGATAAACCGATTTACGAAATATCGTATGTCTGTCTGTCCTCTACGATCGCGTTAAAAAATTCAGACGACGAAGAAGACGCGTACGTTGCGCGAGATCGACGATCGTATCCTTATTCATCTTTTTTTTTTTATTGTTATGTCGTCGTCGTCGTCGTCGTCGTCGATGTCGAGCACGTCACAGTCGATCGGAGACCACCGGCGTGAGAACAATGACACGCGTTATCGCCGTCGAAATACAAGGTGTGTCGAAAATAGCGACCGGACCGTCGATACGCGCGATCGGACGATCGTGCAGCGCATTTCGATTCGTTTTCTTCCTCGAATTCCGATCAATTATCGACGTGCTCTCGATCAAACAGCGCGAGTCGAATTAGATTTTCGCAGCAGTCTCTACGCTGTTCGAGTTACACACACGCGCGAACGACGACACTTCACGGGAACGTAACGAATTTTTCGACGGATTAAAGAGAGAAACGCGCGATATCGTGAGCCTCGTAAGTAACGTCGGAAAATAGATTTCGATAGAACGTTCTCGCTTGATCACAGGAACGATGAGAATCTGTCGTGTCCCTCGAAACGAAACAATTCGCGCCTGCTTTACGTTTATTTAATTTAAAGTTTTATTTAGTTCCAGTTAAATTATTAAAGTTTCAGTTAATTTAAAGTAAATTTTTTTTATTTTATTCTAAGGATTTTTTAAAAAGGGAATCGAACGACTGTCTTTACGCTGGCAAGAAGTGTTAGAAAATGATGGAAATCATTTCGTCGATCAATCTTTTAAAGTTCTTTAATAAATAAATGCAAAGAAAGATTTTGATTATATCTCGGTCCCCCTGATTTAACAAGTAACGGAGTTTCTAAAAGACGTTTGATCAGGAAAATTACAAGAACCGCATAAAATACGGATCGCTAGAACGACGAGGAACGCCGTTACTTCCCTGCTGACACATCACACCGAAAAAAGAAAAAGAAAGAACAGTGGAGCAAGGCTTTCTCTCGTTAGGCACGACAGAAAGAACGGCAACGTTCTACTCGATCAAGGGAAATATGTATCCACGATAGTTTCAATTACGACAAATTATTCATTTCGTTCGAAGTTAGCGTTTCATCGATCGTCGTTAACTGGAGACTTTCCTAGCGCGAGTACGAGATTTTTGCTCCTTTTTCCCCTCCCTAGACGACGTTAATTACCGCGATCCATCGATCGTCGAGCGACGAAAGGTCCGCTTTTCCTCGTTTTATTCGGCCGCGCGTTGGCGACTTTTAAAAGTCGGACACCGCGTGGTCGCGACGCCCTCTCCGCGTCCCTATGCAAATAGACGACGAGTCGAAAGAGGAGGACGCCGCTCGTTCTCTATGCCATTCGTTATTGCCGGATCTAATTGCCAGGACGAAATGACGCCGCGGTCAGAAATTACGGTGCATATTTCGCGGGGTCGGGGGATCCTGTGATTGCTTTATGTCGTCGTATTACGACCGCGCACCACGTGCATACAGTCGATAAAATTAAACATGGTCCTAGAGCGAGGAGTGAAAACAAGGATAGAGGGTACGGGGGTAGGCAGGAAGGGCGTGCGTGCATCGGCGTCCTCGGGAGCGTTGCCACGAACGTCTGTTAACGATCGCGATTTACCACGTTGCTCGTGATTTACCACGAGCCCCGTGTAAGCATTATTTTTACCGATTCTTTTAATATACGCGAAAACGTGCTGTTTAAGAAACGTCGAGCGTCGTAAAGTATCTTCCTTTATGCGTAGGCGCAACGTGTGATTTTTCTTTTTTTTTTTGGTAGGTGCTTCTTTTTACGAATCTTGCGAACATAACTGGCATTATAATTTTTAACGCGGCATTTTCAGTTTTCTCGTCGGACGGACAAAATGGACGTAATGGAAATAAAATGGTTTTTAGGAATGTTCGTAGGAAACACGATTCCGAATTTTTTCAATTTTCGACAGAGGTATTGTACGTTTACGGAGATCCACGGCAGTCGAGAATGATTTCATAATTACGGCGAATTCGTTACGAGGAAGGATGAGACGCGGGTGGAGGAAGGTCTCGTCGAAGTCTAGAAATTCGCATTTGGTAAATAGAACATCACGGAGAACGCGTAACGTTTCGCTTCGGGCGGAAGTTCATCGGATGCAATAATTGATCGTCGATTTTGGTCAAATAGAGTGTTTGTTCGTGGATCGATAAAATATTTGTTCGAATGCATATTCGCGCTCCAAAATAGGTCGGTGTTATATAGACGGATATTGTTTTCCTACGACAATATCGTAGATACGTACGCTTGGTTTCTGTGTAGACGTTGGTTAGGGCCCGGTATGCGATTAGCGCGTATGCAAATTAGGTAGAATTGGTACAATAGCGACAACGTATCGATGTTCCACTGCGTATATTAATGAGAAATTGTATCGCGCTGTTTACGTCGATATATCAAATATTATTATCCAAATATATTAATCGACATTTTCGCGAAAATACGTATCATTATTCGCGTTTCACTTCTTTTTTCTGCCATTTACAGTTCGTAACAATGCAATACCGTCCTTTAAATGCGCCTTGACGATACACTTCCTTTTATTCATTATTAAATATCGAAGATTCATTCCGTTGCTCGCTCGTTTATTAATCAGCCAACCGATTATGCAATTATCTAAATTAATAATTTCCTTCGTGGTAAGGTATTATTCCGTGAAGCTATCGTACGTGGAGCTCGTAATATCGTACATGTTGTTCCAAATTGGCTTACTACTCAACAGACGCGTCGCATTGTAATTTACAACTTCGTCAAACTCGTGATACTTAGATTTTGTAGGTGCTAAATTGAAATTTATCGCGCGAATTGTCGACGGTGGACTTTCGACTCGACTCCGGTTACTACCGCAAGAGTTTCCGAACGAGTCGATATCGACTCGTACTAATCCCGAATTTCTGAAATTCAGCGAAAGACGGCAACGACCAGTTCGAAACGTAAGCCCGTGATGCAGAAACGCGAACCTTACGATCCAATCGTCGACCGTACAACGGCGAATCGAATTCTCAGCTTCTATAGACTTTGTGCCAGTACGATGAAAATTTATGAAGGATTTCTCCGTACTCTCTTATATCGCGCTAGAATTATTTTTTATCGCGTATTTTACTTTTACTCGTCGAACGTTCGAAATGTTAAAGGTATTAGTAGGGAGGAGAGATAATCGAGTTATTATATTATCTTAGAAGGCGAGAACACGCGCGTAAAGGTACGATAACTGGAGGCAATATCTGTGAGAATCGGAACAGATAGGGAGCGTTGGTTCGTACGTATCCAGCAGACAACGCGCATTGATTCGCGAGATTTTCTCTTTTTTTTTTTTTTTTACCTCGCACGTGCAATTTATCTTTCATTTAGCGTGTTTATATAGATGGAAGACCTTCGTTATTTATACGTGTTACTGCGCTTTGTGTTATATAATTCATATTTCGCGATTTTATATTTAATTGACGCATTTTTTTTCGTCGTTCGCAACATATTGTTTTATCTTTAAAAAATCAAATATCGCAAATTCAAGTACGCAAAAGTGCGCACCGCGGTTTCACTTTACCGTCGAAGTGAAACAGTACGCCGTCTGTTTTCCGGCGATCGTTAAAATTTATCGACAGTGCCCTACAATACGATCGAACGTTATAAAAATGTTGTACGCCAAATTGAAAACGAGAGACGTGATACCGAATGTTCCGATCGACCGTAAACGACTTTTCGATACGCGTCTCGATCGATTTTTAACTTTTCGATATGCTGCTACGAACCTATTAATTTATACCGCTGTGGCGGACAAACGTTTAGGTCGCACGGAACTAATTATTTTCTCTCCGAGAAACGTATAAATATATTAGGCTCACTGAAAAATAATCAAAATTCTTTTTGCGTTTATTTGTTAAAGAAATCTTAAATACTAATCGACAAAATAATTTACATCATTTTTTGACACTTGTTGTTCGATACTTTTTTAAAAAATCTTTAAAATAAAATAAAAAAAAATTACTTTCCGGTAGACATAACATATATAGTATATATATCTGTCGAACAGCGAGACGTCGTTCGTAATCACGACGACAAATACGAGAAAATCCTTCTCGAAAGTGATCACGATAATCGTACGCGATATCGACACCTGCTACGTCGGTGTTGGATCCGTCGTGTTATCTCTTCAAACTTAACAGACGTACTCGGGAGATTCGAGCGCGTGTAGCTTCGAGGGGGATCGTCTGGCCCGTGACGGGAGATACGAGAACGACGAGGTCGCATCCTTTCTCTCACGAAGGATCGTGTCGAAACGGTCCTCGAGGAGAAGACGGCAAGGGGTGCGAGTCGTCGTAGGGTCCGTCGATTGTATTGCGCGCTAGGAAAGGCCACGGCTGACCTCAAAATCAGCATGCAAATTCGTCGAATAATTATTCCGAGTGTCCGTAGCGCGATCCAGGGCACCGCAAGATCCCTTCCGATTTAGGGACACGCGGTATACACCAGCGAATCTACAAGATAGGGAATTCGTGTCGTCCCCTTTCTCTCGACCATCAGCCAGCTACTCGCGTCTCTCAAGACGCTTCGATTCGCTTTTCCAATGTCGCTTGTTATGGAGATATTGATATCATAAGAGAATTTAATAACTCGATTATCTCCCCTCCCTTCTAATAACTTTAACATTTCGAACGTTCGACGAGTAAAAATAAAATACGCGATAAAATGAACCTTTCAGTTGTACGGTCCGCAACTGCGTTAATTGTTACGGAGATTGATCTTTAAAAGTCTCCCTCTAAAGGTTGGGTATCGAGCTAGACAATATGTATATACGATATTTTGACAGTGTCGATTGCCAAATAAAATTCTAAGGCAACGCGAACGGATCCAGAGACTAAACCGACGACTATTGGATCTATCGAAATGCAAATCCTACGTTAATTTGGTGACTTTCATCTTCTCTCTCTCTCTCTCCCGACCTTTCTCCCTCTCACGCTTCCCTTCGTACGTTTCACGGGGAAATATATAGAGCGAGCGAGCTGTAAAGACGCATGGGGTGTCACGAGGGACGTATTCCGGCAGGACGTTTAACGTCGTTAAACATGGATGCCAGTCGATAGGCACACGAGCGCACTGTACCAGGGCAAAACTACATGGTCGACATCGACGTTGTCGTCGTCCTCCCCCTCCTCTTCGTCTCCTCGTCGTAGTCATCCTCATCCTCCTTCTAACGGAAGGATGTATTCCGCGTTCTCGGTAGGATATTTGTCAAAGGGCCGTCGATGACAAAACGCGGATTTATCGATCGTTCGACAGGGTAAACAAACGAACGGAAAACGTTCGAACCGAACGATAGGTGGAAGCGTCCTTTCGAAAGGGGAAAAACAGAAGCGCGTTGGGCGGAGACGAGGAGGCGAGGGGAAGTTCGTGCTTAATTAATCGACGGTCCATTAGCACTCGATGCCGGGATAAAGTGGTTATTGTATTTTCTTCCAAATGGATAATGGTCGGGCACGATGATACACTTGCTACGGTGCGTCATAAAACCTGGTAATCCGTTATATTAAAACGCGACGTTCTCCGAGTATAATCGGAGAACTCGCGTTATTTATTAACCGACGATAACGTGCGCGCGTCGATGAAAATCGTTGCCCGAGAGATCGGCACCGATAATGCGTTCGTCGCGGCGAAAGGACGCGTCGAAATTTCTGCTTCGTTATCGACTTCGACGATGAAACGACTGGCTGAAAGTCGCTCCTCTCGTTTACCTGCTTTTTTCGATGGCTTTGCGCAAACACGAGCCGACGTTGCCGACGTCGCTTGGTTAAATCTACCGTGCCGTTCTCCACGTAACGTTCAATTACGTCCAATGACTTTATCCACGAGAAAATCGAGGTATTTTTAATAACGCGTTTTAGCGAGAGACCGGATTATCGAACGACCGCCTCGAAGGATTCCTGCCTTCCCTTCGAATCGCTCTCGACTCCACGCGTCACGACGCTTTTTCCATCAAAATAATCGTAACGATTACAGCGATACGTCGTCGTGATACGTTGAAACGTCACTGTGACCACGACTGCGCTCGTTTGGTTAAAAACTGTTCGGAATATCCTCCATCTTGTCTCGACTCTGTTTTTAATAGTAGCTTTTATTTATATTCTAGCAACAATAAGAACAAAATATTCTAACACAAGTTACTACTAGTCACGAATCTTATTCTACTTATAAGATTATAATTTTACAACGAGGAATATTACGTCCGCACCTGTGTTCCGTCTAATGGTCTGGAAGAAAGGAAGCGATCGTGGCTCGTTTCCTTTCCGATTCACCATTCATAGATGGCATCTTCGTGCCTTCCAGGTGCATACTAAGGATTGCTAAATACAAAATGACCCTATGGATATTCCAACATTCATAGACGAAATCATGGACGAACAAACCTCCGAGAAGACAAACTAAACATCCTCGTTCGTCTCTCTAGTCCTCGTAGACATCGCAAGTCGACTTCCGCGACTTCTCGTGGTTAATCGGTGGAACGAGTCGCTCGTTCGGTCACCACGAAGGTAGAAAGAGAGAGAGACAGAGACGATTTGTACGAGCGCGTCATCGGCGCGACAGAAAGGAAAACATGGCGCGGCTGGAGAAGGGAAGAGCCACTCAATTAGTAGTCAGGGGCGAGGAAGGTTCTTCAACGGGTCGTCGTTGGGGCTCCTTCGTTGTCCTCGGCTTGGTGAACGACCCTCGCGGGTGAAAGCGTTCGCGGTTTCGAGGAAACGTGTCCCACCACGACCCTTCCATCTACGCGAAAGGAGATACTATCCGGTGTTTGGCTCGACGCATCGGCCCGTTGCCGATCCCCGAGGGGCCGAGGATCGTCAGTCGAGAGAGCCATTTCGCGAACTTCGTCCTTCGTTTCAACCTCCTCTCGATTTTACGACGCACCTCGATGTACCTCGACCCTCTGCCAAACTTTCGTGGGGACCGATGACGCGCGATGTATACGGTAAACTTTTACGTTCCGATTTTTTTTTACGTCTCCTCGCCTTCCGATCGGTCGAATAACTCGAAACGACGTCGATTCGCCGTGTCTTGCGAGTTCTAAAAATTGATCGAAAAGATCGATAAATCAAGTAGCGATTTTAACACTTTACCGGCTGCTGCTCTTCCGACCGTGGATCTTCCGAACTTTCTGTTATTGTAAGACATAAGACGAAATAAGTTCGTTAAATTGTTTCTTGACACCGCAATCGATGAATCGTCTACCGATCGGCGATCCGTTTGCCCGGTCGGTAAAGCGTTAGTGACTCGTTTTCTCGAATTTCGACGCGATAGGTCGCCTTCCGCTTATCGAAAACGACGAGAGGACGATCGAGCAGCGTTTTCGTAAAAGCAAGGGACGGAGATCGATGCCGAAAAATCGTTGCATTTGAATCGTGGCTTATACCGCGACGTTCTCCTCGGTAGAGAGCGTGTAAAACGAAAGATACTCGGAGTGTCTCTCGTTTTACGATCGCCGCGCGATATTACGCGGGCTTTCGAGCGATCTCGTAGGCGTCGTCTCGCGCGAATCGATTCGGATTTTCGCGAGGATCGAGCGGAGTGAAGCGAAGCGTAGAGGAGAAGGAAGGAGCCGGATGGAAATGGAGATGGGAGACGACGGACCGACGATACGAGGGCGGAGCGCGGCTGCTTTTTCTCCTTCGCGCCCTCGTCGCCCTCGAAAGCACGAATACGCGGAATCATCCTCGCCGAACGGGAGGAAAAATATACGAAGGTAAATCCCTGTTTACGAGGGCGATAAGGGCCCGTCATCAGGGTGGAAGAGATCCGCGCAAAGGGAAAACCAAATGCTCTCTGAACTTTTCGACGAGGAGCTCGAGACGCCGCCGCGTCCCTTGGCTAATAATATAGGAGAATAGCTCGAGTCGATTGGTATCGCGACGAAACGTGCATGCGAGCCTCCAGCGCCCGCCACTGGATTTTCCTTTTTTCGAGCGAACCCACGGCAGCTCGTACGGAGTCGCAATAACGAGATTATGCGAGAGATTAACCGCTTGGAAAATCGCGCACGAAGTACGCGGGGTTTTGGCATCTTCCTTCGCCTCGTGTTCCATTTTTTCTCGTTCTCCGATCGCACGATTATCGAATTTTTCATCGTCCTCGAATTCTGACTAACGCGATTTCTATCGACACGAATTCGACCAAGACGCTTGCAACGCGTTCGTCTCGCTACGAAATATTACGGCAGAATACGAAAAACCGTCGAACGCCGCGATTCGCTTGTAATAACGGTCAAGTGCGCGTCCATGAATCGAAACGATTTCAGACAAAATCGCGTTAAAGCGTTAAGAGTGCGCGCGATGAAAAATTGTTGACGTGCATTCGCGCGTGGTGCGGAATGCTCTTCGTTAAAGGAAGTATCGTTTGATCGACGTCGAGCGTGCTCGATCGTAACGGAATTTTATTAAAGGAGCTTCTTTTCGATCGAACTTCCGTTCAATTTGTTAATACGGGAGGGATATTATTCTCCGAAGAATTCGAGATTAAAAGGATTATACAATCACGGAACGGTCGCGAGCGACGCTCGACTTTTTCAACGCGTCGAACCAAGTCAACCCGTTACTTGTTTTTGACGTAATATTACGTTCCGGTTTAGTCCTTCCATTTTCTCTTTTTTTTTACGTGCTACGAAGCGTAAACATTAATCTACATATTCCTTTTCGTTTTCTCATAAATTTCTCATAAATGAAGGAGTTGTGCGACTTTTCCTGAAAATAGCATTAAAACAGGTTAGAGGTCAAATAAATTTCTCGATCGCTCTTCGCTCGTGTCTTCGATCTCTCGCTTGGACTTTGGATCGAAGCGGAAACGTGATATGCTTGGATCTTCGTCGACTCGGCCAAAATGCAAACTAAACTTATCCTTCGCCGGAGGAGAGAAAAATTGTTCGCTCGTCGAAATGGCGGTCTAAACAAACGTCGTTCACAGTCAACGATAATCTACGCGTTAGACTACGAGAGAAAGAAAAAGACCTACCTTTTCTTTCATACCGTTTCGAGATGACAAACGACCGTAGACATTTTCTCTCTTCTTCCGAGGGAGGGTTCTTCGCCATAAGACCCCCCTCTCTTCGCCTCTTCACTCCTCCCTCGTCTTGGAGGTCCTCCTGGCCGCGCGAATCCCGAGCTCGGCAAGGGTTAGGGGTAAGAGCTTAGCCGTAAATTTATTTTCCGCTCCGCAGCCGGAAGTCTCGTCCTCCTTTTCGAGAAAATCCTTCGGGGTAGCTGGCCACTCCAGTTTTCATTGTTTACGGTCGGCCGAGGCTCGATGGGGTCGGGCCAGCGGCATGGACGGAAAAGGGGCGGAAAGGGGGAGCGCAGGGGGTCGAGAAGGTGGGAGGAAGTATGGTCTTCCCAAGAAAAGGTTAGTCCGACCGCCTCCGTTTCTCTCACGGCCGAGTCTCGACCTCGTTTCGCGTACTTTTCTCCTCGTTCTTCGACCACCATGACCGTATAAACTCGTTGCTCCTCCTGCCGCCGCCTTATTCAACTTCCGACGAACGAGGTCGCCGAGGCCGAGAACCGAGTAACTTTTTCCGAGAATTTTTCGAAGTAACTCGCGCGCGTTTATCCCTCGCCGTCGGCCACGTAGCAAACAAGGCGAAGCGTACGGTCATAGCAAGATATGGGATATTTTCTTTCAAACTTGCCTATCGGAGCCGGACATTTCGTAATAGTCGATACGACGAATTTATTTAACCGTTCGAGCGCCAATTTTGCGCTTCTTCTGTTTGCTCTTATGTCAATTTTATTACCGTGTATACGAAAGAGAAATATAATAATTTAACGATTGAAATATACAATATAAGA
>JAITYT010000622.1:3916696-3927416 GCA_025433975.1 Liostenogaster flavolineata | reverse complement strand
CCCCCCCCCCCCCCCCCCCCCGCGTCGCGAACCACGCCAAAGGATTTAGAAAGGATTCATGCCATTCTCGACGGAGACTCCGAAACTGCGTATTTCTGCGTACTCTGCGTATACAAGTACTTGTATATTCGTACGAATTTCACCTCGACGCTTCGCTCTGTTATTGGCAAATTCGAAGTCGCAACGACGCGGAAAATTAGTCGTTCGAGCGAATATAGAAGGAGGCTATAAATCAGTGGTATTATAAATCGTCGTATCGTCGATCGCGAAACGCGATTAATTTAAAGCGGTCGATCACCGGCGCGGCCGAGTTCGAATCGACGTGGACGCAAATACGTGCAGACGCGGTTCGACCGCGTCTCGTCTTTCCTATCGAAAGGTCGACGAATGTACGCTGCTTCGACTTCGTATCGATTATTCGAGCACGAAGTCGCGTTTACATCGCTGCTGAACGCGACCCGATTGTTGTAATTCGCTCTAATCGTTTTTCGTAAGCGGACCAGCGCCCTGAAATCGCGGTATTAACGGCGCTTATCGAGCGTCCGCTGCGCCGTTCGCGGACACGAAAGCTTCGTCGTGCCTTCGTCAGATTCTTTCTATCCTAGATAAATACGTTCTCGAAGAACGAAAATAATTTGTGTTAAAAGTATATCGCGTCTATCGAAAAATAGAGGATTGGTTCCAGTTATAAGAAATCAGCAAAAATAATACGATAAACCATGAGTTTTCGCGTTAGGATCTTTAACGTTTTATTTCATTAAGGTCGCACGTGTATCGACGTGCATGCCAATGTTACGACGTTGGAAAATTCGATTATATTAGGGAGAAGAGGATCTTTCTTTTTATTACGATATAATATTATATTAGGTTGTTTGGAAAGTCATTTCGTTTTTCCCAAATAGTTGTTCATAAAAAAAAACGGAATGATTTTCCAAACGACCTTCCAACCAACTTCCGGCCAAACAGCTCTCCAACGTCCGTTCAAAGTCGATGGTCTTGATTTTGTCCGCGCTAATTCGTTTGAAATATCGCGATTATACTTCGATCCAAGGGTTGCATCAAGAATGTAGTATCAAACGTCAGAAAATAAAATTGCACGTTTGAACGTTCCAAGACCGAATGCACGAATGCACTGTCCATTATCGATTCTAATTTCTAACTCGTGTTGAATGAAAATCGTGTAGAAAGAATTCGTATAGAGACAGAATTGGGTGTATTTTCTCGCAATTGGACAATGAATTTGACAATTAGGAAGGCGAGAACGAGACGATCGTCTTCTCGTTGTTCTTCCTTCGATGCGTTCGCGCTGAGTCGTCCTCAAAGTCGGAAATCGATCGATCACGAGACCGTCGAGGGATGGGAGGATCTCATTCGCGTCGTGTCGCACTCGTAAATCACAAACGAATGGAAATTCCAACAATAGAACGTCCTTATATCTGCGACAAATGCGTTCTATCGCAGAAATAGCAACGGTAAGAGGATCCTATTAACGGAATTTATTATACGCGGGCCAGAAGCGCCGTGTACCCCGTTTTCTAAGGTCTCCACAGTCGTGTTTCGTTCCTTCTTCGAAGCATCGCGGCATTCGTGTTCGTTGTACCGGCTGATTCGCTTATTCTGCATTAAACTACGCGACTATCGGCGTCGTCTCGGCTAACCGCGTTGCCTCGTTGCATCGCGCGACTATTTAAAATCCCGTTGAAAAGTTGAATTTTTAACGGCGACGCGTTCGCCAGAAGCTGCATGAAAAATCGTCGGAGAGAAATCGCACGCCTTCAACGATTAATAAACGAATCGATCGACGTTTATTCGGGCGCACGCGTCACCTCGCGCGTAATCGTGCCTTCGCATTCGATGTACAAGTCTGCTGTATTTATTCCCGGGATCGAACATTTTTTTAAAAAAGTCACGCCTCGCGTCACGACGTAATTCTTCCATAGGGTCTTTCCTGGTAGCGCCGATCGCAAAATTATCGCTTTTACGAGCGAAGTTTCGTTCTTCCTCCTCGCGAGGCCGATGCGCCGCTTGTATTTCCAACCGTTCGTACCGATGTCTTTTCGTTCGCGCGGGTAAATAATCCTCCACTTTTCCAGCCGATAGAATATCGCGAGGAACACCCTGAAAGAGGGTGAAAGAGTGCGTGTGTGTGTGAGAGAGAGAAGCAGAGAATGGGACGTTCCTTTCCCGGAAACGGTGGAACGTTCGTTCGAATCGAATCGTCCGTTTATTTTTCGAGGTTGCCTCGTGAAAAGGAAACGAGAAGATCGCGTCCGTGTCGTTGTCGAAAGCGTAATGGAAGCGAAGAAATACCAAAGATTCCACGGAAGTCGTCTTGCCTTCTTCTTGTCCGCCATCTTGTCGGCGAACAGTGCGCGTTGACACGTTCCGTGCCACGTGTACCACCGGTGGTACGCGTTAAACTCGATCTTACAGGTACGCATCGATGTGGTACACGCGGCCTGAAGATCAAGTCGAGCAAAAACGGCTTGGCACGGAACGTGTCAACCCCTTCCCGTAAGATTTACGCGCGGAAAGATTTTTTCTGTTAATGAAACTGTTGATCGGTAGCGACCGATTTCGACCCTTCGACTCTTTTTTGTTACTTTGCCTTTGTTTACTGCGCGTTGAACCCTACAGCTCTACGAAGAATCGTAGAGAGACTACGATTATTTCGTCTAATTCTTTTTAATCTTCCTCTCCTCGTCTCCTCGTCTCAACGTTTCTCGTCTCCTGCGTCGCGAGGAGGCCGCCTCGAGCGCTTCAAAGCGATCCTCCGTCGTTTCGTTCGCCATTTCGTTCGCATGGTCGCTCGAGAACGCTCGCGTCGAATTCGTCTGGCCTCCGTGGAACCGTTCATAAGCGTCTTACGCGTGCCTGTTCGAGAACGATCGAGCGACCTCGTCGCGTTATAACGCGACACCCGCGTTTCAAAGCGATTTCTACACTCTTTCGTGGGTTAACATTTTTTCCCTCGATTCGAAGCGTTGGCATTTTACCGTAATGAATGTCCATTTTAAGAAGAAAGCCCAGGATACTATAAATTTTCCAAGTTGGTGAAATCTTATCCATTATTTTACTGTAATGGATTAAAAAAAAGACTGATTAAAGAGAATTAAAATTAAAGTAAATTGAAAAGATGAATTAAAAAAAAGAAGCCGACGATTCTATAAATCGTCCGTCGTGCTTTTCGTTCGGAATATTCGCACGTGGAGCTGAAAAGGCGTCCGTCGGTGCTTGCGGCGCTACCTCGAGGCGGCAGATCGCGGCATCGCGTTCTCCGATCGACGAAATGAAAATCGCGACTACGGATCCACACCGAGAGACGGCCGTCCCACCCCAAAGTTCAAGGTTCGACGTATTCGAAAGCCGTCGGATCGTCGTAATCGCGCGGTGGGCGCGGAGCAATACGTCATCGGACGGTAGTTGGCGCGTCCCGTGCATCAATGAAGCGACGCGACGTTTCATGAATCGTCCGAGCGACTCGCGCCGCGAACAATGAGCGCTTTGTACGTCAGATCCACGCCGCAGCGGCATTGTTCGCGTCCCCGCCATTCCAACCTGTAAAAAGTCGCTTTTCCGGGGGGGTCTGGGGAGGGGGAGGGAGGAGGAGAAATCGGGAAACCGCGGGAGCGAGGAGCTCTAATCCGCATCGCTTCCGCCTTTTAATTACGAAGGAGCTCTCGTGGCTCGAATCGAAGCGCTGACGCGCGATCGTCGTCTTCTCGTGCCTCGTCCATTTCTCCACTCGACGAATCCAGCGATTTTCGTATCCAAGCGAAATGGCAGTGAATTTTAGAGCTTCCAAAGACGAGCCGGCCGCCCTCGTTTCGAAGACGATTAAGCGTAAAGTTTCGCTCCTTTTTTCGAAAAGTCGGGAAAAGAATAACTTAACGAAACGATTAAATCCCTCGGGAGGAAGTTTTCGAGCGCGATTTAGCCTGGATACGCCCTGGCCTTCATATTATTCCTTTCGCGCTTACCGCCGGCTTCTCGCTAACGATCTTTTTTCTTCTTTTATCTGTTTCAGGTAAGACGTATCATCGAGTCGCGGTCGCGCACGCGCCAACTTCACGCTCGAACGGTGAGTGAAAATTAAAGCGGAGAACCGGAGAGGTAGAAGCGTTTATCCGGAATTCTTTAACGAGTTTACCTCTCGTTGGGATCCGCCTTTCCGTGGAAGTTACGGGAATAAATTTTCCCGTACTTCCCCCCCCCCCTTTTCCACGGTTTTGTTTCCCTCGCCGCGAGTCTCGATGTCCGTCGGACGTCGATCGTTCGCCAGCTGCCATTTTTGTCACTCTTCCACGACCGATGAGCGGAAAAAGGCGTCGTAGAGGCGAGAATATCGAGGAAAAGGTGGACGTCGCGTTCGACGAATTTCGCGCGCGAACGCCACGAGAATCGTGGAATAACGGTAAAGAAGAGACAAACTTTCGACGTTTTCGGGAGCCGAGAGCCACGTGGCATCGCATATATTATATCGGGTATTCGAATTTCGCATGCATCGTTCGTTCGACAAGGCGGCGCGCCTTCGTCTTCGTCGCCTCGCTTTCTCTCTCTTTCTCTCCTCTCTCCGCTTGCTGAAAATATTCTCTACGATCGTTTCCGATTCTCTGCGCTTCCTAGTCGCCCTTCTCGCCCTTCCCCCCCTTCCAACCGAGCGCCTCTTCTTTGCATCATATTCTTTTGTTCCGGCACGGGTCTCTCCACTTATTCCGCATTGTCGTTACTACGAAATACCTTCGAGAATCCCTCTCGAGGAGAGTATTACTTGGAGAAAGGCGCTTTGCGTATATCTTACGTCCTTCCAAACTCCCGTTTTATGTATCTCCTTTCCTACACGAATGCGCAAGCTTATGTACCAGCGCGTCTCCGTGTCTCTCCGGATGAACGAGAAGCTAAGACCGCGCGTCTGTGTGCGTGTACGCACTCGGCGAGAAACAGACGAACGTATATACGCATTTACATAATGTAGCGCGCTAGTAGTCGAGCAATTTCCGCAATTACTTCCGCTTCCGCGCAAACTATCTCCTCCTCGGTCGCGTTGGACGTTGGACGCTTCTTTCCTCTCTTCCCTCGTCGTTCCCTCGAAAATACCGTCCGACCAGGTTATTAAAAGGAAACGCTTAAGATCTCGCGAAGGCTCTGGCCGACGCTCGTGTCGCCCGACGAAAGAAATTATTTCGCCGATTCTCTTCGCCTCGATCGACCGGCGCGTCTCCTCGTCGATTTTTCTTTCCTTCCCGCTGGAAACCTCCGGGAGGACCTCTTTGAGCGGTCGGAAGCTCCATTCATCGACGTCCACCCACAAAGGCTCGAATATCGCGCGTTCCTTGACCTCTCTCTCTCTCTCTCTCTCGCTCGCTCCCTCGCAGTAATTACGATCCGCCGTCGAACTCGCGAGAAAAGCATCGATGACCGCGACGGGGGGAAGTACTCGTGGAAAAAGAGATTTTTTTCAAAGACGCGAGTCTCGCTTATACCGTAATTATACGCGAGCTCTTTATCGATCCCGATGCGAACGTTTCCATAGAACGCGGTTAATCCAAGAATCTTTTGAATTCGCGCTGTTATCGCGATGTTTAATCGATGATATATCCGAGGTCTGTTATCGATCGCCGCCGTTCGAAGCCGTCGTAAATTTCTAATTACCGTGGTAACGACGAGGACTACGAGATCTCGAGATCGGGCCGATCTGCGAGGACGGCATGTCCGCATCGTCCTTGGGCGGCTCACGGCTCCTCGAGGTAAAATAGTCGCGTGCTTTTTGCGCGAGCACGCGATAGGCCGCGCCGAAGGATCCGAGAAAATCGGCCCAGGTGCGATCGGTATCGTCGATGCGCGTAGACATCGGTAAACGTCGTTTCCACCATGTCGAGTCAAAGTCGTTTTTTAAAAATGAAAGACGTTGTTTTTTAATGTTGTTCTTATGAAAAACTATCGGAAGAAAACGAAATGAGCTTTGTTCTTATTGTTCTTTGGCTCTTATTCGCGGAGTTAATTACGGTCGGTCGGTCGTTGTTACACCGAGACGCCGCGATTGACTCGTCGATGGAACGTTGGAAAGGGGATTTGATTTTTCCGAGTGTTCGAAATCGCTCGTGCGCCTTTAAATTCTTACTCGACGAATCGCCTGAAAATACATTTGTTTATAAAAACTATAATAAAATTTATTTATTTATTGGAAGCAATCATTAGGTCGGAGCATATGAATTCTTTTTACTTTCATTTTTTTAAACATTTAGAACAGTTTTTACGGACTAAACGGTACGAAGACGAAGACAGTCCGAAAAGTTCCATATCTGAGTTTATCCATTCTAAAGATCGGAGTTCGAAGCATATTTTGATCAAATAAACAGCCGACATTTCATAAGCACCGACCTAATACGTTACTCCGTGTATCGAGTTCAGTAGAACTGGAGTACAATGGCCGGACGACTGCGGTGCCGATCGACACGCGAGCGCTCGTGAATCGCTTCCTGGACGGTAATGCGTTAAGCGACTCTTAACATCGTTTCTTTAGTAGCGCACTCCATTGCGCGATTAACGTCAGTTAATGTCGTTAGTGTACGATCGATAACGCTTATCAACGTCGATATACCTACGTTTACTTACGAAGGATCGATAAGCGAGCACGCGAAACCATCGTAATTCCCGAACGCGATCGAGATTCGAACTTGGATTCGATCCTGACGTCGTTTCGAGCGCCACGCGAACCTTGCCACCGACGTTTCCATTCGAATTTATCGATACGCTCCCTACGATTCGTCGAACGGTAACTCGGCGTCGTTTCGACGGAGTCGGAGAGCGATCGCGGCATAATTTTATTCGTCATCGAAGAACGGACGGATTTTTGAAGCTATTGCGTATAGATAATATCCGATATAACTTCACAAAATAACAATAATTTACTGATTAAAAACTGATAACAAAACGATGACAACGATTCACGATGTATACAGAGCTTAAGCTTAAGAGCGCGATACGAATAACGAGCGTGCGTCGCTAAAATTGTTTTTCCTGCGTTGTCGATAAGTCAATAAGTCGATTAATGCTCGCCTATGTTTCCACCTACATCAAAGGTCTTTTACATTACGTAATTAACAAAACGTTCGTTTAACGTCTCGGTTACCGGAAGATGCCAATCGCGCCTATTTCAATCGTGACGCGAAGGTCGCCACTGAATTCATCGGGCTCCGTTCGACGTCGTTAAATCGAGCGAAATGAAACGCGTGGACGGATTCGATACCGCGTCGTAACGACGAGAGCGGACAGCCGGACCTCGTCGTAAAGTCACGAAACGTCGAAACGTAGAGCGTACGTATAATAAGGCAAGTGAATGATAATCGACGCGCTCGATGGCACGCGTCGCCGTAAATTTACGAGGAGAACGATGCGATTAGTATTTACAGTAACGTTATACGCGCTTCGTGCGGATTTATCCTCGCATAATTCATGGACGCGTACCGCGCGCAGCTCGCTTCTCCGTGAATGGAGCGACTCGTCGTCGATCGGCGGATACGCGGCAGCGCGCTCGAGCATCGCCGTGTCGTAAAAGTGAGCGGTCGTGGGAGCGTATTGGTAAATCGGCCGTGCGATCTGTGATATAGGAGGAAAATTGCGCGTGTACGCTAATACCGTTTGAAACGATAACGCGGATCGAGTCGCCTCGTGATTACCGGAAAGTGTAAATTACCGGACGAACGAACGCGTTTGGCGAGACGTCCGTTTGCGCGCGCATGCATCCACCCACACCTTTATCGCTCTCTCGGGCGCTAAATTTATTATCTCGCGAATACGGTGACGCTTTTATAAATTAGGATGGCCGTCCGATAGGCCGCGTTAACCTCGTTAATCAAACGCCTTCGAATTTTAATTTTCGTTCGCTCGTGTAACGCTCCCAGCTTCCGACTCGCTCCGTTCCTATCGATAACTTACCGGCTACCCGAGTTACGCGCTCTCGATGCGCGCGGTCCGCCTGTCATCTCGATTATGCTCGAAGTTACGACGACCCAACGAGCGCGAGAATCGCGCCATCCTGCGAAGAATATTCGAGAGAGAACGAACCGCGTCGCAGCCTCGTGCTCGTGGACCTCGGTTGCTTATGTGTCGATCCTCGCCCCGGAGAGAAAACGTTTCTTCTTTCTTTTGCCGCGCATGTCGAAGCGAAATACGCTTCGAAGCGTGACTGAACTTTATTTGTCGTCGGTCTGACGGGGTTCGTTACCTTTTATGGGAGGATTTCTTAAAACACGAACGCGTTTCTAAGAAAACGTTGGTAAAGTCCAATTCTTCCCTATATTTCTCCCTTTCTCTTTGGATTTTCTTTCTGAAAAATAGGCGACATCGTCACGAGCGAACGTCGCGCCTCACGCACATGCCGATCAATTTCGGTACGCGCGATGCAAAATCGTGTCCCAGGCGAGGTGTCGCGCTTCTAATCTCGACTTAACACTGACTTACGGTGCTACGAAGGAACGACGTGTATTTTACGGCTTAACCTAGGATTTCTCGCGATCGCGTTACCGTTGCGAATACGCGCAATAACGATACTGCAAATAGCCGTGTCAACGTACGCGACGTATTAGACGTCGTGCTCGTGAAATCACTCTCGAGTTCTCATCGCCTTCCCTTCCACGCGTTTTGTTATCCGCAACGGGAATATTACCTAGTTTCGTGAATTACGTCGGGTTTGATTTGCCAATTCAATTTTGTAAGCCGCCGATCTCCGTTAATCCGGAAACGTTTCTTGCTCTGAAAGTTCGGCTTTTAGGACACCGCGGAATTCCTTTGATACTAGATCTACCGGAAAGTAATAAAAATTTCTTCTATTTAAAAAATATTCTTTTACTTTATTTTAAGGATTTTTAAGAAGGAAACTCGAACGACTGCCTTCACGCTGGCAAAAAGTGTCAGAAAAGGATGGAAATTATTTTGTCGATTAGTATGCAAGATTTCTTTAATAAATAAACGTTTCTCGCCGTTTTGATTACTTTTCGATCCATCTAATACTCGTATCGCTTGGTAAGGCTGAAGCGTTCGAGATAAATTCTTTTCTCGACGATGTCTAATTTTATTTGTTTCCTCCGCTGGCAAATTTATGTACTCTCCGTTGCTCGAACGAACTCGTGCTTCTCTCAGGGTAGAAAATTCGACGGTGTCGCGCTCGAGATCCAAATTCTACTTGGCGTTTTTCGCGCGGATCGCATCGACGTCCAATCGCCACGAATGCGAATAAACTTGGATGGGAAATTTCTGGAAATCGCGAGAGAAGCGACGACGATCGCGTCGCAATTCGGGATAATCAATCGACAAACGTAGAGCGTTTCCTTTTTGTCGCTGGAAACGGTTGGTTGTCGTTGATGAATCGCGTAGAGGGGAAAAAAACCGCATTCGTTTCCTCCCTTCGGAGGAGTAAGCGAACGAATCGTCCGATCGCTCGATTCCGATTCGATTCGATTCGATTTAGCAAAGCGTCGAGATTGCCGGGGAAAAGAAGGGAGCGGCCTTCTCGCTCGAGGCCAAATCTCAAACGATTTTCTCGTCCAAGAGCGCACGAAAGCGAGTTTCCTAGTGTGCAATAAGGTCGAACGAGTCGTGCGCGCAGAGACGCGGAACTGAGCAAAGTGAGGGAGTCTCGGCTGGCCTTTGAATTCCTCCTTGGAGTTGCGGGCGAATTTTAGAACGAATATTGTACCAAGGTGTTTGCGTGACCATCGGACCATCGAAGACCAATCGATAAGCTAATAAAAATGCACTCGCGAGTCGATGCATCGCCTATCGAGGTCGTTCCGTCGAATTAAATTCGGGAATCAAATCGAATTTCCCTCTTGGATCGCGCGAGATTTACTGTCCTTGTGTGTTCGCTTGGCGTGTCGAAATTACCAAAAACGACTGGACAAACCGATAAAACTGCGCTCGTTAGTCGATGCTTTCCCTGGTAACGACGTTTCTTCGAATTAAAGAGCTCATTCCGTCGTATTAAATCTGGGAACAAAATCGAATTTTCCTCTTGGATCGAATCGAAAACGAATCGACGAACTGATAAAAATAAATAAGTCTAAATATGTCTAAGTAAAAATAAATAATTTAAAGAATAATAAGATAATAAAAAAGTCGTTTGATTTTTTGTTACGAAGGAACGTTGTCTTTTATGGTTTTTTTTGTTGTTGTTTTTATGAAAAACTGTTGAGAAAAAACGAAATTATTTTCCGAACAACCCGATCCTTCGATTTTCTCGAGCGAACTTCCTTCGAATTAAATCGGAAAATTAAATTCTAATTCGAAACACGCTCGCGCGAAGAAGCAGCCTCGTTCGAGCGATTTCTCCACCCGGAACGACGAAACGCGCACGATCGTGGAGAGGCGCACGACCGGTTCGCGACAAAGAGTCGTGATGGTACGCGAGGCTCGTCACGGTAAAACGAGTAAATTAATTCGATGGCTGCAGTGCGTTTCGTTGTGATCGTGACCGGACAGCGTGGAACGCGTATCGCCGCGGATGCAAATAGGTTAAACGGTGCGCGTAAATTAGCGCATTTCCCTCCTATACTCGTCTATAATTTGTATATAATATGCAATCGTATGGTGGCGCGATAGTAGCGGGGTATAGGAGGACTGGTCCAGCCTCGTACCTGCCACCACGACGCGCGTCCATCTTGAATCTCATCCTCCGAACAAGATTTTCACTCGTTTGGAGAGTCTATCGTCGGTGACGACT
>JAITYT010000622.1:3839714-3852909 GCA_025433975.1 Liostenogaster flavolineata | reverse complement strand
AGAGAGAGAGAGAGAGAGAGAGGGAGAAAGAGAAAAAGAGCCATCGACAAGAATAGAGTAAGAAAGAGATCGTCGTTTTCATCGATATCTTCGCGGGATTCTCAAGGCTGCCAAAGTTTCCCTCCCGTAGTCGGCATCGACCCCCAAATTATACGAAAAGAAATACCCGATCGAGCGGATAAATAATTAAGCAGGCCGAACGACGTG
This sequence comes from Liostenogaster flavolineata, assembly GCA_025433975.1. NCBI lineage: Eukaryota > Metazoa > Arthropoda > Insecta > Hymenoptera > Vespidae > Liostenogaster > Liostenogaster flavolineata. The sequence goes on along the minus strand of JAITYT010000622.1, from coordinate 3,852,702 downwards.
ACCGGAATGCGTCGGTCGATACACAGCCGCGACGTCTCGTACGTGCGATTTTAAGACGGCGAGTCACGAACCATCGAGGATTCGTCGACTGAATCGGAATTGCCGCGAGGGATCGACGATCCCAGCCGCAGGATCGCGGAATCGCGTTCGATAAACCAAACCCTAATGACGAGTACTTAAGGCGTGATAAACTGTGCGATTCGCTCCTCGTCGTATCGTGACGCATCTATCGATCGATCGATCGAATCGAATCGATGGGTTCTTGTTCGTCTCCACGTTAAGTCGTTCTCGGAAGATCGATCCGACCTTTTATGGACGTTACGAAGTAAAGCAAGGCGACGGGACGCCATCGGTGCGATCGACAGTCGACGAAGACATTTTTCGTCTTATCGAGCCTTCGTTTCGAGCCATCGCACCGTCTGGATTTTATCGATAATTTTACCTTTGTCTTTTTCTTTTTTCTCCTTCTTACCTTCTTCTTCTTCTTCTTCTTCTCGTAAAGGTTAGAGCGAGTTATCGATTAGAATAACGAGGATCTTTCAAATTCGACGAAGATCCGAGCGAAAACCGCGCGACGGAGCGTTTTTATCGTTGGCCTCTTGTTTAAACGAGGAGACCAGCGTCGCATTCGAAATAGCCTCCTTAGCATAATTTTCAATCTCGAACGGTCGAAAAGAAAAGCGCGGAGAGACGCCAGATATACACGGTGGCTGGAGAAACTTTCCGCGCGATGTAACTTCCCGTGATATTCGAGTGGAAGAAAAGTAACAGTATTATTTTCTCGCGAGTGTCTAGCCGCTCGAGTTTACATTTTCTCGGCTCGTATTTAAATAAACTGTCGCGAAAAATATAAGGCGGTTATAAGCTTCCCGACGTCGACGACTTCCTCGCTGTAGTCGGGAGCGTCGAGATCCTAAGTGACTCGCCAAAAGTCGAAGAAAATCATTCCCGACGCGCCACAATTTCCGAACACGCGTTTTCTACGACCGGTGAGAGTCCGACGTAACCAATGAACGATGTCGAGTCGAGGGACTCCACCGAAGAGAAGTATAGCGACCTCGTTCGCGTAAAAATAGCTCCAGTTGTCTAGTTTCATCAATGGCAACGAGATTGGACGTCTACTCGCGTAATAATGCGTCGTTCTGCATTATCGATCAGCCGTGTCGCCTCCGTCCTTTTTCCTTCCTTTGAAGAGAACGTCGCGACTCGAGAGTAGCCTCTTCCTTCCGCGTGCGAACGAACCGAAAAACGTCCCTTTTTAACCCCTTGCGATCCAAATTAACTTTCCTCATTCTCAGTAGTCTGGTCTAAATTAATTTTTCAGTTGCATCAATTTATTGTCAATTTTAGCTGAGCGAAAGCTTTTAGCTTTAGCTAGCGATTTTAATCGAGTTTTCGTATATCTGTATGCTGTATAAATTAGAAAGTAAAATGAAATTTAAGTTAAGGAACTTTATCGATCATCTTTGTTATACGTTAGAAGAGATGCAAAGAAAGATGGTGCCGAGTCAGAGTCGACGTTGGACCTCAAAGGGTTAACACTTTAATGGCCGCACGTTTGCGCGGTCGAACGTCGCCAGGGGCCGGCAATATTTTTGAAGAATTAATTTCAAAAAACTTAATGCAAATTCACGAAATAATTCAACGTGTCCGAACATACGCGCGAAACAACAAAAACCAACGCAACTTTAACGATGCATTTAATACAACAAATGTTGTTCGTCCGCGTTTCTAATCGCATAGATGGAAATTAACTGCATTCCTTGAAAAAAATCTTTTCTTTTCTTCTCCCCTTTACCTTTCGATTACGACGCGCTTCTCGCGTAGAAGCAACGTCAACGTCTTAACACGACTTTGATGCCTTCTTGCGCGAACGATTCTCCTTGACTTATACGAGGAGAAAAGCTCGTTATAACGCGGACTTTTATAACGAGTCATCTCTTAGGATCGTACGTCGCGTCTCCTCTTCATTCCTAAAAGCGCAGAATCTTGGCGATTCGACTCTCGTCTCGAAAGATAAGATTCTCGAGTAAGAAGAGCATTTTTCAGTGGTGAACACGGTTATATCTCCTACGAATTTGGGGTCACGAGAGAGAGGGAGAGAGAGAAAGCGTGGAAACCCAGGGGAAAAATGTCAAAGAGAGAAAGAGATGGAAGGAGAGAGCAGCGAAGCGGTGTAGCGCCAAGAGAGTTTCAAGGACTCGCTGGTGGCGGCTCCTCTTCGCTTTACGAGAAAGGCAATCGTGCTGCTTGCTTGCGTTCGAGCGAGTGCACGCGCGTCGCTACGGAAGAAAGACAAAGCGAGTGCCGAGCATGTGCGCGCGTCAAAGCTAATGCAGAACAGCCGACGACGACGATGACGACGACGAGAGAGGCGGCATCGAACAACTTCGAAGTCGAAAAGTTTCGTGGTAACTTTACGGTTCGCCCGTGATACGGAGACCGTGAAGAAGTCGGATTTCGACTTCGATGCTCGATGCACGAGCCGCTGAGTGCTCGGAATCGTTCCGTCGTCGCTTCGCGCGGCAACAAAGCGACGCCACCGCTAAAACCGAGCGACGAACCGCGGATATGTCTGCAACGTCCGGTTCGGGGACCGCCTTTGAACGTCGTCGAGCTAACCCGGGTCTATCGGCGAACCGCGCGTCAAAGGAATCTCTCGGAAGGTGACGCTTAACCTCTCCTCATGCTAAATTCTTACGAAATTCCGTTTAAGACTCCTACGTTTTCGGAAAGACGCTCGAATTTCGTCCTTCCAGAGAACCGGCGCAAGAGGATGCTTTCGCGATTATTCTCTCTCTTTCTCTCGAATTGATCGAAGGACGAGTCGGTCGAATTTTAGAGCAGGATTCGAGCAAATGGCCGACTCGTTTCCTCTCGCTCTAGTGACACCAGTGGAGGTCACGGTTAACGGTCAATCGATGAATTTGATCGATTACGCGTACATATCCGCCATTTTGTAATGGAAACGTGCGTTAGGCGTCTTGCTCGTCGTTGAACGCGTGTCCGTCGTAGAATTTCGATATCCGATTATAATTTCGGATATTCAGCGCGCTCTGTGTCATAATTGTTGGTCTTAGGTCCCTCAAAGCCGTATGCCCATAGGCTGTGTAAATCCGTTATCCGTATGTAAAAGCGGCTACCGTATGGTAAGCCTTCGTACATGTATACGTTACGCAACGTTCCACTAACGCGATCAGAGGAGAAACGAGGGGCAGTAATATAACGGGTTTTGCGTAAACGTGCAAAACGAACGGACAAAACGGAATTCTTGCGTTTGACGTTAATGCCTCGATTATGCGTCTTCGCGAAAAAAGAAAACGGAAATTTTCGACAACATTAAAAGACGTCTAAATAATGATACGATCGATGACCGATGATATAAATAAAGTAATATTTTATTCCGCGACACACACACACACACACGCACACACACGCACACTCTCGATGTTCAGATCGGATATTCGAAAAGGAATTATCAGATAAATCTCGAAGAAAATCGAATAATCGCGAAGCCCATCTTTTGAGCGCGTTAAAGTGCAATACCAAAACGATCGACGACAGATTCGAATGTCGCTTCTGGAACACGTCGATCGAATGGCACGCGAAGACGCTTTGATATCCGCATACCTGCTATGCGAACGGAAAGATCGTTAAATCCGATATGTCAGATGGTATGGAGTGGGTTCGATGGACGATCGTCTCGTAAGAAAGTAGACCGCGCACGTCTAAGAACTCTCGCGACGAACAACGTTGTTTTCACTGTTTTGCCACTGTTTCATCCGGGAAATTTTCAGGGCCGATTTTTAGGTCGATAGTCCCGCGTTCCGTTCATTTCGCATTCCAACTCAAGAGGAAGAAAGATGAGAAAAATCGCGAAATTTTACAACCAGTCATAAATCCATAAGACGTAGGAAGCAACACCTGTTCGAGCAGAGATAAATTCACGCAGGAATTTAAAGTATTCGCGTCTTAGTTCCGCCCGCGTCTAACCCGAGATACGAAAGTTTCGTTTCTCAGCGTCGTGAAACGCTGTTCGACGGTGGACGAACTGCCGCGACATCCCACGTAACAAGTCCCACGGATTTCGCAAGAATTTCCATGTCCCTCGTAAGCTATTTCGGAGTCGTTGAGATTCGTCTATCCCACGTTAATCGCGTCACGAAAGCATGGAAGCCCCCGCGCGAGAGCGGACCAAATAACGAGAGGCTGGCGAACCAACGGGCAACGCGCGCGTTATTTCCACGGCGCTCCGTCCCTAATTTTCGAAATTCTAAACGGCGTTATCTCTCCTCGTTCTTGGCGTTGGCGCTAATATGCGGACCGCAGAGACGCGCGGAGACGAGAGGATAGGCGAGAGGATGGGAGGAGGAAAGGCGCTCGTCGGTCCAGAGCGCGCTCCGCTCTTGGCAGGCGGCAGCGACAGCAGAAGCATCCATCGGTCGTGCTGAAATTTCTCGTTGCGAACGCGTTGTAGGATGGAAAAGGGGGTGGAGGAGAAGAAAGAGGAGGAAGAGGAGGAGAAGACCGCCTGCGATGGACGGCAAGGGTGTGGACGCGGTGGACGAGACGGTTGCCACGGGAATGCCGGAAGTTAATTCGCGGAATGGCGGTGCACGCGCTGACACTCCTTCTCGTCGCGAGATGAAATTACTTCTGGCTTGGACGTAGAGGCGATCGCGAGAGCGCCACGACAACGACGACGTTGCGTTTCGTGGTCGAAGCCACGGATGGCTGCGTTCATTTCGATTCTTTTCGGTTTTAGGCAAGCGGAGAGGAGTTTCTCTTGCCAAAGACGCGCGTTCACGAGTTAAAATTACTTCTGACTTGGACGTAGGAACGTAACTACGAAGAGGAGTTTGCGTTTCATGGTCGAAGCCGCGTATTGTTGCGTTCGTATCGATTCCTTCGATTTTTAGGCGAATAGAGAGTTTTTCTTGCCAATGACGCGTGTCGACGGGTTAAGGTTACTCGTAACTTGGGTATAAGAGCACAACTGCGAAGAGGATTTTGCGTTTTATGGTCGGAGCCACGAATGACTCCATTCGTTTCGATTGCCAGTGTCTTTCTCACTAGAGACGCGCGTTGGTGGGGTAAAATTACTTCCGACTTGGACGTAAGAACGCAACTACGAAGAGGACTTTGCGTTTGATGGTCGAAGCCACGTATCGTTGCGTAGAGAGGAATTTTTCTCGTCAAGGACGCGCGTTGACGGGTTAAACTCGCTTCTGAGTCCTACGAATAGGACGTTACGTTCATATTCATTTTTCCTATTTTAAGCGAACGAAGAGCAGTTCTTTCCTTTTAGGCGCGCGTCGATAGGTGGTTTCCATTTGGACGTTATTGCTTTCAAGAAAGTCCACCTATCCGTGTATATATAGATACGTGCGTATGGTACGGGACGCGCCGAAATGAGCGGTGCATACGCCAGAACCGGCTGATTCAGCGCGATAAAATGAGTCAAAGTTTAGCAAGCTGGCCTTTCCTCGTGCGTGGATTTCTCTAGTGCGGAGAGATTCGCGGAACGAGAGCTTCGAGGAAGCAAGTCGACAGTTACGAATCGGTCCTTTGTAAATTTGCATCACGGAGGAGCGAGGAAGTAGTGCAGGAACGTACATGGTCGGACTTTCGTAATCGGAATTGGAATTTTCGTGAAAGATTTGCTCGTTCCATTGGCATTGATCTATCGAATCTATTCGACTCGACTCAGTTTCCGACACAAGTTTCGACTTATTTACCGAAATCAATTCTCCAAAGAAATATTTCTAGAATTCTCGTAGTTTCGTTGGAATCGTCGATCGTCCGCGTTCTTCTGGCGTTTCGAGCGAGGCGCGCAATTAATCGCCAGCATTCCGTCGACTCGAGCATCGTCAATCGAAGCGAATGACGGACAAAGACCGACGATGGATTTCGTCGACTGCTTTCGGGATAAGCGCGACTCGCGAGAATCTCGGTAACCGACCCTCGTGATTTTCGCATTTACAAAACTTTCGAACTGCCGGAGGTGCACGGGGCGTCGCTACCGTGTAATTCTCCAAGTTTTTAAGCCGAGGGCGCCCTAAATCCCGGCGTTACAGTTTCCGACGGCGCCTTTCCCGTAATAAGGTTTTGAGTACCCTCCGTGCGGCCGCGCACACCGCCGACTACGTGTATCTACGCGTCTACGTGGTCGTCGTCTTCGTGGCTGCCGTCGTCGCCCTGTTATTCGGTCGGATTTGTCGTCCTCTCCGCGTTCGGAGGAAGACGAGCGAAGCTCCAAGCCAGCCGCGCTCCCTCGCTCCGTATCAAACCAGACGACGAACTTCCAAAAGTTTCGAAATAACGCGTCCAGTGTGTTTAATGCGCGCATCCTTCCTGCCAGCGTTATCGCGACGCGCTTCGACCTTCCAGCGATTAATCGACTTTACCATACGCATCGAAGTTACTCCAGTCCGTCTCCACGAGGACTTTTCGGTCTTTGCCTTTTTTTTAACGCGTTATTTTAACTTCTCTTTTATCACGGAGCGCAGGAGGAATAAAAATCGCATAGAGAGGTACGACAACGATAAGAGAGATTGAAAAGTTTTCATGAAATTTTTGCGGATAATTTCTACCGTAGAGTAGAGAGAATTAACTCTAAAAAAAATTAAGCTTTACCTCGACGCGCTATGCGTGCCGTTGTCTCTTCAAAAGTAAAATGGAGATTGCCCGCAATGTCCCGGAGATTTTTATGAAACTTTCCAGACAGCGCGTTTTACTCATTTTTCACGGTTCCGTTACATCGAAACACCGAAAGTACGCGTTACCCCGACTGCGAACGTATTTTCATTTTTTCCCGTTGTAACGGGAGGCTTGGTCGCGTCCTACCTACCTACCGCAACGGCTAATTTTACGGTATAATTTTATCCACGGGGCGCGGTACGAGTGTGCGAGCGTTACCTCGAGGGAAGAACGAACATTCGTATTACGGCGCGCGCGTGTTTGTCCAATCGAACGAAATTTTAAAGCATCCAACGGTACGTCGATCCATTTAATCTTCAGTTTCTATCAATTTTTCTACGAGTTTACCGAGCTCGTCGAAACGTTCCATTTCTTTCCCTCCACGAGATTATCCCTCGCAACGACGAAACCTCGTCGACCGCGAGATTCTTCCTCGAGTTTCACAACGTTATCGTAAAAACGTCGAACGCTTTCTCCGTGCCGAAATATCCGTTAATTGCGCGTCTATTTACGCTCGAAGACGACGCAAACTTAATAAGTACTTAATGGCGTAGTTGGATACATTCGCTTAAGACGAAAATCTATGCTTCCACGAAATTACCCCTTGACGATGATGCAAGCCGTTCGAGGGAAGCCAGGAGCTAAGGAAATAATGCGAGAAGTTTGAAAATTCTTCGGGATTGTTTAACGCACGGGACGCGTCCCACGCGTATACCTATATCACGGTGAGAGCAACGCTCTACATCCAAATATGGCGTTTGAAACGGCTGCGAACTTAATAAAGCGCTATATCATAACGGCGTGTGCACGATGCGCGTTCGGACGCGATGGAAATCCACGCGCTTACAGCGTCGCTCGACGACGATAAAAGTCCGCAGCATTTACGGCGCAGTGATCTCCGATAATCGTGAAATTTCAAATGGGAGCACCGCGCCGCATCCCTCCCATCCGGGAATCGACAAATTCGAATGAAGGCGACCGATTGGATCGATCATCGTGAATCATTCATTATGATTTCCATCGGTATTGACGCGGTAATTAGGGTTTTTGTGTCTCGATATTGGTTTTCTCATTAACTCTCTATCTCGTCGTGTTGCCTCGAGGCAGCAAGCCGGATAAACACGATCGACCGAGTTTCCCTATCGGAAACACAACAATTTTAAATATTCCCTAAGTAACGTCGTAGTGGTGCGTAATCGTGGAACGGCGCGAGATTAAATAGCGTCGGCCATTGTCCAAATTATCCGCATGTTATAAAAATAAAAGGCGATTGGCGGAATTTAATTGAAAGGCGTCGAATTTACGCCCGGGCAAATAATTAGCGTTTGATAATCGGGGCAACGATCGGAGACGCGAGAAAATCGTCGAAGACTGAACGAAAATTTCGTGAAAAGGAAGTACGGATGATCCTGATACTCGCATCGAGATCCAAGCCAGGAATTACCCACGTCCCTCTCGAGTGTTGATTTTCCTTCCGAAAGGTTCCGTGACGAATTCGTGTTTCCTCGAGGATTCGTTTTTTCAGGAGCGCGTCGCGTCCGGACAGGAAACACGGAGAGACTTTTAACGGTCTAGCGGCGTGGACCCTCAAAAAGACGAGTCGACGGACCAGTCTCGGGCTGACCTCCGAGACCGTCAGCCCGACAAGGTCATCGTCGTCTCCTCCGCCAGGCAAGAACACCGAAAAGCACATGGAGTCGAGACAATGAAGCCCCTATTGGGACGAACGTCCGTCCGGAGACGCGCGTACGTGCGTTTGGACCTAAGAGGCTCGAAAAAGGCGAGGAGAGAAAAAAATGATCGGATAAGCGCGTTCCGATGTTAACCACCAGACGATAAGAAAAAAATCTCTCGTCGCTGTCCCTTAAAACGCCATAATCTTTTACAGAATTGCGTTGGTGGCGGTGAAGCGCGAACGTTCCAATAGAAATTTTGAATATCGCTCCGCTTCGAGTTCGATCGACTTTGTCGAAGTGGAGCCATGAAAGGTGAGACATCGCGATTGAAATTTGAATTCTGAACGTTAACACGTCGAGGACGGCACTCTGGTCGCTTAACGCGCTTTTGAAATTTCGACATACATTTATTTCGTTAATATTGTCGTATCGCCATGTCATTGACATTGTCATTTGTCATAAGAATATGCAAGGCTTCGTTATCTCGGTAACGCAAGAAGGTAATCAATTTATTTTCCATTTCTCGAGTCGTCGAAATGCGCACGTGAGAAAACAATAAAACGAGATTACCCGTCCTCGATGTGTTAACCGGAAGTATAACGTACTGACGTTGTTCGCACAGGGTCGAATTCGCTCGATCGCAGTGATTCTCGACAAAATTTTCATTCTATCGTCGGAATGAAGATGATCGTTAGAAAATATTCCTTCCTTTCGTGCTCCTCTTTCACATCGTACGTCTTACTTTGGTTGCTCACTCGTTCATCCGTTCGTCCATTCGTTCACTCACTCATGCAATATCGGACGGATAAATATTCAATGTCGGTTGGAAAGAGACGAACGGCAAACTTTATCGACGCGTGTTTTATACGCGGCGTTTCGCGCAGAATGCAGGAGCGCACGGCTCCTCCGTAGCCTCGGCCTTAAGTTCGAGGTAGACTCGAAGCGTACGTGACCGTATTAAAGCTTAAGCTTGTGCATATATGTATAAACGTAAGACGCGTACGTGTGGAGAGGCCCACGTTGGTCGCTCTTACACGGCGGCGGTAACGACGCGTTGAAATTTTACTTACGAGAAATTACGAAGTTGAAACGACTCGCCATCATCCACTCCCAAGGGAATATCAATTATTATCAGAGTCAACAACGCGTACCGATCTTTCCTTTCTCTTTCCTTCTTTTTTCTTTTGCCGACTACCTGCTGTCGTCATTCGATTTTCGCTTACGAGAGAGAGAGAGATTCAGCGAGCAAAGAGAAGACTTTAATTGCGTTTAATTAAGGCGCGAATGTCTCCAGTGCTTTTTTATTTCTTTTTTGATGCTCTCTTACGTACTAAAAATACGAAGGTAAAAATACGAGCATCGAAAAGCCGCCGATGATATCGTAGAATTATCGAGGCAGGGGTTTCATTTGATTCACCAACGGCATTCCTTAAAATCATTTTACGATGGAATCCTCCTGATCGAAGTTTTGATCGGGCAGTCGTTAGATTACTTCTGGCAGATCGATCGTCGATAAGTGATGCGAACTCTCATCTAACTTTCGCGAATAGAGCGAAAAAACGATTGGATCGAATCGTAGAGCACGTACGCGTCGACTCGCTTTCGGGTCGCTCGTTACTTCTGGTCGATCGACCAAAACGGATTGGCAAGAACCTGTCCTCGAGTACTCGGCTCGAACGAAGGAAAAACCAAACCGGTAACCGAAGACGACCGGTAGAGCTCGGTTACGTACCGCGGAGGCGAAGGCAACTCGACGAGATCGCAATTGCGAAGGAGCGACGATCCGTTGCGTTTTTACGTCCAAGTTGAATTTTTTCTCTCCCACCTGACTTTAATTTTATATTTTCCATTCTTGCATGGACGCACGCAACGAATTTTACGGACGGCGAATAATCTTATATAATCGTTATCTCTTCGAAACAATTTTAAATAGAAAATTTACTTCGCGAGTCGTCCGAGAATTCCAAGCAACCTTTTCTCTCATTCAACGCGATCGTCGAGCCAGCAAAGTACTACTTAAACGTACTTCGACAACCTCGATCCACATACGCGCGTATACGCGTTCGCGTACACGGTGTCTCGCTCGACTGGAAACGGTAAGATATCTCTTGAAAGAGAGATCGAAGCACGTGATCGAAGTTATCAAAGAAATCTTCGTGCAAAAATTAATTGCTACCAAGGGGGAGAGGGGTATTATGTGGTTCGATTAATTTATTCGTAAGTATGAGAATGGCTGGGATATCAAAGTCAAGTTAATTTCTTCGAACGAGCTACCGTATCTTTTTATTTGCAATATAATTGCGTTAGTTAAGTCGAATACAATGGCTTATCGCGCGATATTATTCCGTGCGAAGAAAATTATAATTAATTATACTACATAAATTAGACGAACGCACGCAGAGACACGCTTGTAAGCGTAGAGTTGTATGTGTGTGTGTCTCCCATACGTATACGTGTATACGTAATGCCTATCGGAATGCGTCGAGGCACGACATCGACAGCTCCGTGTTTATGCCTTGGAAGAACGACGCGGATTTGTTTTTATTATTTCGACCGGGTCCTAGGTGATTTTCTGGTATTGCGCTACGTCAGTTCGTCGTCGAACCGAGAGCCTCCGTGGAATAATACGTCGCAGTTGAATCCTACTTTTCGTGTCATGGTACGCGTTTCATCGTTATCTTCGTTCATGCGAGCGATCGCGGGTAAAGTGCAAGGAAGCATCGTCTGATCATAGACACGCATCGTCGAAGCAATTTTGAATTGTCTCTACGCTTGAACTTCGATCTGCTTTACGTCACGTTACACCTTTCATCGCGATTTCGTTTTGTATTTACACGACTTTTGAACGAAACTGCCCTAATCTCGTTTTTCCGGTCTCCATTCCAGCGACGCATATCGCGCAATTGGAACGATTAAGGTACCATAAGGTATGAGAGGTAATTACAGTCGATCGGAACACTCACCATTTGGACATGATTTGGACGCCTGTCGACTGGAAAAATGTTTTTACAACGAACCATTTATTTATTAGATCGTGAAAGGTGAGATTTGTGGATAAGCTACAAATTTCTACAAATTAACCACGAATAGCTGAAGTAACTGGATGTAATTTGATATATTATATATATACAGTATAAAAATGTGTTATATTGGATCTTCAAGGGTGAAATTTATGGAAAAGCTACAAATTTCTACAAATTAACTACAAATAACCGAAATAACTAAATAAAATTTGTAGTTAATTTGTAGAATCCTTGACGACTCATATCAAATTTTTGTTACGAACATTTTGTGGACGACTTTGATCTCTTCCTCCTTCCCTCTTTTCCTCTCTCTCACTCTCTAGATATTGCACCGTTTCCAGTTAAACGACACCCTGTATACGCGTAGAGACGCACACATGCGACCTATGCTAACGCGTCTAACCATTGCGACATTTCCTTTCACGACGTTTACGATCCTCCATGGCGTGATCTCCCAGCTATGCTGAACCCCGACGATGACCAATAATCATCGTAGTTGTCGTCGTCATTGGCATTTCCGTGATCGCGATACCGGTCTTATCGTCGTGCGACCTTCGCTGGTAGTAGCCTAGCTCGGTCGTTCTCTCGAGAGGTCTGCTTCGATTTCTCCCTCGAATTCGCACGAAAAACCTCACGGTTATCTAATTTTAGACATCGCGATGTACATGGCCGGTTGTCCGCGCGACCGAGAGATTGCCGTGTCGTTCGTTCCGGCACGTATCTGATTTAGCGATGCGACGTGTCCCATTGGATCCACGTGGGTCACATTGCCGCGTCAATGATACGTGGCTTGTAAGACAACTAGTAAGACGCGTCGATCGTCTCTTTATCAATAGAAATTTAATATAATTATATATATAATGCGTAATATAATGTAATAATTATACACGATGCGTCGACACGTTTTCGTCCATTTCTCTCTTTCTATCGCGTTGATCGAGCTTGACCCCTTTCCTCTCAAGCTGTACGAAATTTTCGTTCGTTCCGTCAGGTCGTCGAGGATGAAATTTGTAACAAAGTTGTAAGATAATTTACAAATTTCATCCTTGCCGATCTATCACAATCGAATACGCTTCTTAAAATTACACTTTACTTTTCTTTTTGATACGGATTCTCGCAGTTTTTTTTATGAAAAAATATTGTTATTTATGTTCTTCGTTACTCGTTAATTTGCACGCCGAAGATAAGGTAATTAAAATTGACCGACGAGCAAGACATTGATCTTACATTCGGGAGCAGCAAGGAAAGCTAGATCGCGTTCGAAGTCGATGAATTCGCCGTCGAGTGACCTAGAGAAGGCGCAGCTCCCGTACGAACACCCGTACGTACTCGTACTCGCACGGTTACATGGATCCGAGTTCTATTTGCCACCGTTACGCCGTGTGTATCGATAAGTCGTAGGAGCGATCGCGTCCCTCGAGCGCAGTTCGCATCTTGGACGAATCGACGCGTCCTTAGCACGTAACCGATAGGTCTGCATACGTCGCGAACGCATACAGAGCCTGTCCCGCATCCGCGCACGGATAGACGAGTGGTACTTCGCACGTGTGGCCAATCGCGATAACTCGAGTGCCGCTTGCGGGGTGTTCG
>JAITYT010000622.1:3825485-3839605 GCA_025433975.1 Liostenogaster flavolineata | reverse complement strand
GAGAGAGAGAGAGAATACAAACGAGAGAACGAACAGCAGAGAAAGAGTTATCGTCGGGAATGAACGAAGCAGGATGTCGACTATATCTACGCCCCCGAGCGAATTCTCCAGACAAAGCCGGCAAACCGCAATCGGCCCAGATGCGCGTGCACGTATTGTGCCGCCGCCGCCGCCGCCTGTCCTAAAATAATTTATCTCCCCGTTGGGACACGCTTTAGCAACGAGAGTGATAATGCCGTGCTTTCTGCGATCACGATCGCCTCCTTCCCTCCGTGGTAACCCTTTCACGTCTCCTCGTCTTGCTGGCAACGCGCTACGACCATCGTCGTACCGACGACGTCCGTTTATCGGCTTATCGATGTTATCGAGCGCCATGTCGGAATCACGAAGCCGATAAAAGATATTTGGGCCGATGTATCACTGCGTTCGCAAAAGTAGAGAGGCCTGCGAAACGCGAGGGAGCGAAGAAACGAAAGCAGCAACTGGAGGAATTGAATCGTAAATCCACGAGCGTATTATAAGCAGGGAAAAATTTCGAGGAAATACGCCGTCCGAGCGTCGAAATTGGCAAGATTTCGAGGCGATCCTCGCCGTAACGAATCGCTTTGCGCGTTTCCTAATTTGATAATTGCCAGGCGGTCCTGGTGATAATTTGGAGCGCGTCGCTGCATCGCGCGCGAAACCACGCGAGAAAAGCGAAACGGAATTCGCATTCCACGCCAAGATTTTCTCGTGACGACGGCATAACGTCGTTCGGAACGGAGAGAAAAAAAAGGGAGGAAAGGAATATCGCGTATCGTTGGATCAACGTCCAAGGTACGAGATTTAATTAAAGGCGAGCGTTTTGCTCTCGATGTCGCTCGAATAACTCGACGATTTTATTTTTTATCGCGCGCGTGCGCCAACTTCCGCCAAATTCTCCGACTCGTAGAGCACGCGGATTAACCGAACTTCGAAATGCGGAGGCGTAGGCGCGAATTTCTAACGATCCTCCAAGTTTCTTCGTTTATCTCTTTCTCTCTCGCGTCGAGAGAAGACGAACGACTTCTCGCGTTTAAATTCGCGACTCTCCGGGAAACTTGCCGGAAGGCCTTTCGTTCGTCGGTTAATTCGAAAAGGCGATTTATCAAAGGCTGCAACGTCGGTTCCAAGAGTCTCGAGGACGAAATCGCTCGAAAATTCGTACCATCGCAGCGGACCGAAACGACGAGGAGCAAAGCGACGATTATTTTCGGATAATTTTTTAAACCTACTCGTGACGTTTCGTCGGTCATTCTTCTTCGATCGAAGTTAAATCGCGTACCGCGTTTCGAGTCGTTCGTCGTTCGCCAGCGACGCGACGGTAACGACGTGACGTCACTTCCGTGAAAAAAAAGAGAGAAAAAGAAACATGAAGGAGAATCGATGAGTGAACGGTGGCGTTCTATTTTTTGTTGTTTCTATGCAGCGTGCGGAAAGTAACGTCGTACTAGTAAAAGTAAACGTACACGCGTTTATGTATGCGGACGCGCGCGTGTGCCCGTAACTTCGCGATATTCGATGTAACTCGATTTTGGACGCTCGATCGTTCTCCTCGTAAAATTGATTGCGTCGATTATTGTTTCTCCCTCCCACTCCCCGCCGTCCGCTCCTCTTTTTCTGTTCGATCATCAAATTATCGTCGTTCTTCGAATACGCTTCGCTAAATGGGTTTTATATGGACCAACGCTTCGTGAAACTAATTATATGGCGCTTCTCTTTCTCTCTCTCTCTCTCTCTTTCTCTTTCTCTTCCTCTTCTCGCGCTATCGATGGAGAACGCAAGGAGTTAATTCTCCGAAACCTTTCGATTAACTCGATTCCCGCGGCTTCAGCGAAAAATGTCCGATACGTCGTTCTCGCGCCTCTGACGCGCTCGACGCCCCCCTTTTTTACCCTTTCATAACGTTCGAAGCGCGCATTAAAAGCTAAAAAGGACTGTTTCCATTCTTTTTACGTAACGCATCGATTTTAGTAATCGCAGCTCGGGCGGTCGACTCGTATATTTTTTCTCTCGTTGATCGTCGACGTGGAAGAGACCTTAATCTCTTTCACGGTTTAAAAATCGTCCTCTCGTTAGGACAGTTCTCCCGTGTTTCGTATTTACTCGAGCTCGAGTCACGTCGTCGCGACTCGAACGAACGAGAGAAACGTTCCAGACGCTTCAGTGGAGCCGGACACCCGAGGGAGAAAAGAGGGAAGGAACGACCTTTCTGCTTTCTCGCAGGGCGAAGGGAGCACGAAACCCGCATGATTACACCGTGGCATTGGCGTCTCTGTGTAACGTCGACGTCGTCGTCGCCATCAGAGGAGGATTTGTCGTGGCCGAAGTTGTAATTCGTTGAAAGGGCCTATTGTGAATAAATTGAGCCGAAGAGCGAAAGACGAAGCCAGAAGGAGAGGGAAGAGAGGAGAGAGAGAGAGAGAGAGAATCCCGTGGACTTGGTCGACCGCGACTACGCCGAAGGCAGCACCGACACACCACCGTCATCGTCGTTTTGTACGCTCGAAATTCCCACCACGAAACTATTCTCCCTTCGCCTTCCCCGCGCTCTCATGCTACCGCTGCCACCGTTGTCGCCACCAGCTTCCCTCCTTTCCCCTCCTTGCCCATTTTCGAGCCATTCGGACACCACTGCCACGTAACCGTCAATTTATTAATCCAACTGCCGGTTGGAGCAACGACACGAATAAAAGACCCCGCGGAGGTGTGGCCGACCCGTTCTCGAGGATGACGCGTTGGAACGGCGCGTTTAACCATCGTCGTCGATCTCTCTCTCTTTACTCTCGATGGAGAGCGAGAGAGAAGGAGAACGAGAGAGATATCCCGTCGCGACGCGTTTTGCCGGCTAGACCCTCTCACGTATCTATACATAGTATATACTATACGTATACTATTCGTATAATATATAATATATAGCATAGTATATAGAAAATATTATTGAGTTGGCAACTATGTGATTGCGGATTTTAACTAACGATCCATAGGCAAAATCTCCAATCATTCAGTTGCCAACCAAATATATTCCATCTGCCGCGCTTCCCGTGATCTACGCGCCGCTTATCGTAACTACCGACAGGTGAAACGTGGAATAAAATAAAAGAAGACCGTAGGAAAGTAGTATAAGTAGACGGAAAAGTTCAGAATAAGAAGATAAATTGTCAATTATACCAAATTATAGTTATAGATAATAGCGAACATTAATCGTCGTTTCTTTCGTTCTCAGGTAAGATCGTAGATAGTAAAGTAATTGTAAAATAGTAAGGGCGTAAATAATTATTGTCAAAGAAAGGAAAACTCTCCGCTTTTGTTTACAGAGAAACATAACTTTGTTGACATTATCATCCCGAATAAAAATTGTCTTACATATGTATATATGTTATATATAGTCCTCGAGATATAGTTCCTCGATGACGTATCGCGCGTCGACACGAACGGGCTCGGAGCTTTCTTCGATCGAGTTATTACTCGTCGGCGATGGATCGAGCGGCTCGAGTGTGCGTGCTGGTTCGCTGGAAGAGCGTCGAAGACTTCCGTTTAGGCCTCTCTGGAGTTACTTTCGTCGCGACGCGGTCCCCAGGCTCTCGGTGCGATTTATGACGGTCACGCGGTAATACGTTGTCTTTTTTTGTACGAGTCTACTCGTCGCGTTTGTAAAATTTAAAAAAACGATTTTCTTCGGACGAAAGTTCGACGAATACGCGATTCCATCCGATTCGCGCGAAATACCTCGAGATGCTGGTTTTTATACGAGCAAAAATTTCTGCTTTTCGACATGGAAAATTTAAATTCTCGAGGATTCGATGCAACTTTTTTCCTTACGTATTCGCCATTGCCTTTTGTCTTTATTCGGACGATCTACTTATCAAAAATACGTTCGCCATTGTTTTCGACAGACGCGAGCACTTAAAGTGACGTTTTCACTGAATAATCGTGCCACGTTTCGCAAAGCTTGCAACTCTATATGCGACACGTGCGCTTCGGAACTCGCGCGAGTTTCCTCGGGATTAAAACTCGTTATGTTTTGAACTTCGTGTGGGAATTAGCAATTTTGATAAGACTTTCTCTTTCTCGCTCTTACTCTTTCTTTCCCTTCTGTTTTCCTTCCTTATATTGTCTTATTCAATCCAGTAACGCGAGACATATCTCTTCAAAACGATTTCCACGAATAAATTGATCATCGATGTCCAATTCGTTTTCCTTTCAACTCCAGCATCCGACGACCCATCAGAAACATTACATCGATACTTAGGTCGAAAGAAGAAAGGAAAAACCGCGAGGCTTCATCGAAGGTATCGAAGCTAATGTAAAACTCGTCCTTGGCAAACGGTCGCGCCACTCGTTTCAGCGAACGATGGATTTGCGGCGATCACGCAGCCTTAATTTCGGAAACGCTCGTGTCGCGATTTGGACGAGCCGTGGCGAGTCGATAATCGCGTCCGAGGGAGGAACAATAGCAGAAACGCGTCGTATCCAGCGGCGTATGGTGCGAGTCGCTTCCGTCGTCATCGGCGTCGTCGTTATCGTCGTTATCGCGGTGGTGGACATTTTTATCGTTTAAACCGAGCATGTTATTTTCCGGTTCCGATTGTTAGGTTTATACGCTTCGCCGAGTGTAATTACAACGATAACCACAGTTATAACCACCGGCACAACGGTAGGATAAAATATTAAAAGCTTGCGGTAGCCGTCGTTATTTCGTCGATTTATATTAATGAACGTGCTCGCACCAGCTACAACCAGTCGCTTTCGGTTGGATTGGCCGGATGGTCTCATGCTCGGTCGCTCGCTTGGTCGGTTGCTCGGTAGGCGGTTGCGCGACTTTTTCGCTAACCGGGTTACCGTTGAAAACGAAACGTTCGTTCTATCGAGCTTGCGAGATTCTACTCCGAGCGAAAGACCGTTTTGTGTCTCGTCCTCGATTCGATGGCGATCAAGGATTAGAAAATGTAATTTCTTTCGTTTGTCAATCGAACGAAATCTTAAGATTTCATCTTACGATTTCGACGTACGAAACGACGATAATTTAGGTATCGTCGATAGAAAGTAAATTTCACCTCGCGTCACTGATGTTATAAATAAAAAAAGTAGCGAACAGTCGCTGTGCCTGTAATACGATTATTTTATATTTCTAACGAACAGGCGGTGTAATATCGACGATTTCTACAACGTTGTTCGTCGAGGAAGAAAACGATTTCAAGGGACATGAAAATCCGCGTGATCGAGGACAAGAGCCAATGAATTCGGGTCGTCGACCTCTCGGCGAATTACCGATCGACGCGAATTTACTAACTAACGTGGAAAATTTGAGAAAACTCGAGATCGATCACGATTTATCACGACGATGACGACGTTCCTCGCTTGCTACGGGCGAACCCTTCCCTTCAGCCGGAAGCGGCGCATGCCGGAAGTCGGCCTAGGTTCGATCGAATGCATGAGAACGAATTGGTGGATCCTATCGCTTGGTCGATCGTCGCGACGCAGCCGACGAGTCGAGACGTGTCCAGCGCGTTGAAACGCGCCCACGCGTGCTCCGACGAAGCGGAGAGCAAAACGACGCGTAGAATCGTGCCACGCGGGAGAGCGGAGTAAGATTCACGATGATAATAAGAGGAGATCTCGTCTCTCGAGATTGATTCACCTTGCTCCAAGCTTCTCTTGAACTTCGTTCGTGTCGTTCCTCGTATTATCGATTTTTAGTTGCGTCTTCCAAATTGCGAGGATGCATTTTTTTTTTTAATTACGACCGTCGGTAGCAAACAACAATTTTTACTCATTTTCGAGTCTCATGGTCGGATAAGTAACGTACTAGGTTGTTCGGGAAATCATTTCGTTTTTGACTCGAAAATGAAAAAACGTTATTTTTTATGTTTTTTTGTCTTTATCTTGTTTTTATAAAAAAAAACTGTTGGGAAAAACGAAATGAATTTTCGAACAACCCACTGTAATATTATCCGTGCGTACGCAAAGAGGACATCTTCGCAAATGTAATTCTTGTATTTTTAAATAAAAGCATTTTTAAGTTAAGACGACGGAATAAAGTCGTTTCGATAAGAAGGATCGTTGGAAGTAGCCGCGACGTCCTTGATCGTTTTCGTGTTCCGCGAGTAATCAGAGGAGTCGAGAGGAGGCGATCCCGACTTCGACGAGAACGAGTCGCGAAGCACGGTTAAAAAGGTCTATGGGAGGAGAAGGAAGCCCGTAACAAAGGCGCGAAGCGAGCCTCGAGTCGCGCTTGTAAATGGAATTAACGAGCCGTTGCGATGGAATTATAAGTGCGACGCCCGCTGCCTGAATCTGATTCGATTAGGAAGTGTTTTTCGTTGGTCGATGTCGACGACGACGACGACGACGACGACGACGACGACGACGACGACGTATCTCCCGTTGTCGTGACCGCAAGGAGAATTCGCACGAACCGGTTTTGAAGAGTTTTTTCGACGCGCCGAATACGACTCCAAAGTCGGAGGTTCGATTTCACCTTGCGTTTCGGAGTAACAGCCTAATTTAGTCTAACAACGATAATTCATCAAAGTTAAAAATCAATTTTTTATTTTTAATTTTTAATTTAGAAATTTAGTTAAAAATTAGTTAAAAGATTAGTTAATTATCTATCGGTTCTCCTGGACTAATCGCGCTTCGGTGCCAATTATGACGCACATTTTCTTTATCGGAATAGTCATTACGATGATCCGACAAATGGAGAAGACGTAATTGAAATTTTTACTAAAATCGGAAATTTTTTAAGTCTCGAGATATAGGGAAAAATCACAAGTTCAAATATTCCATCGAACGAAGCACTTGTCCTGGCTATCGCGCGATCATGAACGTAGCCAGTTGAATCGCCGTCGACCACTCGTCTTTTTATTGAAATCGATCATCTCGACGTGACCCTAGCTTCTACGACGCGTACGAAGATGATTCTGATCGAGGATAACGATCGACCTATCCTCGAATAGAGCAGAGAATAGAGGATAGGCGCTTCCTTGCGTTGTACAAAATTACCGTGCCGTTCGATAGACTAGACACCGGTAGATTTCAACAGTGCGCAATTAATCATCGAGATTTATCGGAGAAGTTTCCACGGTGCGATCGCTGTAACGCGCGAGTAATTTCAGTCCCCTATGCGAGTTTAACGTGGTATTCTCTCTCTCTCTCTCTCTATGTTCTGTTTCTCTTCCCGTGGTGCTGGTCTGGAGATGAACGCCCCTTAAAGCGTCGATCCCGTTGGCTCGGATCAGAGACGAGAGATCGTGTATAGGAAACAGAGACCGTCCGGTTAGCAATCGAGAAACGTAGACCGTCTAAGCGTTAACCCGATTGCTGACCCTAAGGAATCGTGTCTGCTTTGAGTTCACGCGCTCGACGGTAACGATCGAATCGATCCGATCTCGTGCGTAGGAACGTCGATACCACGGCGAGCTATCGATCATTCGTTGGTCCTTTCGAATTTTAACCCCTCAAGCCCGGAGAACATTTAAATACAGACTAACGCGTAGACAAATACTTCATTACTAATGCAACGACAATCGCTATTGTTTAACGATGAACTTTGGTATAACTTCGTTATAAATACATCACATTTGATTCCTCGAAAAGCGCATTAAATCGTAACGTGAGAAATCGGTGCACGGCATGTAGGACACCTCCATGAGAAGTTTAAAGAGGTCGATGCAGTGCACGTAGGACGGCGTTAAGGCAAAGTCCTCTATCTCTCCAAAGTCCAACGCGTCTTCCTCGTTTTCCTTAATTATTTTCCTCAAATTTTTCCTATTAATTTCCTCGTAAACTCTCTTCCGAACTCTCGAAACAAACCCGGAGAATATGGAGAAACGGACGAGACGCCCGGAGTGTCGTTGTTCGTTCTTCGAAATGTCGCCTGGCGAAAAGATAGGGGAGGAAGAAATGTCGAGCGTGAAACTCTGGACGCTTTCGAGCGCCGATAGGAAGGCGCCTTTGAAATTCTCGGAGGAGATTCGACGCGGATAAGATTCGGTCCCGGACGTAGTCTTCGTGGTGCGGCGTCACGGTGGAATCGCGGTCCGCATCGGAAGGGTTGGACGATATCCAGCGGAGCGCGACCGACAACGAGAGCAGCAAGTGGAACTCCAGGGGGATACATAATGTACCCAAGCGGTGGAAGTCAACCTATATACGAGCACCTTGTCTTGTATCTGTCGCACGGCGGTGGCGGCGGGGTTTGGCTATGTGTTTGCACGCTCTTCCAACCATATTCACACAGGCCAATGATTTGTATGCTAATTCCTCGTGGAACACGATCTCCCGAGTCGGCGAAACTTTCACCGTCGTCGTCGTTGTCGTTGTCGTCGTCGAGTATTACGAACTTCTGGCTCGCGAAGCAAAGTAAGCCGCGCAAAGACAAACAAAACCGAGTAAAGCGGCTGCCGACATCGCGTCTTTGTCCTTACCCATCAACCCAGCGACCCACCTACTCGTCCGTTCGACGAGAGACGTACCGATCGTCCACTCGGCCTAACTGTTACGTTGAGAGACTAAGATTCGATGTACGCTCGATCGATCGTCGCCTGACTCTGCCTACGATCTCTCTCTTTCTTTTTTTTAACTTCCACGCGAAATTTAATAGATCCGTCGCCGCTTTTTATTTAGAGCCCCGAAACAACTGGCGGTATTTTACCCGCAAATATTTGCGTCGTCCAAATCCATGGGAAAGAGCGGTCAAACGCTCGCGAATAATAGCCGCGGGCGTGAAAAATCCGCGGTCTCGAAAAAGGCGATAAAGAAATATCGAGGCGAAGAGAAAAGAAAAGTGCGTTTCGATGCCTCCTCTCTTCTTTCTTACTCGAAATACGCGATTCGAGCTAGTCGCCTTCGTTTAACCCTTTCGCTACGGTGGTTCGTTCCATCGATGTGTCGCCTTTTAAAAAAAAAGAAAAAAGAAAAAAGCCGATCAATCGGCTTTTTGTCGACGACGAAGTCTCGGCTGAAAAAAGGGATTTTCGTTCTCTGGCTCGAGTCGCTCGCGCCTTCTCGAATGAATCACCTGGTTGTCGGCGAAGACGCACTTGACGTTGATCCAGTAGTACGCCTTGACGGTGCAGTTGCAGCCATCCATGGCGCATATGCCGCGCGACGCGCTCTCCACGAGGTCGAGCAGCGTCGCGGGTAGAACGAGGAACGCCGCGACGTACCACGTGAACACCGTCGTCGACACGACAACACGATTACACTTAAGGCCCTCCCGGCCGCGGAGCACTCTCCTCGTCCTGGCACTCATCCTGCTGCGCTCCTTCCGGACGGATGGATCCTCCTCTTCGTCAGATCGAGCCGGCTCGATCGACCGCGACACCATCGCGTGCCAATGGCGACGTAGACCGCGCGAGCGCCGCCGCGCCTCTGATCATAGTTCCGACTGGATCTACGTGGATCACAGCCACGCTGGCCTTCGTCGTTCGATCAAAAATAAACCTGCTGCTGCTGAGATTTTTGATAATCGTGGAAGAGTCTCGTGGCTATGGCAAACGTATGGAGTCTCGTTCATTTGAAACGAACGATCGACCGATCGATCGAGCTATGACGTCACTCCAAGAAAAGACGATGGAACTTTCCGGTAGAGCGATCGATCAATCGATCGATGGGTGGATGAAAGGCAAGGCAGCGAGCCAGGTCGTCGATCTTTCCTCTGTCTTCTTCTTTTTGTTATCGTTGTTCCTCTTCGATGTGGTTCTTTCCTTGGCCAATCAGGCCCACCGTCTTCTCATCCTTCTTGGCTCCGATCTGCCTCCTCCTCCCTCCACCTGGCCGCGAGTTCTCTCTCGATCGGGCCCACCAACGACCGTCTCCTTCGAAGCGGCGAGGTCCGCGCGACTTCCTACGAGCACCGAGTGGCGACGGGCCGACTAAAGGCCAGCTGACGCGATCATGACGGAGGTCGCTTTCGAACTGTGCTCGGTGGCATGCACGATCGGTGTCTCATCCCCACCTAAGAGCGTCGTGCCTCGGTCCGTGCACTCCCTCGACGACTCCCTCTCGTGCCTTTTAAAAGATAAAAGCCGATGCACGGGGCCGTTGCTTGCTAGCAGCCAGCCAGCGACCGCTCCAGACGGAAGATGGAAGGAGGAGAGAAGGAACCGGTTCGACATGGCCGAGTCGAGCCGAGCGGAGCTCGAGGGATCGCGACTACGTCGACCGTCGTCTTTTCGTACGGTCGGTGACACCTTCTTCTTCTTCTTCTTCTTCGTCTTCTTCATCTTCTTCTCTATCGACGCACACCTACCTCGACCTTGACCAAGTTACGACGCCTGTGATGCAGTCCCGTGCATCCGTCTGCACGGATAACCGCGAGAATCGTTTCGAACGAGTTTCAGCGCGATTCGCGTCTCGTTGGCGCTAACAGAGTCCGTCGAGCGATTTAACCTTCGATTCGCACGCTGACTCCTCTGGTATTTCGTGCTCGCGATCGGTATTCGTTGGGTACTGGCCAGGCACGGTCGTAACGCGAGCGTCACCGCCAATCGAAAGTCGTGGCTCGATTGGTTTAGGCGGGGAGACGGAAGTGCGAGTTACCGACGCAGACTTTGCTCGAGCGACGTTGTAACGTTTATGTAAAACGTTATGTATCGTGCGTGAGCCGTGGCCAGACGTCGGGCAAAGTTTCGTTCGTGACTTCCGCGCGGCGGCTCTGGGATTCGATCGTTTTCGATGGTAAAGCTTTTCGGTAATATGAAATCCGTTGCATCGAGAAGCTCAATTTTTCCGAGCAGCTTCTTTCGCTTGGTTCGGTCATAAATTTGGAGTTTGGAAAAATCGTTGGAGGAGGTAGTTCGACCCGTGTTTTACGACGACGTTGTTTTTATCATCGAGCATATCGTAGACGGTATCGCGTGCGTGTGTGCATGTGCGTGTATGATGTGTAGAAGCGTTCGGAACAAAGGTATATAAAACCGAAGATGATTCCGTCGAGTATCTTTCGCGTCCTTCCGGAAACTCGCATAAAACAATCATGCGAACGTAACGTTATTCGATGTTAAAGCGATCTCGTCTCTTTTTATCCAGCGGTATTCGATTTATAGAATTATCGGATTTATCGACACGAATGCGCGAGGAAAATGTTCTTTATAAAATTTGATGGGTAATTTTGTAAATGGAAAGTGATTTGCAATTTATTCGCGTTATAAAATGTATGCGAGTGTATTCGTTCGCTGAATCGCGAATGTTCCACTTGCTCTCGACAACTTTTTACGATTCACTTAGGTACGTCAGCGCGCGATTCGTACTATCTATTTCGTTCGTTTAATCGTCGAACGAAAATTGGGTCGTACTCGCGTGACCAAAATTCAAACAATGATGCTGCTTTTTTCGTAAGCCTGTCTTTATCGAAGAGACGCCAACAATCTTTTAATTCGATCGACGTTACGCTTGAACCAGACAAAAGTCCGTTCGTTCTCACTTATTCTATCGTTATCATTTTCATTAGTCGCGCAGTGAAGTTTGCATTATTTTAAATTCAAAACTATCCTCGAAACTGCACGAAGTGATCCACAAACTACGAGCAAATCAACATTTAGGTAAAATAGTTTCGAACTAGCGACGATTCAAAGCACGCGAACCTTAGGTAGGATACATCGAGTTACTCGGTTATTCCGGCTCGCGTAGAATTCGTCGTCTTTCTAAATCAACCGAGCGCTAGTTCTTAAGTCGGTGGATCTCTCGTCGGCGTTATAGAAAAATGAAATTCCTACGATGTCGCGCCGCTATCGAATATAATTTGTATGAATAACGCGGCGACGCGAGGACGCGCTTACATTATGCAAATGGCAGATAAAATAAGTCGTGGAGAGTGCGTACATATACAATAAACATCGACGGTGCATTTCCATGGTAAGAACGGCTCCGTGGAGAAAATTAAAGCGGAGAAAAGCGAATGGAAATAGCAGAAAAATGAAACGCTTTGTCCAGGCGGAGACCGTCTCGTAGGTAAGGTTTTCCAGCACGTAGCTCCTCCACGGTGGAGCAGGGCGCTTCCCTAAAGCTCCGTGCTCTCATAGTTCACCTCTTTATGAACAGAAACCTGGCCATTTAATTTCCCATGAGAAATTGCGCGTGTCCGTAGCTTATTCCAGTGCGCCTGGCTGGCATGCTCTGGCGGCGTCGCGCACGTGCAACTTCCATTCATTCGTCGCTTCGCTTCTCGAACTGGAAAGCACCTGACGCCAGTCGAAGTGGCCATTTCCGAAATGGCCACGTGCTGACCATACGTCAGAACGAGAGAGACCGACCTTAAAGCCGCACTCTCGATTTCTAACGGTCGATCTACCGCGAAATGCACCGCGTTGCTTCTCGTACGTGGAAATCCTGCGCTCTACGACCCACTTTTCTTTTTCTCCATTTGCCTTTTCGATTCTATCCGTTGCCGCGTATCTTGATATTTCGTAAAAATACACTAAATGAAATTCGTCGCAGTCTATAGGACAGCTACCTGCCCTAGATAACAGATACGCCGTTCGCTTTGAATTTACGAGCATCGATGCGGGTCACTGTTACCAAAGATAAATTACAAGCGGCTCGAAATTTATGAGATTTTATTAGAAAAAGAGAGATTCAACGCCGTGATAAAATTTATCGACTCGATGAATATGTTTTTAAAATATTTCTTTCTCTTTCTTTTTTTTTATCGGTTTAATCCCTGACATTCAAAACCGCGTTTAAACAGGAGAGAAAACGAGAAACGAACGTTGTAACTTTACGCGAATCGTGATAATCTCGAATTTATTACAACGAGTTGAATATATCCAATTTAAAAAGGATAGATCTCTCCTCTACGCTAATATCTTTCGGAGAATTTTACTATAAATTTCTAGATTCCAAGGGAAAGATGTATAGGTCCCTCTAGGATCTCATCTAGGAATGCATACGTATGTATAATATATATATATATATACTATCGCTTGAATGGCGA
Organism: Liostenogaster flavolineata; assembly: GCA_025433975.1. Lineage (NCBI taxonomy): Eukaryota > Metazoa > Arthropoda > Insecta > Hymenoptera > Vespidae > Liostenogaster > Liostenogaster flavolineata. The sequence continues at coordinate 3,826,650 of JAITYT010000622.1, read as the reverse complement.
TGCTCGTTGTGGATTTTCATGCATTCGTCCTTGGAGACGTTAAAATAAAATTCAGAATTGACGGTAATCGGGTATACTTTGTAGACCACGCTGGTCGCAGGCTACGAAGAAGAGAATTGCAACGTGATTGCGCCTTATTAGAGATGAGTCCGATGATGACTTGCGAGGGGAAGCGATGGATAGTCTGGCTGGCAGAAGAGCATCGTCCTCCGCTCGTAATCTAGCCAGACGAGATCCGCGATGCGAGCTACCAATTAGGGATATCGCGATTACGATACTCGTTTTAACGAGTCGGCTACCTGCACGATTAATACCTGCTCGTCTCGATTCGTATTTTCAAACAGCCGTTCGTCAAGAATTCTCTCGAAATTATTTACGCGAGGATACTTTTTGTTTATCGCGTGGAAGAATAATTATTCTCCCATAAATGAACATAAATACATATAAATGTTATCAAAGAATTCTCGTAACGTCGTCTCTCTCTTTTTGCGTATTTACGCGATGTAAAACGATGCTCTTAATTTTTCAGTTGCCATTCGAACGAGCGGCTGTTTCTACGCGATTTCGTCTCCTGTTCGGCCGGTACCAGCGGTGGAAGAATCGCGAGATGGTTGCAGCCGGACAGCTTTGTGGATCCTGCCAAGTGCGAGGCACTTTATTCGAGGGAGGAAATGAGATGCGGATGGCCCGCTATCGTAACCGTACTCACGAGGGACCAATACGGGGAGATTGTGCACGTGCCCAGCTTAAAGGTGAAAAGCAATTTTCAATAATTCATGATACAGTGCTTATCTAGGACAACGTAATAGAGCTTTCGCGGTCACATACTTTCGTAGGTCGAGGTAAAAGCAGTCCCCATAGATAAGAAAGATATAGGGGATTCCGATCAGGGGAGAAAAATTCGTCGTCTTTCGCAAACGGATCCGATGACTTTTGGTGGACATCCACAGCCTTGTTTAGACGTTCCTTACGAAGTCACTGTCAATAACAAGATGTGCTTCTACGCGATCACTATCATGAAGGCCTATCAAAATTATTCGTTCGAGGAGCTGCGATTTATGTCACCAACGGTGAAGAGATCCAGCGAGAGCATGCTGGTTCGACCTAACGGCGACGGTAGCTACAGTGCAACCTGGACACCGTCGTCCGTTGGCTGGTATTCTCT
>JAITYT010000622.1:3796442-3814536 GCA_025433975.1 Liostenogaster flavolineata | reverse complement strand
AAAAAAAAAAAAAAAAAAAAAAAACGCCGTCGCGTTATCACTAGCGTCGCGCGACGCACGCAAATACTTGTTGTCTGTGTTTTCTTGGAAAAAATGTGACAATTAAAGACGAGAGAGAAAGAGGCTTGAGAAACTAATCGACGTGTTATCTATCGTAATTCGACGATCCCCACCCATTACGAAATTCCCGCCTCGTTCCTGGGGGCTCGAATTGATCCAAGATGGCGGAGCGCAGGCAGCGCCTCCGAACGACAGTCAGTCGCAAGAGGTCCCGAGTGAAACGTGTGTGCGTGCGCGCGATCCTGACGTTTTTCGCCTCGATCAGCGGTAAGTAGCCTTTATTTACGAGTCGTGTAACAATAGTTACATAATTCTTGAGTCGCTCGTACAGCCTATACCGGTTTGTTGTTCGTCGACTGGCGGGAAACACGTGTATCGGTAGATCGAAACGCGCGGTCGTTGATGGTTTTGCTATAGACGGCGAACGAGGTAGCCAAGGATGATGATCTCCTACGCGAGTTCGTCGTGCCGTCGCATCGTTCCTCTGTCAACTCGCGCCGTTTATTTTTACCCAGGAATCGCGACCAATTACGACTTGTCCGCGGAGTTAATTGAACGGAATTACGTCCCTCGCGACGTCGACTTCCAGTCAAGATTCGCGCTGGCGAAGTCGCGACCAATCGCGCTAGCTTTCCTAGCCAAGAAGACGTAGCAAGATCGAGCGACTTAATTAACGGAATCGCGATGACCACGAGATTTTGACGGTCACGCTGTCAAACTCCTCGTTCTCCGCGCTGCATTTCCCAAGTTTTTACTTAACCTCACTTCGAGCGGTGCGCAGTTTCGAGCTAAACGTCCTAGTCTCCCTTCCCAGGCACCTAACGCGTTTTAAGGGTGACCGCTCTATCCGCGTGAACATTCGTTACGTTCGTCGCGCGTCAGTCCACCCAAACACGAATCGAATCGTCTATAAGAGTTCCCAAGTTCGTTCCGTGCCAATTGTCTTCCTGCGAAGGAGGAAGTCTGCCGTTCAACAAGGTGCTCGACCGAGTAGTCGATAGGCTCGGTATCTTTTGAAATTCGTTTCACGTAGCTCGATCTATTTCCACCCGAGCTTCTGTCATCCTGAGAGTTCCGATCGTCCTGGTGACGAGCGATCTTGATTTCGTCGTACGCTCGAACGATCTTTAGGAATGCCTCGCTAGGTTATTGGTCTCTGTTAGGACCAAGCGACGATGTCATCTTTCATCGTCGGTTTTCCCCAAGTATCGACGTTGTTCTTTAAATTATCGTCATGGTGATCGCGCGTATTGTCCTCGTCGCAGCTCGAACGGTCAATTCTAGCCGACTATTTTTAGCCATACTTAGCGATTCCACCGTCTTAATTATATCCAGTGCGACGCTGCAATTGCGGACGGTGAAGTAATTTTGATAGGAAGGAAAAAGCTCTCGGAAGAAAACGGCGTAAACGTTCTACCATTCTCCAACCATCATAACATCCTGTTGATTCGACACTTCCTCGTAGATTCGTTATCACTGCTCCTGTATAAGACATGCGGTTTGGGAGAGGGTGGTGAGAGGGAAGGACGCAGCCTCGTCTTGCGCACGATTCTGCTTTACAATACCGTTATTTTCCTTCGTACGGTTTCGTATTTGGATACGCTCGCAAACGAGTAGGATTATCCACGTGGATCGATTGGTTAGTGCTTCCTCGGATCTCTTTTTCTTTTTTTCACGTCACGAAGGAGAAATTAGGCCTAGCCAAAACGGCGTTAAGAGCCGTTGCTAATCACGATTCTCGTTACAGTTCGTTCGTCCAGTTCGATGGAACTCGTCGCGCGCGATTTCGCCCTGATGGGATCTCGGAAGTATCGCCCTCCTTTGGCGACGAAAAAGCAATATCCTCTCTCGAGAGAGGAAGTATCGCGAGCTGGAGTCGACGCACGTTTCACGTGAAACTGATTTCACGCACGTGCGTGGCACACGCGGCTTAACGTATGTATTCCAGGCGTCTTCTTGGTGCGTCGCCATGCCGAGCACGCGCCTGTCGCTCACCTCGACGTATAGGCGTAACAATCGAGTTTACCAGATGCGTCTACCACGATAATACTGGACCACCGGAGGTAAATGCTCCAAGGTTGAGATTGGGGCGAAGATCGTAGTTGGAGTTGTTCTTTACCATATCTTTGACGTATTATACGTTTGTAGTATTTAGAAGTAATCTATCTTCTTCGTCGATATGCGAAACATCAAGAATAATTGCAGTGTTGATCTTCGTAAGGTGTCGATCCCACGTGTATTTTCGTTTCATTCGTTAATTCGTATGATTCATCCAGGCTCGCATTCGTTGTAGGATGTACCTGGGATTTAAAGCTGAAGGTTTCGTGGTATCGAATCAACGATCAATGCTGTGCTCACGTTGCTGTCTTGATGTTGGTGGGTGATGGTCACTCGCTTGTTCTTGCTCGAGATTTTAAGTCGAGATGATAATTGCCTACATCGATCGAAAGGTGTCGATCTCACGTGTATTTTCGTTTCATTCGTTATCTCGAACGTTTCATCCAGGCTCGCGTTCGTGGGATTTAAAGCTGAACGTTTCGTGGTATGGAATCAACGATCAATGTCTGTGCGGTACCCACATACTTTACCGCCTTGATTCTCGCGGTGGGTGATGGCCACTCGGTTGTCCTTGCTCGAGATTTTAAGTCGACATTGAGTGTCTCGTTAAGAATGAGAGGGATTCCTATGGATCTATCGAACATGTTCGGTCGGTTTTACCTTCTGCTACGAATGCTAATTTTACCGAATTATTTGTTCAAGGAACGACCTCGTACATCGTATCGTGCTGGAATAAAATAGAAACTCGTAGCTGTCGTTAATTAATTACCTCCGAGTTTGGATGGGCATAAACTCGAAGTTGAGATTTCAATCATCTTTGGGAGGATACGCGAGACTGCGATATACAAGTCTATATTACCTCATCACGATTGAAGTAGTTCCGCGATATTCCCTTCCTTACTCGTCTCAAGGGGCTTCTACCCGTTCTTGATCGTCGGATCGATAATATTATCAACAGGTTGATTACGCGCAGACACGATTTTCTAGACAAACTTTCCAAAGATTCCACTTCCGTTCTGCATTAAAAATTGGTCGAAGACACGAACAGGTCGCGGATACGTCCGAACTCGTATGTTTACGCAGGTAACGCGCAATTATGTTTGCAAACGCTAGTAAAATCGGCGTCTCGGGCCCATTAACAATGTACATAAATTATCTGGGACGATCTCGGGGTGGTATCTCGCACATTCATCGACGAATTAGTCACAATTATCATACATAACGTGTTAAGGAGGAGTAGAAGGAAGATGGATCGCGCCTCGTGCTGTACACAGGCCTAAGCGAAACGCACACGTACAACGTGTTTTACGCAAGTTGGTCGATGGAGTGCGCGGAACAAAACGCACAAAACGCACAAAACGAGGTGCACGAGGAATCTGCATCGAGTGAGATAATATTATTTCAATCGGTCTCGACGCGTTATCGTGGAAGGAGAGACTCGTAAACGTAGTCTACGTATCGACGTAACGTACGTATCTCGGTCGTAACGTGGTCCTCGTCTCGATTAAGATTTAACGCGAAGGGTATTCTTCAAACCAGTTTGCCGCGTGTCGTACCGTTATTTTTTCTTTTACAGGTAGGAAGTACGGGTACGCGTACGTACGAAAATGCGGACGACGTTCGTACGTTGCACACGACGATCCACGCTCGTTTTCTAAAAAGATCTCCTTCGATGATCGCGTCGAGCTTTTCGACGTAATCATCGACGACGAAATTACTCGACTTGGATGCCAAGAAAGAAACGTGGCTCGGTCCTACGAATCGTCTGTCGCGATACGTCGAGCGACTCGTCATCGCGATTACGCGTTCCGAGTGTGAATAATACCGATATAATACCGATTGCGAAATCGGTGAGCCACTTTGCGACGTTACTCCTTCTGGAATTCGTCGTCGAGACTTTCATTCATCTCCGCAACGAAAATTTCGTTGCTAACTCTCGTCTCGTAATTTTCCTTTTTTTTTTTCTTTCTTTCTTTTTTTAACGACTGCGCGCATAGGCGTTTTCGTAAGAGACGAAGTTCTTCTTCGGACTCCACGGTGTAACGGAACGTTTCATTCTTCAATTTTGCTCCCCTCGTTTTAATTAATTTTGAGAATGCCGTTCGTTAATCTTGACGAATGTGCCATAACGCGATTTCGTACGTCGGAGGCGTCAGGAACGGCGCTACCACGTGCTCGCCGCTTTTTCTCGTTACGGTCAACGGCTAAAATCGTTTAAAGAAGTGCCTCGCGTTAAAGCAGTTGCGGTTACGGGTTATTTCTGATTACGGAATTATTTTTAACGCGATCCGCCGCGTAGTTAGATAGTTTCGTCGAGGAGAAACGCAATTAATAACGTCGGAGGCGTTGTAAGCGTGTTTTGTTCTCCCTTTGCTCTTTTTTCTTCTTCTTCCTTTCATCGTCGGTCGTTACTGCGAACATTGAACGTGGATATCGGAAAATTATATGCGGACAAGACGCGCGTTATTGCGTCGTCGAGGAATTCCTCGATTCGGAACGACGTACCGAGCGCGATAAATCCATCGATTCGTCGTTCGCTCCCCATTAATATTAGGTCTACCGGAAAGTTTCGTCACATAACGTCGTGACAAACTTCGACCATTGCGTTTCTACGTACGTGCTCAATATATACGAGAAGAGATGATCATCAACCGTAAAAATTATATTATATAAACGTATTTTTTTATTGGTTTTTTTTCATTCAAAAACGATAAACTTTCCGGTAAATCCAATATGATTAATCTCGATAAATAAATCGAACGGTTCGCGCGATCGAAGGCAGTAAATCGGAATACGTCGATTTCGATCGCGATCCTAGTCGATTTGAAAAAATCGGTTCGATTTCGAAAAATCGAAAAAATAAGTTCAATTATCCACGACGGTTGCAACGATCGCGGAAGCCACGCTGGGTAACGGCAGGCAGCGAACGAAACGTATCGGCAGGTCGACGTCTCGTGGAAGCGGTCTCGGTCGTCGGCTAGCCTAGAATCGTTCCGCGTGACAAGGGGAAGCCGATACCGGCGCTAGGCCGGCTTTGATAATCCGTCGAGCGTCCGAAGAGATGAAGACGAAGGAGTGGACCAAGAGGTCGAGGAAGGGAAAGGGGGTCGGAGGTTGATGCGACAGTCGCGAAGCGGAAGCTCCGGAAGAAAGAAGACGGTGGAAGATGAGGCGACCGAGTCTCTCTAGCCTCCTCTAATTAGGATTCTACGTTTAACGACGGTGCCAGCCTCTCTTGGCTTCACACGCTTGGCATGTGGCACGCGCTCCCGTGGCTCTCGTTATCGGTAGGTCGAACTTGGCCCGTCCTCGTACCTCCGCGTGGCTCTTATTGGTCGGCACGAATCGTCGACGCGGATTCCCTCCTTTGAATTAGCGTTGCACGCTAATTAATGACTAGCCTGTATGGAAGAGGTGGAATCTTTTGAACCACGAGTGCCTGCACTTGTCGTCGTCGTCGTCATACGCACGAACTTTCGAAAGCTGAAGGAAAGCGAAGGAGCCGTCGTTTCGCCTGAATTTCTTCCTCGATGTAGTTAGCTTCGATCGGGTCGTCGATGTCCTTGGGAACGAACGGTGGTAACGAGGCTGTTCGCGGAAAAATAACGTCGATTACGAACGAGAGTTCGAATTATCGAGCCGTTCGTGGAATCGATTCGGTCTTTTCGAAAGTCGCCGGGTGTCCAACTCCTTCGAATTTTGCCAGCGGACGACTCGGCCGGAAGTTGGTACCGTTTCCTTTCGACTTGCTCGCTCCGTGACCACTTGCCTTTCAGACCATCCTGCTCGCGTCGAGTATCGCGCGAATCTCGAGCTGATTATTCTCAAGATCGAAGATAGGAATGAAACTAAGCTACGGTTACGCTCGTGATATAGTTTATTCGATGCGGTGTATCGCGTATAAAATTGCAATTATTCGATCACGTCATAACGATGATTCACGGTGAGTGATGGGAGATAGGGGAATAGCAAGGAACTCGCGTAGTTTTGTACGATCGTGTTGATCCGGTGGAAAGTCTTCCAGTCTGGAGGAAAATCCCCATGAAACACGGCGCGATTATGTATTCGTGGCAACGAGATTCACGTCCGTATTTCTCTGGAGTCGTTCTTGCGCCTCTCTTGGCGATAATTCCGTTGATGCTGATATATTTTACTCGTCGGTCGCGCGTGCGTACGCACGCGTACGCTCCATCGAGGTTTTTTTCGTTGGCCAAGAACGGTTCTAAGCATCGTCTAGACTCGAACGGAGGTGATAGACGGCTCACGAATGCCGAGTTTCATCGTATCTAGAGTGTGACTCTTTACCGCGTATTATAATTGCTCGAGGGGCACGTCAACGCGCTTGTTCTCATTACGGAGATTAACAACCTTTTAATTACCCTCCGTGTACGGATTAAATAGATATCGACCTTACGACTTCTAGCTGGCGCGAGTTCTCGAAAGTCGGCTCGCGATGCCGAAAGAATTTTAACAAGTATCCGAGTTAACTAATTCGTTATGGAACTCGTTTTATTTTCGCGCCGTCGAGCGCGAAATCGTTGAAAAAATTCGTATCGTAAGATTCGCCGTGTCGGATCGAAAGAATTTAATTTCGATCTGCGACATGAAGGATCGTAGCTGTTCTATTAGGTGTCTACGAAATGTCGGATTTTTTAGTGAATATATTAGGTTGTTCGGAATGTGATTTCGTTTTTTTCCAACAGTTTCTCATAAAAACAACATAAAAAACAACGTTTTTTCATAGAAAAAGAACGAAACGACTTTATAAAATAAAAATAAATGACTTATATAAAAATACGACATTTCATACGTACCAATCTAATACTATCCGTTTTTAAGATTGTTTTCACGAACACGTATGTTTCGAGATACGCGTTTATATTTCAAGAACACGTAATAATAGAAGTTTCACGGACGAACGGTCTAGCGCTTCGTCGAACTTGTTGAACGTTCGATACTGCTTATATGTCTTTAAACCGAGGTCGATCAATGCCATTCGCAAGTTCGTCTTTTCCAAAGAAGTCCTCGAATTTCTTATCCTTCGAGAGCGACAAATCACGTACTCTCGACGCTCCTTGAATTATCTCACACTGGAAAGGACGAGACACACTCGAACGAAGAATTTTCTCCTTGGAATGCTAAAGCACTCTTGCTCGAGGACTTTGGTGTCCTTGACTAAGATCGGCGAGTCCGTAAAACGATCGATGTCCCAATTTCTAATTTCTTACGCCGTTAAACTTCCTCGAACGCACTCGATCGTTCGCTTTCTTATTTCACAGCTGATCGAACGAACGACGCGTCTCGAACGGCGTTTTCTTTTTCCGATAAGAAAATGTCGAGTTTTCTTTAAAACACCGAGTCAACGGCGGCTTCTCGACGCGGTCTTCGAGCCTGGCCCATATCCTGGCGCCGTTCTCGGGTTCTTGGGTTCTTGGCCTCGTTATTATCGCTCCACTCGTGCGTTCTCGTCGTCGAGAGACGTTCGTTATCTCGACATTCCTTGAGAACCTTATTCGAGAGACTTGATAACGACCCAGAGCTTATTGTTCCACGAACGAACGATCTTTCCCGCTTGAAAACCATCCTTCTTAATTGATCGCGACGCGTAAACGTCTTTAATCGTGCCTCGACTCGATATATCAGCGCGCTTTCCACTGCTTTTCTTTTACCAAAAATAAAAAGAAATCAGAAACAGAAAGAAATTAAAAAGAAAACGCAAAGATCACCGAGCGAACCTACGTCCACTCAATCGGCGATTGGGGGATCCAAGATCAAGGCTCGATATATCAGCGCGCTGTCCACCTTCTTTTACCAAAAACAAAAAGAAATCGAAAAGAAAACGCAACGATAACGCAACGATCACCGAGCGAACCTACTACGTCCTCGCGATCGGCGGTAGGGGGATCCAAGATCAAGGTTGCCGCGGTCGTGTTCGATCGCGAAGGAGAAAACTCGACGTGACCGTGGGGAGGTGGGAGCGCTAGGTGCAAGGCCTTGCCTGCCTGCCTACCTGTCTACCTATCTACCAACCAACCAACTTGCCTGGCGATCTATCGCTAGGGAAAGAGGCTGCCGGCGTGATCGCGCGAGTACATTACCGTCCGCGGTGACTGGACTAGGAGGACGCTGGATTTACGTGCACGCGCGCGAGCAGACAGACTCCTTTCTTTTTCACGGATGCGAGCGCGCGCGTGTGCGCGCGAGAGACGGTCTCGCGTTCATGCAGGTGCGCCGAGCCAAGGTGAATGTGCCTTGAACAGCGCGAGCCACCATCAGTCGAATCCTCTTCCTCTCGTCCTTAACATCGCGCACGTCTGCCTCGCGCGCATCGCGTTTCTTCCGAGTCCTTTCGACTAGGCTATCGCGACTGAACGTCGATCGATGGTCCAAGGAACGATCGCGTGACCAAGACGAGAACTTCTACGTAGGATCGCATCGTAATTTCACTCGTCGAAAAGCTGTGGTCGAAGGGGGAAACGATGGAGTGGGGTCGATCTTATCCAGAGAAGAAGATCCTACTCGCCGCGTGGGAAACTACCGGTTCCATCGAGTTCGCCTGGCGAATCTCTCGGGATACGCAGACCCGGATGGACGTATCTCGCGATTCGACTCGCTTGGATGCGAACGTACGTGCCGTTCTTGCGTGATTCGACCTCGATCGTCACGCCGCTGGAAGTTCCTAGTTGTTTATCCGAAGCCACTAGGTCTACTTGCCTGACCATCCGTTCGTCCGCCGCTTAGAATTTTTCAACGGTGAACGAGATCGACGATTACGATTAAGACCCATCGGATTCGCGTTTGGGTGTCAAGGAGAAAAGGGGCTTCCATTTCGAGGAAGAATCGACCTGGAAATTAATCGTTTTCGCCTACGAACGGGTTAATCCCTTCGTCCGTTCGATCCAAACCGAAACATCGAAAAGTGCCGACTTCGAACGCGATAGTGTTCATCCTCCTGATCCAGTCGTCGCGTCTCAGTGGAAGAACTACGCTATCGTGCCAGCGCCAAGCTTCATTTCCGATGTTGGCTTGATGATCCGATTACGTCGCGACACTTGGATAAGAGGACGAGTTAAGATCGCCGATGCAAACGGGGATCCGTTGGTGATTCGTGAAACTGTTCGGCAAGAGGAAGCGGACGAGATATGGGATACAAAGTTCGCCATGGTCGTCGTGGCATCATCGGCGCTAGCCGTTATTGAGGACTTCTCGAAGGATACCTTGGGAAGGTAGGCACGGGCACGAGCAGCCTTGCTTTCTGTCGGACAGCGAAGTCACGCTGACGTTCTGCTTTTCGCGCGACCATCGTTCGAGATCTTTTTCTCTTATGTCGCCAGGGAGACAGACAGCGAGGAAAGAATCGAGCTATTCTCGTTTACTCCCGAGAGAATAATTTCTCCTAATTTAAATAAAGTTCGTAGAAACAGATTTTCTCCTGAACATCTTCGTCGTTTTATTGAATATTATGGATGTCATTCGTGGAGTTCGTTCAACGTAAGATGACTCGCGGAAACGTACCGCAACCACCGAAGTTCATGGCATTACGGTACTCTCAATTTCGATATCTCGTCTTCGTTCTGACCGTCGATAGGATCGTAGGAAAGTGCTCGCGAAGAGATGTAGTCGCACCTGCACCTGGTCGAGAGTGAGTTCCTCGTTTATCCTTGAACTTGAACTTGAACGACGGAAGTCGCGAGATCAAGAAGATTCTCGATGTTGTTTCGACTTCGTCGCGAGACGATCGTTTTCTTCGACAGTCGAATACGATTCGACCTAACGGCGTTACGCATTTTTTTTTTCGATCTTCCTTATCTCATGGAGAGGATCGGAAAGGCATCGAAACAATGCAACGAACGTTTTTTCCTTGGAGAAATATTATCGCCATTGTCATCGGATTATCGCGATGTTTCGCGGAGGAACGGGAGTTCCGCTTTATCGACGAAGAATAGGATCGAGCTATTCGCGTTCCGCTTTTCTCGAATAAAGTATTACGATGAGTCTTCGAAATAGTCGAGACATCGGGAGAACGAGTCCTCGTATTTTTTTTTTTTTTTAGGTCGGAGAAATTTCTCTGAGTCGATTCTTTCGCGCCAACACGACACACGGATGCGATCCTCCGTGTATAACAATATTGGTCGATCGAAAGTACATTCGATATCCTACTTCTCGTCACGATCTTACTCGCTGTAAAATAGCTTGGACGAAGGTAGTTCCACGGACTTGACACCGTTTTCGCCGGTCCGATCCTAAAAAAGAAGTAAAAAATGACGCGACGAAACAACGCTCTCTACGATTACTCTCTATACTCTCTCGATCTTTTCTCGATGTTCTTCGAATTGTTTCGAGATATTTGATTTTTTTCGATAAAATTTGTCACTTTCACCGTCCTCGCTTATTATCGAATTATGGCCACTTTCGATGTCGACCGTCTCGTATTTATCTTTCATCAAATTCCTGACTTAATTCTAACTCGTTCCAACTAATTTACCGTTACTTCACGATTTTCATTTTGATCGAATTAAAAATTAGTTGCTCACTTTCTTATAGATATTTTAAATTACGAGGGGGAGAGTTGCGATCAGTCGCAAACGACTGGCCGTCGTGTCAACGTTTAAAATTGTTTTTAGAAAAGCGTGGAACATCGAATTAATGGGTAGGAGTATTTTGATCAATGCGAAAGCGTCGTTAAGCCGATAAAAATGCGTAATACTTTCCATTCAACTGTGTCGCGTTTAAATCTCTTTACATCCTAGTTTCCATTTTCACAATCATTTCTAAGTTTCCATCGTAATTCTTCGGGTTGCCTATCGACAACAACGATTAATTCCACCGTTCGTACGAGTAAAATACGGAAAGAGTGAGGTTGCATATATACGTTTTAACATTAATATAAATGACCGGTGTAATATCCGTGGAAAGTAGAATGAAAGCTTGCAGCAATTTGTAGATTGCACTGCATACAGCGTACGTACAAACGATGCGTGAAACCTTGATTTCTGATATTATAGCTCCTTGTTGCGACTAAACACCTACGCAAATCGTATCCCTCGGAATAAGAGAGAATTTTTTCCTCCTCGAGAATTTACTCTTTCGCGAACATATCGAAATAGGTAGCAACAAGCAAGGAGCCTCCTCATTTCGCAAGACTGGAACGATTTATCGGCGCCAACTAATGATAGCTCCCTGGGTGTGACTCTTCCGGTAGTCTTTCTTAAGCCATTGTATTTTTCATCGGCCTTTTCTTCGGGCACCTACGTCCACTCGTCGTAGGATGGAGTAAACGGTGAGGTAACAACGCGTAACGACGCGCGAACGGTGTGCCATAGGTTCTTCGTCCTCGTAACGTACAAATATTTATCGCTAACGAACATTCAGTAATACAAATTTCACGCGATTTATTTTTTCCGGGGTATCGTTATTATCTTAACACTTCGTTGACCGGCGATTTTACACGGAAACTATGTCATGTCACCGGCTATTACTTTGTAATTGAATATGAAAGTCATCGTCATCGGTCAACGATGTGTTCATTTACGAGGAACCATTCGATATCAAAGCCATTGCAATATTAAGGCAAAGACCACAACCATCGGTTAAAAGCGATTAAAATGTTCCTCTCGACGAGGTTCATTTGAAGATGTTGTTGGATCGTAACCATTGGTTTTTACGTTGCATCGTGCACCACCCGTTGCAACACGCTCGTTTTTCCGCATCTACGTAGTACGTACGTAAGAAGAATTAGCGCGACCTTCCATCGATCTCGTTCTGAAAATAGCACGTGCCACTAAGAATATTCGTCATCGTATCATCCGCTTTTACTCTCATCAAAGTTAGCGATGTTTTTAAAGCTTTCTAAGATTTAACGTTGCACTTATATTGCACTACGCTGCCTGATCGCGATATCTATCGTAATTGCTATTGTAATGTAAGCAATTGCTATTGTAAAGTAACGCGACTCCTAACACGTAATTTCTTTTCGTTTTATCAGGGCAATTGATCACTGATTCAACATTAAACCTCGTAAGTTACGTACGATTTACGTAAAATATTTTCTACAGAAAAACAATTTTGTAGGGAATATCTGATCTCTTGATTTCTGACTAGCCTCGCTAACTCGTATCCCTCGAATCTTTACGATCCTTTGACGATAAAGTCGCAAGAATATCCAAGCTAAGCCAACGTGCACCATTTCTGGCCATATCTAGATCAACTTTTTCCCTCCCTTTTATGATTTTCTACCGTCGTGTAATATTTTATAAATATCCACGTATAAAATGCGCCATACATCATCTATTTTTACGTTAGTCGCTTATCATTCAATGAATTATTTACAAACGCGTGAAACGCATAGAAAAAGATCCGATAGATCATCGACCCGTATTTCAAAGATCACCTAGTTGCGGGCAATAGCGAAGATAATTATATCATACGTACCTCGTTGTAACTCGAACCAGCATGGAAAATCTTTCCCCTATGTTACGTGCATCGGGTAACGAGTTCGACGCTTTCGTTTTCATTGATCCTTTCATCGTTGTTCTTCGTCGGGGTCTTGTACGTGCGATTGAAATTCCACCTACGTATCTATCTACGCAAATTGACGCTCTCGATAGGTACCATTTCAAGCGTACGATTGCAACTCGTTTTCCAAGTCGTGCCACTCGTTATGAAACCACATTGTCTACGGTTCATAATTATAGACCAAGTCGACGATAGGAAGGACGAGAAAGAAAATCAGTTGCTTCGTACACTTTAATAACTTTGATCTAGGCATCGAGCTAGGCAAGACCCAGACAATAGCAAGGATCGTCAGCTACTCGACGAGTGGCTTGTTCCACACTTTCGTTTTTGCCTGTTCTCGCGATTTAAAGTCCATTCACGTCTCATCGTCGTTGAACTTCGTCGTCTAGCTCGTGCAACTTGTTGTCGAGCTACTACGAAACTTGTTCGATCAGTCCAGTTAGTTGGCCAACTCGGGGGCATTCGCCACTCAATCCGTCCGACTTGGCAAATTGCGCAATTGGCGTACGCTGTCCAGGGTTGACGATGTTAGGCCAAGTGGAACCAGACTAGGACGTGGAAGAGCTCCCGTCTCCAGAGGCGAGTTTACGCTCGATTAAAGTGCGACCGCAAGAAAGAAATCACCGATGGTACTCGTCGCGGGGTCAGGGACGGTGCAGGTAGGCAACGATCGAGTCGATAGGGCGGTGCGGTGCGGTGCCGAAGAGAGGGTAAAAGCGAACTGTTAGGAGAAGCAGCCTGAAGGCACACGCTCAATTAAGGGGAGCAGACAGCCCGGAACGGACGTTGCTCCAGAACGCGTCGCGGCGCGCTGTTTCTTCGCGTTGCGTCCATCGCGATTCGTTCTAATGTACGATTTGCTTTCGTCGAGGATATACGCGTACGTACACGAAGAGACCTCGAACTTAAACTTTCGTCACGTCGACTTCCTGGCTAGGCAACGCGTGGAAGAAGTACGGTAGACCTCTCATTATAACTAGATACCGTTTATAATATTGTATTATTCGATATTAGACGATTATGATGTTACTCTTAATAATTTTTTATTGAGTATTTAACGCCTCGTGTTATTAATTTTTGTCGATAACGTATCCCAGCTTAAATCCAATGTCAGCAATGAAATGTATCTTCAGGCGAAATAATATTGAAATAATATTTTTATGATCTAACGGTTCATTTTATATATATATATATTTGTTTATTTTTTTTAGGAAATTACGTGTCTAGTAATAAAAAGAAAATGAATGTTTCGAAGCGGTAAGAGCTGATAGTCGCATTCGCGTCTCTTTTTTTTACGTGCAATGCTTCGTTACTTTGCTTTTGCTCATTTTTGATGTAACTTCGCGTTCAAACGGCTACCAGTACCGATGGACTTTCGTAAACGTGTTGCACGATCAAGGAGTGACAACGTCGAGTGAATCTCATTTCGTCTGCTTTCGACACTGTTGAATGCTAACAAGTGCGTTGTACTTTCAGACTTTCTAGCTCTTTTATCGTTCTGCAGAGTGGTAGAATACTGTTAAAAATACGGGGAAAAAGACCGTCCATTTCCACAAAGGAGCTAATCCACGATAAGCAGACGTAGTTACGTAGCTTCTCGTTAATATTACGTGATAGGTACTATTATCCATCGATTACAAATGAAAAATTGTACAAAATGTGGAACGATCGATTAATTTCTAGCCTTTTTTTTTAAAGGATAATTTCGGTATTGTTTTTCTATCCTTTTCAAATGCTATGAGAGGGAATTACGAATCAAACGTTTTATCAACGCGTTAGTTGATTCGGTTACCTCGTAGCCTACGATGTTTATTAGCCGTAATAAATTGCGTACGCTTTAAAGATTTCGCTATGGAAACGCGCATCGTCGGTTACATAGAGATTCCATCGATCTTCCGCAAAATTACGGTGCTCATCGTATTCGATCGGCTCTCGATCCCTCCGCCGTTCAACGAAAACACCGTTCGATGCGAGTACCTGCCGCTAGCTACGTACTCGAAGCGTTTTCAGTCACGCCGATATGTTTTCTTATGCGGAAGTTCGCTTCGTTGCGGGTTGTTGAATAACGCAAACGCGGAGGCGAAGGTCACGGAAAGGTCACGACCGGTCCCATTACCCATCGCGAAACGCCTGACAAACCTGCCGCGCGAGCGGTTCTTCCAGTTTGTATACGTAGGTACGTTTTAGTTTCTACAGATCTGCGAAAAAACTCCTGTGATTCCCTTTCAAAAGGCTTACATTTTAATAAATCGTCAAAAGACGATATATTTTATCGAAATATACCGAAAAGTCGAAAACTGGAATCCTTAAAACTGATAAATGTTCAAGAAAGACCGGTGTTTTATTCTTATTTTTACGAGAAAAATTGTTCGAGCTATTTTTTTTTTACGAATAGTGACGTTAACCCTGCGATGTCTTAGTTTCTTATTGATCGTTTGATCTTTATTTCTATGGTAACGATTTCCCGCGCGGAATTAAAAGTTTAGGATATTTTGGGATATCGCTTTGCTGGGATATATTTACTCGAATGTTACGAAAATAGACTCGCTGCATTGGAAGCCACAACTGCAGGTAATAAGCTTGTCTTTCTACGAAAGTGGAGTAACATGTTGATTCCTGTCGTACGTTTCTCTATTCCAAAAGTTGTCAAATCGATGACACATAGCTTTTACCGTTCGTTCTGCAATCGTGCAATGGTAATTACGAAACAGGAATCCTCTTTAATCCTAGATTCGTAGATCATAGTGTATGGGAGATACACTGTTCATAAACATTCGTTTCTCAGACGAACATATTATATCGATGCTTTTTATTTTATAGATTACAAGGAGCGATAAAGAACACTTTAAATTTGTTTATTTACTTATTATTTGCCAATAGAAAAGATGTTTATTAATCATTCGTTTTTTGAATCTAAAATGAACACAATAGTTATTCTGAGCTATCGACGTACTTTAAAAGTTACAAGTGTTTACGTGTTTTGCGCGGTCCGTGAGACGAATGTTTATAAATCTAGGGTTAATATTTCGTAAATATATAGCTGTAACAATTGATCATTGGCTGTTACGTGGCGATATTCAAATTAATTGCTAGGCGCAATGTATAAGTTTTCCGTGCGAGTACAGACCTCGTATCTCTTCGTGCAGTCTCTTTGGTGAGTTTTTCAGAGTCACTGAATCTTAAGATCCTCGTTAGGTGAGATCCGTTATCGAGGAAACAAGGTAACGTGATACATGGAGGGTTTCTAAGCATGCCTAGCCCATTACTTTACGTGTGTGCGCACGGTACGTGCTTAGGAAAATTTACAGTCGTTTCCGTTGCTGCATGAATAACACGCGACTAGATTCGTACGATTTATCCTCCTTCAAAGGAATCGATCTTTTTTCTTCGGAGTTTTGCGCGAAAAAAAATATATATATATATATGTTGGTACGACTCGTTCATAGTTAATCGAAGTAAAATTAATTACGAACTGAGATAATCTCTATTACGTCAATTTAAAGATTGATATAGACTTCGATCGATGTTATTCCAACAGAAAGACATCTCGAAATGTTTCAGTGAAATGTGGTCGCATTTTGAGAGAACAGATTTTGATATTTAGCGCAATTAGTGGTCTTCTTTTTAGGCGAATACTCGGACGCAAAAATCAATCACATTACGAAGTTGCGAATTACGAGCTTAAGATTGTCAAAGTGGGTAGTGAATCTTTCAACAGGCACGGATGGTATGAATTATACATGATAGTCGCCCGCGAGGAAGAACGAACGGTAGTAGAAAATCCGATCTGATTTCCGTACGTACTTTCGTGTCGAACTTCAGGTCGTTATACTCTGTAATTTCCGTTGTTCGTTTTTTACGGTACGACTGCAAATGCGAAAGACGTCTTCACGATACAAACTAACGACAACTTGACGTTTATTTTCTTCGAATGATAATGGAAAGAAGGAAGCGTATTAAATTTTATTCATAAGGATTATTCCTTCGAGAAAGTCAAGATTGATTTTCTTCTGGAAAAGACATCGTTATCATAATCGATGTTTTAGCGTAGTATAATTTTCTTCGATTTTAACTTGCCGAATCAAATCGCGTGACCTATCAAATATTTGTAGTGTTTTATTCTCTTTGTTGCATTATTCGTGCGACGCATGACGCATCTTTGACTTCGACTGTGAACTCGCAGACAAATTCGATAAAATTCTACATTTTTTCTCAACGAGTGTAAACATGTCATACTTGCTGATCAATAAGTTATAATCGTGGTGGCTGTTTCACTTAAGTCTTTGCGTCATTTTTTTCTTGCCTTTCGTGATAAGGAAGTATGAATCATGTCGAGCGATATATGTATCTCGAGCTGGATAACGATTGAATGTAAAATACTCGATACAATTTTTCCTAGCGTAATTATTAAAATGTCTCCTCGGAAGTACGGGTTTTCGTGGACCAAAATTTCGCTTCCATTTAATACACCGCGTACGATTTGAATCTCATTTCGAATGGTGTCGATTCGTCGTTTTAAAAGAAGAGATTCGTATTTCTTAAAAGAATTTGTCTGAGATCGCGATTTTACATAAAATATTGGATAGGTCGTTGCACATGCACTTGATTCTTTTTGCCGATATTTGTTCCACGGTAGCAAAAGGATTTGAAGATCGTTTATATCGGAATATCGAGTCGACGTTAAACTTGGCCGATTTAACATAGCGTAGGTAGTTGGTGATGTTCAAAATTCCTTTGTGCATTTTGAGTATGTGCCAGCTCGATGAATGTTTATATTCGTCGGCTACGATCAAGTTCAAATCTTCGACGAAGGAAGAATAATTTAAAAAATGACGACAAAAAATGTTTGCCTTTTTTAGTTTATTAATTTTCAGATTCGAATCGATCGTATCGATTGAACACCGTCATGTACACGCACGTATTACGTCAGAGTTAAAATCGTATTTATTTAACCCTTTTAGTGCCAGACGACGAAATTGCGAACATCGACTGCCTAGATGCAGTGAAAATGCAGTTTCCGTTCGAATAGCTGCAGCTACTTCTGTTGTCGGCAACGATAGACGGTTCTTATGTCATTTTGAAGTATAAACATCGATCGACCTTTAAAATTCAGTTACCAGATGCCATTTTTTGCTTACACACACATTATGCACATTTTGTGCTTACAGAAGTGCTTATAAACAAAAATAAAATGAGTTTTCATAAGAGTTTTTAAGATTGATTTATTATCAAAATGACAACAATAACAATTCATCGAACTACGATGCTTTTCTTTTTTTTTTATTTCGGTGCCATTTTTTGTTCGTATAAGTTCTATTTAATAACAAAAATAAAATGAGACGCGATGAGTTTTCATCGGAGTTTTTATAATTGATTTGCTATCAAAATGACAACAATAACAGTTCATTGAACTGTGATGCTGTCCTTTTATTTTTATTTTGGTCGATCAAGGTGTCTTACT